>BJKM01000316.1:357500-667500 GCA_015082035.1 Chaenogobius annularis
ATATAGTATATAAATAAGCTGTATGAGTTATACAAGGGTCATTTGAAGGCCTTGAGAAAGCTCTAAAAAAGATACAAGTCAAATGGCTTAAGTGGCAGCTTTGTCTCTTACTTGGGGGCACAACGCTTCAATGGAAACTTAACTGGCCTCAACCCAATGACATAAACCCACAACTCTGTGTAGAGAAAAGAGCCTCCGTGTCTCTCCAATCTCACTTTCATGGCTTCAAAGCAGTGTCAGAGTGTCACATTTGAGGAGGTGTTGAATCTCATACTCTTTAAAACTTGTAATCCGCTCAAGAAGCCGACGGCAAAAATAATGCAACTTGCACACACAGACATCAGGACGCATACTTGGAAAATCACTTGCATCAAGTGTTTTGTACTGTAAAAACACAGCATTATGTATGGGCACCCACCAAAAAACAAAAAACAAAACAAACAACAAGAAGAAAGCTATAGTAAAATCTTAATCCATTTACCATGAAATACACTTCCATAAATTGAAGAGGTTGAGCTTTTACTACTTAAGAGGCTACAGACAGGTGCTTGAAGGTCCTCATCTTATTGTCGAGCCTCTAACTACTAAAAGCTTCAATTACATAATTGCAATTTCAGCCAAAACAAGCAATTTATTTAATCTAGACATGCCACGTTGACCATTTTAGCATTCAAAATAGAAAGAAAAACGCTGATCACCTCATGTCATCATACCCATGAAATTGTGCTTTGGATTTCAAACGCTGCCTGCATGAGAGGAGAGAGGAGGGAGCAAAGTCCAATCAAAGTTCAATTATGTAAATGCAGATGTGGAGGGGTAGGAACAATAGCAAAAGGGGGAGGACAAAAGGTTGAAACAGGCTCAGAAAGCGAATGTAGCGTGAAAAATAATACACATTAACATACAAAGGAAATATCACATTACTCTTGTAATAATATGTATGGTAGGAGGAGCTGCTGTGTGAAACTGTGTGTGACTGTGCATGACTACAGTGTTGAACAAGTTGGGCTCTGGTTTATGAGTCAGAGCAGGTGCATTGTCGATGCTAAACTTGAAATGGAAGCAAACTGTTTTCTTACAGTTGTGTAAAAAAGGCTACTGAATATTGATGGTTTTGGAGTATGCACAATGGCGTCACAGCATTCAAAGTGCAAAAGCAGTTTGAGCGCCAGTGTCAAGTAACAAAATAAATTCTTGCAAAATCTTTGGAAATTAAAATGGTAAAAAAATACATTATTATTAATTCTGACATCTGAAAAAAGCAAAGATTCAGATTAATGGGATCAAATCAAGTAAATTGGCAATTGCGAGACACTCTATAATCTTGTCCACTGTAAGCTGTTTTGGGGTTTAATTAATGGTGTCTAATTGTAAAATTATTAATAAAATATCCCCCCATAAGGGTGCATTATATAATAAGGCTGTGATGCATTATATAATAAGTGAAACATATTAGAAGAATGTTAAATCTCAATTACATTATAATTATTTTTTTTCTGAGAAGGCCTTGTACAATTACATTCATAAAATTTTGCCAAAGAATACTAACACTATTGAACACACCATTGTTGTGCAGCTTGGTGGCCGAAATAGCAGATATGTCAGGGTATGTGCATTTCACAATACACTGTCCAGACCAATAAATCTTACGGTCCAAAAATCATCTCGGAAAAAGAACAAAGTGATGTTTGTTTTGCCATTTATTGGATGGCATGTCTTGAATAAATATAACATCCGAGCAGCGAGCACACCCTCTCTTTTCTGATGGTTTGTATTTGTGAACCTGCAAACTAAGACTGGACAGCGGGTAATAAACGCACTACATTGAGAGCCTGGTGTGTGGGGTGAGAGAGAAAAACAATACAATTGTTGGATTAAAAAGGAGACAACAGAGTTTGGAAATGATGGAAGACTGCAGGTGTCAGTGTGTTCTGTGTAACATGTAACTAAAGGGCAACAAAACATGAACAATTTAGATAGACCACAATATAGATCTATAACAACTATCGATTGTATAAAGGAGTGGATGTAGGGACGCCATACAGTTGTTGTTGGCTCCAGCCCATTGAAGCCAAGCTTGGCTAACAGTTATAGTGCCTAATTTGCCCAAATTTGGAAATCCAATTGCGTGGTCCATGACAACCACAGAGCCAATCAGGAGTGAGGTTGTAAAAGGCCCCTCCCTGCCTGCACCGCTGATTTCAACTGGGGACCTTGGCGAGAGAAGGCAAAGACAATACCGAAATAAAAACACGAGGGCCATGAAGCACTTTTGCAGAAAACAAACATTTTAAGGCCTGAATGACGAGTCTGACAGCAGCGGTGACAGAGAAAGAGGGGCAGATGTTTCAGCGCTCAGGCACATGTGGAACACAGCAGCGTATAGTCTACGAGAACAACCTAATAATAATTACTTTTGGCATTTAGCAAGCTGCATATTTTTCTTTATTGGGATTTTTTTTATTGCTACGCAGCATTTATAACATTTGAGTATGACCTGGAGTTTGATAGGGCTGTGGGCGGGAATAGGATTTAGGTGAAAAACAACAGTTTCAGAACACTTAAGCATAAAATAAAGGACAATACAGGATTATGCAAACAGGCATAAAACAATCAAAATACAATCAACACGTCTTGAAAACTCTTAAACAACCATTTTGCATAACATGTAACTTTCAATGGCATGTGATTATGCACAAAGCAAAAACTTGTGCACCCAGTTGGCAGCACTACCGACAGGCACACCTTCACCACCAAGACCAAAAGTAACAAAATACATGACATTTTGAGATGGCTTTAATAAGCTATTACATCCATAATCATCATGAAAATTGACCATGAAGCATTCCCTCTTTATATACATTCATCAAAATCAATCAATGGTAATACAGATCAAATAGGCCTGTGTTAGTGCTCTTCAACATTCTAACAATAAAAGATGAATTAAAGTCAAAGAAAGAAAGAGAGGATGGAATGAATCTCCTTTAATCGCTGTGTTGAACAAACAAATTAGTGGTGCAATAGATTCAGAGATCTGTGAGTCCGATAACACACGCAATTTATCAATTAATCTCCGGCTAGGAAGGGAAAAGTCATTACAGGGGCCACTTCAAAAATCACGTTGGCAGGTAAAGAGGACGCCTACCATTTGTGTGTGCATTTACGGTGACATACATGATAGTTGCAAAACACTCCCGTATAGTCTGCCATTGTCCAGAGCTGTGTGTGCTCCGCAGTGATGAGGGCAGTGATAGCACAGCCAATTAAAATGAACATAATTACAAAGTCACCTCTTTGACTCCTGATCAGAATACACAACCACACATGCATACTAAGAGTGGATCCACCAGCAATTACAAACAAGCACACCATACACAGAGCAACAGCAGGGATGACGTAAGATGAAAGCAGCAGCACATTTTGGTTCTGTGTCTGGGAAAATAATGTCTGTGCTTTGAACTAAACGGGAACAATTGTATTCCAAATCTCACACGGAGCAATGAATTACACTGAAACAAACCGTACTTCTTTTGTGGACACATTTTGGTTGGAATAATATCTACCTTGTGAAATGTATGAGTTTCTTATGTTTTTAATCTTAATCTACATTTTAACCTCTATATTTAGATTTTCACCGAGTGCTTCATATTCATATAAAATGGTGTTGGGAACCGTCACCTGCTGTCTCGATGGAGAACGCACAGTAGAATGAGGTTGCGCACACCCCACTGAAAAAGTTACATCGTGCCCCTTAAAAGCCATGGATTTGATTGCAAAGACCATCATGACTAGAGATGCTACTTAATATTTCCTATAGCACCTTTAAGAGCATACACCTGCATACCATTAGAGCTCAAACCATGAGCTGCTGCAAGGATTTACAAAAAGGCAATTAAGGCCTTATCTTTACGGTTGCTCTCATTTCCTCAAACAGTCTCTGCATATGTGTGCACTAGGCTCCACAGTCACTCAGGCTAAGGCACTTCTGAGGTCTTTTTTTCAATCATGACAAACGGCTGGTTTAATTCAATTAAAATGTAGTGATGGCCGCTTTAGGATGACAGGATAAAGGTACAGCTGCCCAAGTGGGGATAGTTTTCAGGAATGTGCGGGGGGTCTCAAAGCTTTTGGGGTCACAAGGAGTTTTCAAGTGCACAGCCTTCTTTCTCTTCAATGAAGCCCCTTAAACCTCACCAAAACTTCAGATGGTTCTGGTTTAAGGCCACACACACCTAGTGGATGGGGCAGATTAAGACCAGATTAAGATAAAGTTACCCCTTCTTCGGCCGCTATGTCATTCAAACCCCAGCCCTCTCTGGTCAGTGGACAGAGGAACACACAAGCCAAAAAGATTTGCTTCATTCTCATACACACACAAAGACTTTCTGGTCATCCTCATAAGCCCTATTAGTCTGCCATAGAGCCTCTCATAGCAGACATCAATCACAGGGGGATTAGTCAATTCCCTCTTAAACGAGTGGCAAGGAAACTTCTCTTTAACTGCAAAGCTAGCCTTTCTTTGGGAGATTACATAGTGATTTGTTTTCATTTTGTTCCATCTTCATCGTTTTGTTTCTTTTCATTTCTCTCCCTGCTCCACGTTTTTCTCGTTCTCTCATGCTTGCAGCTTGTGAGGTAATCCTTGGCAGATAAAACTAAGGAGGACTTACCAAAGGCAGATTACAAGCCGCGCTTTGCGGAAGGCCCTTTTACACCAGTCGGCATGGGTATTGAGGAGAGCAAGCACTTCGCAGTGCTTAACTTGTGAACTCTACAAGCACCCACTGGAGAGGAAGAGGTGGAAATGATAGCAGCATTACAGTAACAGGATCAAAAATATCTCAACATACAATACACACCTGCCTCCCAACACAGAGCCTCTAGCCGTGGGATGTCACTAGAAGTACATGTTACCGGTGCTCCAACTTTTGTAAAGCAGACTCTCAGAAATACAGAACTCTGGCTTACAAAGGTGATGCTGTCAACATTTCCATATATTTGTTCATAAAATCAATCTCGGTGCTGAATGAGCACAAACAGCACATCTATCGCTTGGCAGTTAGTTTTTCCTTTTCCCTAGACCTGGTGACAGAAATGCCCTGCAGCCTGACCCACACAGAAAGCCTAATGATTGGACATAGACTGCATGAATGAAGTAACTGGGTCTCCACTCTCCCACCAGATCCAATAACAGAGCACTCAGAGAGTCCAAACAGTTGGGGAGGGGTCCATGTTGGAAAAAGCAGACATTCAGGAATACTAACTAACCCCTGGACTTCTCGGGGATTATTCGACTAATATTACATAGCTTATGGAAGGCCTACAGAGGATCCAGTGGCTGGGATTCAGAAATTGATCACTGTTAGTAACTTCATTAAAGCATCTGGGACACACGCAGTGCAAAAGGCCATCACTTCAATTCAAAATCCATAAACCTTTTTATACTCATTCTAGCCCATTGCAAGTGTAGTAATTGCTCAAATTTATACTTTAATTTTATTATGTTGAAGATATGCTCAAAAATAAATCTCACATGACAGAAGAAAAGAGCATTATCATCATCAGTTGTTTGTTGACATTTTTCGACATGGCGATGAAGGCTTGTGGGGGAAGGCCAGCTTTTCAACTGATGAGTTAAGGGCTTTCACGTTGCCCTTCATCTGTTTTGTCTTATTTGTTACAATTGCAATAAAAACCGACATTTGTCAAGACAATAGTCATGAAAATGGGGTGTAAGTAGCACTGGTGAGTGGTTTGGTCAAGTACAGTTAAAGGGCACACATTTCATTGTTATAACTGACTTCACTCATTATTCGCTTCCTCAGCGATCACTAGTTATATTTTGATTTCAGGATAATTCATGTCCTAAACTTAAGGCTTGAGTGCTCAGAAAATGTCTCTTTTCTCCGGCCCAAGCCCTGCAATTTCTTGTGATCAAAACATGTCCTTCTGTCATGGTTCAAACTTGGGTAAAGGCCCTTCATGTAGCTTGTTCCGGTCACTTTATGAGGAGTGTAATCAGGAGTTCTTAACTATTAAACATGTATAGCTCCACTTCTACGCATCTTCTATCTTCGGGGAAAAGGATCGAGCGACGTAGAGGCCTCCATGAAGATGTGTGTGCATTTAAAATAAATGAGAGTTTAAAGTCACTCGAACAAAGTTGAAAGCTGAGCAATTATTTTTAAGGACCTTTGAGCGACACAAGAGAAAAGGCTGCACCTTTGCCATGAACATTATAATGATTTTTTTTAATGAGAAATGTCCAAAAGTATAAAGATGTAGAGGACTGTCCTTGTCCCTCGAGCTTGTCTATGTCAAGATCAGTCATAACAACAACCTCCACTTGGCTTCACAATACAAATGTAGTCTTCTTTAGCCACGAACCCTGGTGAAAGCTAATTAAGTAATATCATAGCCTTTAGTGCACCCAATTAAATAATGTTAATTTATTCTCAGTTCAATTTGGAGGAAGTCTCCACAGAAGTAGGGGATGTACCGATTAATATGAAGCAAGTTATCACACAAGCAATCACGTATTTAGGAGGCCCTTGAACTGACCTGAACCTTCATTCTTTCAATGTATGAGAGCATTCCATGGTTGATCATTTGACATGTAAACATACTGAAAACTCCACACCATCGAGGAGAACGACATGTGACCGTCAGGAAGAAGACGCTGCCTCCTCAACTGCAAATTAATGGTGCAGTGTGGGCTGGGTCTTTGCAGGTGTTGAGTGTTTGTTGTTGTCCTTAATGTTATGTGGCAAATATTAGCATTTCTATTCTATCCTTCAAACTTTCCAACTACCGGTAAGTCAAAACAGATAAAGTTATCTAATGCATTGGTATAAATGAATAATAAATATAGAAGTTTGAGTATTCCTACATAGATATATCAGGCGGACTTTGTATGAAAACAGCGGAATGAATTCATGAAGTTGAAACTTGACGAAAAATTCCAAAGATCAGAGCAGCTAAGTGTAGAATGGTCTGTCGGGGGAATATAGAGATAAAACAAAAGGAGGAGAGGGATATCACTGTATTACTGGGAAGGGAGATGGACTGCATCCAACCAAACACAACTCCAAACCATCCAACAGGAACCTTTTCTGTTCATCTGAATTAATCCCACAGGCGCTGCAATCCTTTCAAATTCTCCACAAATGTTAAACTTCAAGCTGCAAAGAATGTATATCTCCAAGTTGGAACAAGTTGGAAGTGCAGACATAACAGACTTAAGCAAAGTTATGCAACAACACTGCCTTTAAGATGTTTAACTCCAAAAATGAAATGTTGACTATTGATTTAGATCAATATACTTATTATTTAATGTAGAATATATTTTTGCTACTGAACAACAAAATCTTAAAATTGCTTACATGAGATAAAACATCACAAATACATTCAAAAATAAGTCTGATTGTTCATTTAGCCACCACAATGCACTGGCTTTTGGCATCAGCGTATATGCATTGGCAGATATCCAAAGCTCAGAGCTCTTGATAGAGCTTAATGTAAATCCTATCCATATGTATAATACCTGTGCAAAGAGTAAGTGGGCACATGCCATATGTCTCATTGATATACCAATTCTTTACAGACTGCCACTGAAGTAGGTGATGTTAATGCTGTGACAAGGAGGAGAACTTATATGAAAAATATAATTGCAAGTGAATAAATAAATGATGGTTATAGTTTAGCTTGAAGGATAAATCATTTTGCATTGCTAGAAACGTAACATGTGTTGGCTACATTCATATTCAGAGAAGAGGAAAGGTAAAACTTTTGCACTGGTTGTATACTAACAGAAATACAAGACAACAAACATGAAATGATGATGCTAGTAGCAAAATAGTTTCTTATTGATTAAAATGGTCTGTTGTTGACTGATTTATGATCTAAATCATTAACATTTAGTTGCTGTAGCACTGATCAATGTACTTTTTCAGACACTGGCACAAAGTATAAAATGTAAATGTGATACAACACATGCTAATCTGTGTTTCTTGGCAAAGGCCTGATTTAATTAAAAACACATGTGAGGCATCCCTTACCCTTCAGGGGACGTTATAAATGTAAAACAATTCTCACATTCGGAGATTAGACCACGATGTGCATTTATCTTGTTCCAATGGCCCACATGAAATGCATATGAAAACATGCTATACGCAGAAGATAGCGGTTAGCTCTGTTTTAGGGGAAGGTTACAAAATCTGTGAACTATGCCTAGGGTAAAATATTCATTATAAAAACAGATACATGTATGGAAGCACCAGCACAAATCCAAACACATGCACATGTTTACCCTGTGATGTGCTGGTTTTGCATTGGCCTCTCGGAGTGGGAATGTCTCCAGATAATCCTGTCTGACTTCATACATTCAAAAGGTCATCTCACAACCTACACATATCCCAAACGCATGTGTATGCACCACTTTGTGAGAAAGAGAAACCTATTTGCGCTGTATATGTCAACAAACCCTGTAGTCCTATCCTTGTTTACTACCAATATCTACTCGTCTTTCTTCATTTCCACAGCCGTCTTAGCGCTCATCCCCCATTCTTCCCTTTTTTAGTGCTCTATCTTTATACCTACCCCCCTACCTCTTCTCAATTCATTCTTTCAATCCCTGCAACTCTTCCAACCCCAGGTTCCAGAAGCAGGGGCATCTCTTGGCGAAGTGCGGCCCACCACAGGCCACTGGCTTTGGGTAATTAAAGTGGTTAAGGCCCCCTCACCCACGGTCACAGGCAACTGCAGCTGGGTGATAAAGGCACTGTGCCATAATTACATGGGCGGCCAGCATCACCGCCCAGCTACACTAAAACAGTCAGCTAGACAGCAGCCTGGGGAGGGAGGACCAGTGTGTGGAAGGGACTACGCAGTGCTTGGCTGTGTGCTGGGGAGCGCGCAGTGGGTCGACACCCCCTTGTGATCGCTCTGCTGTAGTTAAGCCTTCTGTGTTTAAGCCCCACATAGCCCCAGTGAGACTTTTACAGCCTCCCTTTCCCACACCACATGCCAATCATTTCTCACCAGTGGTCTGTCTCCAACCACGAGTGCATGTGACCGTCAGCCATTTAATTACAACCCAAAATGACTTTAATTCAATATATAAATAAAACCATACAAAACAGTCCGGTGAACAAATATCTGTATTCAAATGAATGTTTGGGGAGTTTGATGAGCACGGATAATAGAGGAGATGAGGACGTGCAGGTGGAAAATGAAGAACTTGGAAGTGAAGTTTGAAAACTGACTATGTAATGCAAAACATAGTGGCTTGAAAAACATTATACATAAGAAAGAACTAAGTTGAGTTTCCTGCGTGTAAAAAACTGAACTGACTGAGCCCCCAAACTTTCCTAAGAGTCTGAGACAATATTAAGTGATGGTATGTTTGCTTGTTTCTGTGATCCTGTCTAATAACACTATATAATGTGATTTACCTTAGGGGAGGAGGAGGCCAGCTCCCTCCCCATGACTGCAGCCACAGAGCTGGGTCCCGCTGGTGGGGCCCTCTCCTTGTCTGGGCCAGAACTGGGTTTGGGAGCTGGGACAGAGGAGCCAGCATGAGGACTGACACTAGGGGGTTGGGGGGCCCTCCTCTTCTGGCTGCTCTCCTCATCCAAAGACGAGCCAGTGGGAGGCTGCACAGGGCTGGATGTCCTTGGCTCGTAGAATGGATTGGATCTGGGAATGAGAGAACAGGAACAAAGGGATCATGTTAGCATGAATTGCAAATAAACTGCCTTTTTAAAACGCCACTGAGGTTTACACTGTATTTTGTAATTTCCTTAAAAGGGCCCTCTTATGCATGTTCAGTTTTTGACATCTTTGCATTAGTATTTGGGGATTTCCGGTTCGCACTCTGAATAAGTGGAAATAGCTTAATGACACGACAGTAACAGAGGAAAACTGTAATTTAATTGATGTATAGAAGTTTCAACAAAATGACAAAGGCTCAAAATCTTAAAATGTAAAGCTAGGCCACACGGTGAGAGTGAAAAGTAACCAACTCAGCTCAAGGTTAGTGGTCAGAGAAGGCAGTCAAAGAAAAGAAATACACAGATAGAGCTATAGAGCAGCTCTAACAGACCATTGCAGACTAAGAGAAGACTGAAAAGAGTGCAGTCAAAACACTGGGATGCCCTCTTGAACTCTTTCATTCTGCTAAAAACTGCTCTTGTATCAGGAACAAACTGAAAATACTTGCCAGTCAATAACTTGTCTGTCTTTAGCGGAGAGGACAAAAGCATCAGGCTATCTCCCTGACAGTTTCACTCAGCAGTCATGACCTGCAGGTTTACATTTACAATTTAGCCATGACCACTCGCTGAGGTCACCCACGCAATCAGCGAAACATTCACCGGTGTACAAACCGCAAAACAATATGTATAATGTGAGCACAAAATGGTCTGAAGAGGTAAACCTAAAGCGGTGTGTTTTGTCATCTATAGGTAAGAAATTAGGACAACAAGATGAAATTAAGTGGTGGTTGTGTTGAGGGGGCAAAGGAATGAAGAAAAAAAAATAGGAGGGGAAGGAGGTAGACAAGCTTAAAGAATGCAATGAAACAACAGGGCCCTTGTTCGTGTTGAAAGAGATGCTTCATCACTCCGCCTGTCTGGGTAAAAGAGTGGGGTTGAGGGGCAAGAAGTAGCCGTGGACAGGGGCACCAGAAGGTTGCCTCCAGCAGGGCAAGGCACCCGTTTTCTTTTTTGGTTACTTAAAGTTTAAGACAATGCAAAAATATTCAACAGTGCAGTCAGCACTTTTTATAGTTTGATGACTTAAATTGTAAAAGAAAACCGCTAGAACAGCTTTGAATAATTTAACCAAATGTCAGCGCATTTCATTGTTTCTTGCAGCACTCAAACTCTTAGAATTAGAGACACACTTTTTATTTAAGCCTTCAAATGTATGAAGCATTAATTGACAGACAGCAATTATGCAATTCAATCCAACAGTTTCAGAGAAGGGAACGTAAAAATAATAATGAGATCAAATAGTATAAAAGGATTAAGTCTTACTCATCAAGCTCGTCTTCGTGGTTGTGGGAGGTTTCAGCGTAGAGATACTTGCTCATGTCGACAGGCCGTGCGCCTTTCTTCTGCCTGGGTTTGGGGGGCTCAGGGCTGGGATCTGGGTCTTGGTCTGCCTCTTCAAATGGGTTTCCAGGAGTTTGGCTCTCTGGATCTTCAGACTCATTAAATGGATTTGAGAAATCTTGGTCATTACAGAAATCATCTTGGTGTCTTGGAACTGGCTGGACAGAGTTTGCTGTTTTCAACCACAGAATGAAGAAAATACAAATTACAATACAATATAAATCAACTAAGACAATGGGTTAGGGTTTGAATGTGCCACAGAATCTCCAAAAGTGGCGGCTGCCGGCCTTTAAAATGGTGAAATTGCATTAGCATTATTGTTATCATTTAAAATGCGTATGACTTTTTTTTTTAAACGATTTTCTAATTTGACATTTGGTGTATTTATACCTATTGTAAATATAAATTATAGTTTTATACCAATCGAGTAGGTACTTGACGAGAAAAGTTAAAAAATCTGTAAATAATGACAGGAAGTGACATCACAGTAGTTACTCTCATTCTCAGTCAGTTTATGCCTAATTTACACAAAAGAAACTACTTTTTTGACCCTCTAAGCATTAAGTCAACAAAATAAAGGTACTCTCATTCATTTTATTTGTCACATTAAAAAAAATTGACATTAGATGAGCTTTTTCCCAGTGTTTGATTGCCTAAGTGTGATGTCATATCATTTTTAGTAAAATTCAAGTACAAGTACTTTAGTACATTTTAGTTTAATGAGTCGTCCAACTAGTCAGAGGCACTTGAAGTGTGCGTCTTATAGACAATGTATTTTACTTATTTATTAGGCATGAGTTGATATGTACCAATCCTGTATGTTTAGCATATAATTAATGTGAGGTTATTGTTGTTTTGCTAATTTAACCTGTGTCTACATGAGGGACATATTTGACTCTAGATTGTGGCCCGTTCACATTACCTTCCTCATCAGGCTCTACAAAAGGATTGAGGTGGTTGGGATCTTGGAGGTCCGCTTCAGGCTCGTCAAACGGGTTGGTGCACATGGTGGGAGGTGCATCTTGGTCTTCATCTTCCAGAAAGTTTAGCTTGTTGATTAGTTCTGTTGCCAGATAATCCACATTAGGTTTGGAAACGCTTGTGAAATTAAAATAATGAATTCAAAAATTGAAAATAAATCACAACCTGCACTTGGAAGTGAACCACAGATAGTAGCTTTAAAAGCCACTAAAATAGAGGTCCACAAGTGGAATTCTGGGCAATGCATTTATTTTTTGCAAGATGGAAACAGTGTAGTTGCTATGGTGAAGGTTGCAAAACAGCACTTGTCCACATGTAACCTTTCACATTTAAAATACATAGTGCCATTTGGGGGCAGAATTCAGTTATATACATGCAAGGTTTGAAAGAAACTGGAAAAAAAAAAAAAAAAAAAAAAAAAAAAAAAAAAAAAAAAAAAAAAAAAAAAAAAAAAAAAAAAAAAAGCGCCAATCATTAATTTCTTTGTATTGCTGCGTTGGCATCTTGGTTATTTACCTTATTACGCATTAAAGCAAAGCCATGTCTAGTGTTTTGTGGAGTCAGTTCACTACAAAGTGCAGCAAAAGAAAAATGATTAATACCAAAATAAAATAACACAAACATTTTTCACACCACATGGGTCAAAACAAATTTTACAAAAAACACAATACAATGAAACTAAAACCATGGAGAAGGAACACAAGTGGATTGATTAAAATGTCCATTGGAGGAAAAAGAAAGGTAGAATACAGAGGTACAGTGACTGATGATAGTTAAAGAAAAGAGAAAAAGGACCTTGGGATGAAGCGGCAGGCTTAGCTTTGCGTGCTCGCTTTTGGAAATCATCATCATCATCATCCCCATGTAAGCAGCTCAGGGCATTCAACTGGTTTACTATCTCTGTAAACGGCAGGCCCGTACAGGACAGGTGGAAGAGAGAACAGCAAAGAAGACAAAATAACACGCAAAATTTAACATGTTTTTCCGTGCTTAAGATCAAGTAAAAACACCCAACACCCAATGTTTGAGACACTAATTAGTTTGACAAAGCATGATTTGTCTATCTTTATGTTTAAGTTATATTCTCATTCATAAAATGGCATTTATTTTATTTTTATCCGTGTCCCAAATCTAAACAGCTAGAGTGAGGTTTTGATTGACTGGCCTTGAAGTTCAGGAGTGTTCAGCATTGCTTAGTTTTTTTTATGTAAAATGCATTTCTTCTACTCAAAAAGAACACACCACGAGGCACAAATGTCCTTACCATAACATAACAGTATTGTATATGGACAGAATCTCAAAGATAGTGGGATGTTTAGGCAGCATTGCCAGGCCTTTGATTCAGGGATGCACACAACTGAATCACGGCTGAAGGCGCTCAATGCACATACATACAAATGAGATGAAGGTCAGAGCAGAAAGAAAAGAACGCATGGGGCTTAACACAAAGTGATGCTTCCCTGAAAGTTGGATTAAACAAAGCAGAAAGATACAAGGCCAAGAATCTGTAGAAAACTCAAGAGTATGTAGCCCATAGGAGGCAGAATACAGAACTATGAGAGAGGATTTTGCAACTGAATACAAAATATGCAAAAAAGAGAAAACTATAAAAGATAGATAAATGAAGAGTTCTTTTGTAAAAACAGCTAAGTGCCATTAAAAAACTCAGATAAGGATTGTTACTCTTTGTACAGCAGTATTTACAAAAGATATTTAGTGAAATAAAAATATTATTCCATTCCTGCTTGATCAAATCCACAAAACTTTACTTGATGGAAAACCCGGTCAAAGATCAAGAACAAATAATAATAATTTAAAAAAAAAATGTAATCTGTTTTTTCAAAATAACTCTTCATATTACAAAATAAGCCAGTTGGGTCTTTCATACGATCACTAAAACTGAAAGAGAAAAAGCAGGTGTTACAGTTGATGCCTCCTCACATGCGTGAGAGAAGATGTGACTCGTACAAAGCAGGAATTACATCAAATTGACACAGGATCAAAAACATATTTTATCTGTAACATACTCCATCAGGATGACCTCAAGCAGCATCATCTTAACTTCATCTGGGTCAAATTTGGAAAAGTCAGGCATTTTGCTTTCTAAACAATCGATTAATAGAAAGAATAATCGCTAGACTTATAGATGAGTAAAATGATCATTAGTTGCAGCCCTAATTCTCACTTACTGTATTATAAAAGAGCTGTGTTCTTGTTTACCTGTGATTTTCGCAGCTTTCTCCTCCTGGTTGACCCTGTTCTCCTCATCCTCCTCATTGTCCTCTTCAAAATCATCCAAGTTGCCGATGTCCGCTTGTTTCATGCTCATCAAGCTGGCAAGACTCTGCATGTCTTCATCCCTGGACGGACAATAGAGTTTCCTCACTACATTTATTATTATACATTTACTAAATATGTCAAATGTTTGCCTGTGGTATTCAGCATATATACATGTTGTATTTATTCCTTACACAGGGTGTATATCTCTACCCAACAAGCATCTCCTCCATATCACTCTCTACCATCATATTCTGTGCATTCAGCTCTGTGTTCTTTGTGCTGGTGCTTCCCCGGCCCGTGGCCTCATTTGAACAGTGATAGAGTTTGTTTGTGTGGTCCACATCATTCGGTGAAGGGTTAACAAGGGTTATGTGCCATCGACCTGCCATCCTCCACACAAAGGCCTGGCTCCGCTTCATTCCAGTCATGTGGGAGGTTGTCTTTAAATTAAACTCACTGCTATCAAATTAGACTGAATAACAAACAGACAACCGAATTAATGGGTTAGAATGTGTTTTCTGAAGAAAAGAAGTCTCCCTTAAAGCACAACGTGAAAATGAAGACAGCTAAAGATAACTGATAATGCTGTGGAAAATGTATTCCATTCATTTCCATTGCAACTTTTATGGCTCCTTTAAGCATCGACACTAGTCTAAGCATAGGTCAGCCCTAAAGACGAGCAGCACAATATATTGCAATCAAATCTAACTTTGAGTTGACACAAATATCAAATTGCACCTGGCTGCAATAATTTAGTAATATATTAATATAAAATGCTCTGCAAAGAACAAGTTTTTCATATCTTGTTGTACCTGAAGTGTTGCGGTACAGAGATGCAGATAAGCAGCGCGCTCCGCGGACTGTCAGGACGTGGCTGACATTTTAATGTATTTTTTAAGCGCTTCCCTGAATTTTGCATCGAGAAACATGTACAATGCGTATCGTCACATTTAAGCCTAGTTACACCCCTAATATTAAATTAATAAAGCATATCAGTATAAAAAAACTAGCTGTTGGACATTTCTGCAAGACTTACGTAGCCTTTCCCTCGCGAAGAAAGATGCAGGAGAGAGAAAACTGCAGAGTGGCCGACACCACCTTTTTAGACAGGGGCTTAAACTTCAGCTTGACATCGGTTTGCGTGGGCATCGGGCTGGCATACTGCTTCATGTTGATACTGCTGGTTGCCAAGGCCTTCCTCCTTCCTGATGGCGACTCCTATAGAGAGAGGAGCAACATTTGAACAGTCCTATAAAATAATAGTTTTCACATTTGTACGTGAAATGGCAATGTAACTTCTGTAATAACTTCAGCCCTACTTTATCTCAGAAACAGCACACGTTATTTAGTATATAATCAAAACTAGACTTGATGTACAACAGTGTTTACCCAACTGTGGTGCACTACATTTGGGGAAAAGCGTAACTATCTACAAAGTGTGTCTTGTATCCCTCTCATTGTAAATTCAGTCATAAAATGCTTGCTGATATTTCCTATCAAAAAGGTCCGTGCTGAAACCATTTTACTGAACCTCTCAGAGATGTGCTTTGGGCCAGGGGCAACCAGTCAAATTGGAATTTGGGAATATGCCACAGACCAGGTGATAAGAGTTATAGAATCAGGGACAGGCCCTTAGTGCATGCGTGTGAGTGTGTGAGTGTGTGTGTGTGCGTGTGGACAGCTCAACAGTGGACAGTGTGAAAAATGAGAACTGCTGCAAAACCTTGTCACCAACTGTTAGATATGGAAACCAAACAGCTGGAGATGTTCCAGCTTTTTGTCTGCCTCCATTGCCTTGAAAAACAGATTTTCGCAGCATGTCCGACTCTAGTGGTGCTGCTTGGGTGTGTGGGTAATATTGACAGATCACAAAAACAACAGTAGACACACTTTCGCTCACTAATTCAAATACTTCATTCTGACATTCATTATTGGTCTAAATAGAGGAGGAATATTGGCAGTTAATTTCAGTCGGTGCAGTGGGTAATGCATTGGCCTATTATCCTGTCCAATAACAGCGTGAGCAGTTATGATGCCACAAAAGAAGAACTGCGGAAAGTACTTTTTGCTTTACCTTCGTTATCTGACAGATTAAAGAGTACACTCTGTATTGTTTGGCAAAATGGCATTTAAACTCAGCTAAAAAAAAACCTCCACCGTTAAATTAAAACTACAGTCTGACTCTACACACAGTTGCAAACCAAATTCCACTGAAAATAGTGTTAGTCCCAGTGTTGTTTTCAAGCTCCAAGTATTCCTCTTCACATGCGCACAATTCTGAACGCTGAACAAAAAGCAGCGACTGGCTCCCTTTCACACAACACCCTTTTGAGAGCATATACATATATAAACGGACGAGGGTGGTATCAGAGATAAAGCGATAGAGGATCTAAGGCCGTTTCCTGATATGTTTCGCATTCAAACACTTATGAGTGTCATTGTGTGGGGAAAACTCAATCTCACCCTTATCATGGAGGACTGCAGGGGTTTTAGTTACAGAAACACACTTGTCTATCCGTTCAGTTAAATAGACAGAGACTAACAGCTAACGTTCAAGTAAAAGGAGTCATTAAATCTGGACGGTTTCATGGATACATTTATTTAGATATTAAGCTAACAATACGGAAAATATAAAATGTTACAATTGTGAGGGGGATTGCATGGAAATGACTAAATTTTGCTTCCAAAAGGATCACAAATCACAATTATTATCGGGTTTTTTTTGTGATTATAGTTTGTGATTATAGTGGGACCTAAAGAATCTCGACATCTTTTTTTTTAAATATATGGATAAGAATGAGCTGGGAAGCCACTTTTGCTGTTATGCTCACGTTTGAGTTTCGTCACATAATGACTAAATGCAGCGCCGTCATCACCACCCTCAGTTAAACCAAAAGCACCCACCAAGTCAAGAGACAAAGACGAGCAAATTCTCTCTCTTCAACCCTTATCTTCCAGCAGATTACAGCCTGCTATTATACTAAGCTAATAGCGCATGCAGATACTTTATGAATGAATTTGTCCAATGCACCAAACACTTAAGAAGAGGGGATTTAGCAAAAAGGAGAATGGGGAATGGATGGGAGGAGAGGGGTTTTGAAAAATAGAAAATACTAAAGGATATGCAAATACCTTTGTCAAAGAATGGAATAAGTGTTTCAACAGATTTGAGTAGGCCAGGAAACAATGGGTCTGTGCTCTATTTCCCTGGATGCCGCTTGTCAATCAATGAGACCTGTGAGTGAGTGAGTGTAGCAGAAAGGTGGATGGGATTATGGAGGGAGAGGGGTTATGACATGATGTATAAAATGAAAGAAGGACAATGCAGAAGTTTAATTTATTACTGAGAGGGCAGGACTATCAACACGCACTCTCCTCTGAGCACTGAGAAGGACTAAATATCTGAGTTCAATGTTTGTGGGCATGAGGTAAAAAGTTCTTAGTCCAAAAGCACTGGGTTGGGTTGGAAATAATGGCTTTATGTGTGCTACCCCCTAGCTGCCGCAACATGTAACTGCAGCTTAGCAGTAAAAGTGTGTGAAAAATCTCTTACATACTCTTACTCTTACATATCTGGGGCGCTTTGGAGGAAACTGCTGAATTGTTTAAAGTTTAAGTGCAAAGGACAGGTTCGCCTGGATTTTTCTAAAACATAGTGAACATAGTCCCCATTTTTCTCCTGGTTGACAATTTTGGTGACGTTTGATGTGACATATGTAGAGGTAAATCCATAACAGCCAGCCAAATTCAAATAAAATATAAATTACAATAGCTATAATTTGACAAGTAATAATGCATATAATAATACTAATAATATGACTAATCATTTTCAACTTTTATTTTTCAATTTTTCCTAACAAACTGATATTTGACTGATAAAACTATAATAAATATTTCCGTAGAAAAACATGGGAACCTGTCATATGCATTTAAATGCTCTACAACATATCCATTTACGCAGTTTGTATGTCACAATGTTTGATAATAATGATGAAAACAATGTTTGGGGCATCACCCATTATCAGCCCTTTGCCTTGTGCCAGCTGGCCCAGGATCGATGCAAAGGTGCACCCTGGTGGGGGCAGGGGGGTCAGGGCAGGAAGTGGGTACCCAGGGGTTCTCCTGAATCCCAATGCCCCAAAATGCCAACAGGACGGGCCATAGAAAGGAGGGGCAGATCCTTTTTGTCACAGAGAGATGGATTAATTAAGATGAGTGCTAATAGACCTCGGTGTCTGGGACTGACAGCTGAGTAGTGTTAACAAAAGTGCACACTGCAATCAGGTAATGTTTTTTTAAACAAAGGTCACAAGTCAATAGGTCTCAAATAGGTCAATGCACATCATCGATTTAAAACATTTGGAGATCTTTCTTCTTAAAACCTTTGTTAGTCTCAGATTTTTAGAAGGTTGTAGAAAATTAAACAGAAGATGACTGAACTTCAACGGAACGGTGATCTTCTGCTTGATATGGAACAAAACTTATCTTAAGCCTAGTCTCACATGACACATAACTTGAGAGGACAAAGGGCAAAAGACAGGCAGGTTAAATGTTGTTAATATGTTTTTCCAGTTAACAAATTGTTGGTGTATCAATATTTTATGCTTGGTTCAAGAGGAAAAAGTCAGAATACATATATATATTTTTTATAAATCACACTTTATCCATGCCTTTACAGCACATTTAGTGCACGTTAAAATGTGTGTTAAAAGTTCATTTTAAATAATATAGAAAATGTTTTAACCACCAACCTTCAGATAGTGGATTATGCTCCAACATAGCACCTCCCCCCTTTAATTGGACCTTTTATAACCATGTTTGTAAATATGGTTGTTAATTTCTTTCTCTAAAACCGTATAGATAATAAAGCATTTCCATATTAAATGTGTAATTGATATAGATTTTTTATTTTTTTTTAAATAACCCTCAGTTCTCATTGAGTAAGCCTTCTCTCTAACATATCAAATCATTTTGTAGGGTGGAATTTGGTAGTCAGCAGATTGGAGGTGGGGCACTGTGCTGTTCCTCCTGCCTCAAGGTCATAGTTATTGGAAATGGAGACATCCAATGTGCTCACATCTCTCTTTGAATCCACACACAATAGACCGATTCCTCTGTGTCAATTTGGCCTCCCCTGATAACTGATAAGGTGGGCCTTTTTACATACCACTATGAATAGCGCACTATGGGCTTTATAGGCACATGCAGATTAAGACCAATGTATTCATCCGCCATTATTGTATATGAGGATTTATTTTCTCCTCCCCAAGCAGTACGGCAACAAAACGGCCACAAAACATAAAGGGCATGCAGTACTATCTACAAAGTTATATGAATTACAATAACAATGTAGCCCATTATGGACATGATTGTGCAAATTGAGTTACGAGGACAATCGGTCCACACACTTCTCCAGTCCTGATGTAAGCAAGGAAGACTTGGACTAGAAGCATGTAGAGTGGAAAATAAGAAAGAATGTTTGTATTTCAAAATGCAAAAGGGACAGAACTATTTGAAAGTGAGTCTCTGCCATCCAGTTATAGTGAATCTTAGGCATGGTCATACTGTGTGTCTAAAAGTCGAATGATATGAAAAAAGAAAAAAGACAGAGGAATGTCTTTAATGTGGGGTTGTCTCCAATGGCAGAAGATGAAAGCCAAGGAGCCACAAACTAACTGGCCCTTAAAAAGCCTAATCCTACCCAAGAAAGAAGATAATTTTTTTCTGCCGGCTTGCTCCGCTCTCACATAAATCCAACAAATAATCTAAATGTAACATGACTCCGCTTCAACAGGTCAGCCTAGCCTAAAGATATTTTGTACATTGAATGACTCATTTTAATACTGTAAACTCTTAATTTAGGTGCCAGCATTTGGCCAGCCACAAGATGTTTTTTTCTTTCTTTATTCATTTTTGACCATACATCTCTCTCGGGCCTTATCAGTGTGTCCAGGACGGCCTTCTCTCTTTAAGTTCAGGGCCTTTCTTTTGGGTGGCCCTCGGTGGCCCCAGTGCACACTCAGACCCAGAAGATGCACTTCAGACAGGGGGCTAATGGGAAAATAAATTACCAGCAGGCAAAAGCCCTGCCTCTGCACTTCTGCTGGAAAGAGAGACACGGAACATGGGGGCCCGTTTACAAGAAGCGAATGGTCAAGAAATGGAGGGAGGAGAGTTGTGAGAAAATGACAGTAAGGACAGTAGTGGATGGTTTAGAAAAAAAAAAAAAAAAAGACTAAAAGAGAGGAGCAGAAATGAAAAATTGGAAATTGGGGTAAATAGTTGCGAAGGATAGGCACAGAAAGGTCGATCGGATTAGGGTCTATTCCTGGTCTGTCAAGTGCCTGCTCATCACTTTCCGCACTTTTCACCATCGTTGGTCAGCATAAAGGCACAAAACAGCCAATAACATCCCTCTGCCATACATTTATAGGGGCACAGCGCCAATACGATCAACTTCTACATCTAAATTTGATTGTAAACCCCCCTGAAACGGATAGTTATGTGCAAGATACACACAACTGGAAAGGTGTGTACACCAGAATGGCAGTGTTTGTGAGGGGAGTTGGGGCTAGGCGAAGCTCTCAATTTACCGGGCAATCTACAGTCCTTCTGATGACTGAAAGGACAAAATCTTGGACAGAAGTAGCTAAATGAGTAGAGGCAAGTTGGCTGGGCACTGCCTTATGCCCTTTACAAACAGAATATTGGGTCTATAGAGTATAAGCTCTCCTCCTGCCCTGTACAGGACATACACTTCGGCGGCTTGGAGTAACATTGTTCTTATTAGTGTGAAATGTATAAATGGGAAAGAATATCACATTTTTTTAGAGAAGCCTTAATCTGGCATTGAATTAAGGGTAAAACAAGAAGGTTCTTTGTATGATGCCACTAGCTAAAGAGAGGAGCAAACTAGCTCGAAGGTTTGTCAGAAATAGAAAGAGTCACGTGAGGCTTTTGTGGAGTTCTTCAAAACACTTTAAGTCACCTATGACATTCTGTTGGCTTTAGCCATTTTCTGCAGGCTGCTGAGATCTGACATGGCTATGATAGGGCTCTAATCCACGATAAAGCTGATTTGCGTAAGGGGGAAGAGTGATCTGGGACGGCCTGCGACAAGAAACAATTGCCCCAAGTGAGAACCTGCCTATTTCCCAGTCTGCTCCAGGACAAAGGTGTACTCTCCATGCTAAGTGACAAATCTGAGGAGACAAAGAGAATTAGCAGGATGATGCTCTGCTTCAGTGCCTCCGATTGTGGCCAACTCAAAGAAAATATAATATGGATTTTTAAGAAGCAGGAGAGAATGAAAGCGAAACAATGAACACCTTCTACCAAGAGGGAATTGGTGCAGGGATTGGATTTTTTATTTATGAGCATGACTTTCAAATATTTTTTTTCCACAAATGACAATGACTGAATCAAGATGAACATGAAAAGTGAAATGTCATATAAGACATTGTGAAATACATTTGCAAACAGTTTGTGACACAAAAGAGTAAATGAGCAGCAACTTGAGCGAACTTGAAGAAGAGTGGGGAATTAAATCATAAAAAGACGGTGCCAGATTTGTGGTTTTTGGAGCGTTTTCCTATAAAAGGCAATTTCGCTGCCCACAAAGCTATCCTTTGCGACGGCAGCGGCAAGTACAGATCTATCCAAAACAGAGGGGCACCATTTTTGGGGATCAGTCAACTGTCAGTGGCTGGCTTAGTTCTGGGACCAGAATGCATAACGGGCCGCTATTCACTGCAACCAAGCTGAACAGTTTTCTCACTGCAAGGACAAAAATGGGACAAGCTATTTGAAATTCTTTAAGATAATGTTACACAAGTCAATCTGCACCTAAATTCATAACATTCTCTTATGCACATTACTACACCGAAGTGAAAGACCCACCTACACCAACCCAGCAGGTCAAGCTTGTGGATAAACAGGGGGATTTGCCAAGCAGTGTTTTGCATGCCACAGAAGCCCGTCTCCATCATGCCGCCATCTTAAGAAGCACCAAGGAAAAATAAATAGTTTGAGATTGAGATAACTGCTCTGATGTCATCATCCTAACGTAACTCACATTGTGCCAAACTCTTGCCACCCACAGTCGCCACGTACCACATGACACCAAAAACAGAGAGAGATCAGGGCTAGAGGTGAGGGGAAAAAAGGCGCAATACAAGATCTCCAGTGGAGAAGGAAAAATAGAGATAATAGTCAGAAAAAATATATTTACTCTCAGCTTTGACGGGATAAAAGTAAAAGAATAACAAAACTTGATGAGAAGGACATGTAATGGTAAAACACAACAAAAAGCACACATTAGAAATTTGTATTTATTTAAAAAGCCCAAAAATTACAATGGAAGATTTTTTCTTGCCCACTGTTTTGATCTGAGAGATTAGTAGGAGACATAACAAACATGCAGAGAACAATTTTGCTTTGTGTTCATTTGAAGTGGTTTGCAAAAGTGTTTGTGCCACTTGAACTTTTCCACGTTTTGTCACATCACGACCAAAACTTGGCTTTTTTTTGAGAGAGCAGCACAAAGCAGCCCACAATTGTGAAGCGGAAGGAAAATTATACATGATTTACAGATTTGTTTAAAATCAAAAACTGAAAAGTGCAGCAGGCAAAAGTATTCAGCCTTTTTTCTGCTGAGAGCAACCAATTGCTTTGAGAGGTTACGTGATGATTGCTGAAAGATCGAATGTTGACCTAATGTTAAATAGAGTCCACCTGTGTGTAATCTAATCTCAGTATGAATGCAGCTGTTCTGTGAAGGCCACAGAAGTCTGTTACGAGAATGTTGAATAGCAAACAGCATCATGAAGTCCAAGGAACACACAAGCAGGTCAGGGAGAAGTTTAAAGCAGAGTTAGGTTATAAAAACATTTCCCAAGCTTTGAACATCCCCCGGAGTGCTTTTCAATCCATCATCCGGAAATGGAAAGAGTATGGCTCAACTGTAAACCAACAAAGGCATGGCCGTCCCCCAAAACAAACAGGCCAAACAAAGAGAGGACTGATCGGAGATGCAGCCAAGAGGCCTTCTGGAGTCACTCTGGAGGAGCTGCAGAGATCCACAGCTCAGGTGGACAGGGAATCTGTCCACAGGAGTTGTGCACTACGACTAATAGTGGAAGAATGGAAAGAAGAAATCATTGTTGAAAAACAGCCATAAGAAGTCTGGTTTGAAGTTTGCCAGAATGGGGGGACACAGCAAACATGTGGAAGAAGGTGCTCTGGTCCAATGAGACCAAAATGCAACTTTTTGGCCTAAAAGCAAAATGCAAAGTGTGGAGGAAAACGAACACGGCACATGACTCTAAAAAACCATCCCCACTGTCAAACATGGTGGTGCAGCATCATGATGTGGGGCAGCCTTACTTCAGCAGGGACAGGGAAGCCTCCCAGAGCTGATTTGAAACTGGATGGAGCCAAATACAGGGCAAAACCTGTTGGCGTCAACAAAAGACTTGAGACTGGGGCAGAGGTTGACCTTCAGCAGGACAACGACCCTAAACATAAAGCCAGAGCTCCAATGGAATGGTTTAAAACAAAATATATTCATGTGTTGGAATGGCCCAGTCAAAGTCCAGACCTAAATCCAAGAGAATCTGTGGCAAGTTCTGATAACTGCTGTTCACAAATGCCCTCCATCAAATTTGACTGAGCTTGAGCTGCTTTGCTAAGAAGAATGGGTAAACATGTCAGTCTGTAGATGTGCAAAGCTGGTAGAGACATACTCCAAGAGACTTGCAGCAAAAGGTGGTTCCCAGCCCTTGAAATCATGTATAATTTGCCTTCTACTTCGCAATTGTGTATCGCTTTGTGTTGCTCTTTCACAAAAAAATGGCACGTGACAAAATGCGAATACTTTTTAAAGCCACTGTAATTGTAACAACAAAAAGTCATGAGCAAAAACTGAAATCGGGTTTGGAGGCTATGAGTCTGTATATAAAAGATTGAAAGATTGAGTTTCTTGTGTCAGAAGACTCAGACTAAAAGGACAATAGGGTTGTCAAATGTATCGGTACTTAGGCATTAATCAATGCTAAAACAAATATAGGAAAAAAAAAAAAAATCAATCACATGGATCAACTCAGGCTTTTCCCAATCCAGAGATTTTTTAAATAAAGAACTATTAGTTTGTGTTTTGGTTGAAATGCTTTGACTAAAAACGGGCATTTTTGAGAATCATTGTGTGTGTAAATCAGTATCAAGCCTTTTCCTTACAGTGTCAGACCCAAATTTGAAGTATTAGTCGAGTGACAACACAATCCCACAGAGAACAGTAACAGGATACATACTGGGGGAAGGCCAACAGCCACACTACAACCACAACTAAACTAAACTGTTTCAAGTAAACAACCATTGATTCATTGATTTCATGTGTGGCAGCTTAAAGTATTTGCCACAAACGCAGAGGTAGTAGAGCCACAAAGAGACATGTCACCTTCAGGGCCATGTAGACTCATGGTGTGGCCGCAGTTAGTCAGCAGACTAGCCATGTGATGGGGTAGTGTGGGGTGGATTAGGGAACAAGTAAGCCTATTAGGGCAACATGAGGGACCACCCGGCCTCCACCAGCACAACTGGATACAGCAATACAGTGAACCCACAATTTGATATGCATCTCCATATTCTAGTGATAATTTGATGACATTTAAAAAGAAAAACAAAATTCTCTAATTTTTCAAAAGTATTTTCAAGTTAGGGGAAAAAAACTACAATAAATATTTCCAATGGCAATCCTCAAATTCCCAGCATTTGTTCCATGCTGATTTGTGTGACACCACTGCAGCTGTATTTCCACAATTTCAAATAAACACAACAATTCCATGACTTCCTTACAATAAATTTGTGCTTTGGCTTCCGCAAACTAGGAAATGAGAAACGAGCAAAGGTAAAAAACTTCTGAGACACATGCGTGCACACAGATTAATCCCAATTTGACGGCCCTAGCACAGGAGGAACTTTTGGGATTTCATACTTCATACCAGCTTTTGTCACCTTTGCGTGAATAGAAGAAGGTTGAAATAATTGTGTTTTTCTTCCCTGAGGCCCAGTCAGCGATCACAAGCCAGTGGCCTAGGTAATGTGTTCCAAGTTAAAAAGGAGGGAGGGCAGACAGAAGGATATACCACATGTGTAGGGAAGAAGTCTATCAGGGAAATGTGTGGAAAGGTAAAGGAGCAGGGCTGCTAAGTGTGTCTTAGAACACACTATTGAAACCAGGAATGCTTAGCAGGAATGTGTCTGCATGACGAGGCTGCTACATGAAGCACTGGAGTTGGAGTTGGGCTACAAAAGAGAGTGCATCATATATTAGCGATGAAGAGCAATAAAATGTTGAACCATGAACAGAAAATATGTATAAAACTAGCACCCAACGATTTTCAAATTGTCCAGGGGAATTTAACAACTGAGAATTGATTTACAGCAGAAGTAATATATAATAAATCATTAAATTACTGGGTAGTAATTACTTAACTAATTCATAACTAATTAACTACAATTGAAACCATTACATTTGCAATTTTGATTGGATTGATTTGACAGCCTATTCAGTTTCCAACATCTGAACATGGACCACCACAGTGAAAGATAATCTTTTTTTCTTTTTAAAAAAAAAATGATTTAGCTCTAACTTTTAATGAGAAACGTAGCTGATATAAAAGCTAACATTTCCGGAATGGGATGGACATCGGTTGAGCACAGAAAGGCAAGGTGTGAGTGGGACTATATATTGAATATTTTGAGACATGATAGCTTAGACACAATTGTCCCGTGTGTGAGTTATGGAAATCCTTCACAAAAGCTTTGAAGATGGAGGGACACTGCCATCTCCAGCATTGTTAATATGCAAAAGCCCAATCCACCCAGACACAGTGAAGCCCACACAAAAGAATCAGTCAGCACACGGCTTTCAAATATAGCCATCAAATCTTTTGACTCTCAATTTGCTCACCTTTTTGATAATATGCTCCCATTTAAAAGAGCAGTCAAAGGCGAGGGTAGCATGCAATTTAGAGATACCACAGTGAAGCCACTTCCAGCCTGCCACTTCTCCTTCCCTCCTTCAATTCTGACTTCTACCCATCTTTTGATTATGTGATTCGCTTTGGCAGACGAACAAATAGAGGAGAGAAAAGGTAGTGTTTGACACTGCCATTTTTCAATGACAAAATACAATCTAGGCAGGACTGGTAATTCAGCGGCGAGGGATTAGCCTAGCATGAGGTTGGCCCCCAGATTAAGAACAAACCAGCGCGCAGGGATCTTAAATTTCATCATCTCCACGGCTCAGGCACAATGGCGTATTCTTCCCTCTTTCCTGTGTCGTCTGATGAGGGGTCAGAGGAGCTCACCTCTCCGTTTGTCTGCGTCAAGATAATTTATAGAGCATTCTACATCCACAGTTTATACATAGACAAATTCTGAAAAATTTATGCAAAGCAACAAAACAATATTTGTTATTGCTGTTATACTGATTACAATAAGCAGAGCGTGGACAGACAGCTACATCCACATTTTAACATGATTCATTGGAATTTCACCTTGTGTTGGGCTGCACTGCCCTCTTGTGGTAAAAATCAATGCATTATTTCTTGAAGATTTTTTTTTTAATCGGACATATTCCAAAAGCGACACTCTGTTAATTATGATTATGATGAATGAATGAATGAATGAATAGAAGCAGTGTAATATAGGGTATCTACAGGCGTTATGTTTCCCTTGAGGCCCCTGCCTTGTTGTTTGGGGTTGTTCTGTCCTCTTCATTCCTGCTGTCAGTGCACTGGCCTGGCTTTGATCTCACTGTCATTAGCCAGGTATGCACACACAAATGTGTTTCTTTCTCTTTTTCTGCACTTTCTTCACTCTCCCACGCTCTGCTTTGAGGACAGCAGCTGACCTGCTTGTCTTCTCAGCTTTTTATCAAAGAACACAGCCGCCACTGCCGCTGGTCTTTTGAGCCTAGCATCCACATGAGGAAAGTGTGTCAAGTCCTTAGTGACCTCCTCCATTACATCAATATTATGAATATATATGAGACACAAGGCTGGTACATTTCACTGGAGTTGATAATAAAAAATATTAGGATTTTTTGTCTTTTCTAATGCTAGTGAGATCCTTACTAAATAAGTTATGCTTTTCTGGGATCAAAACTATCCATTTATGTGACTTTATACTAAATAGTACATCATAAGTAATGCTGACGCTTTACCAAACTCCCCCTGTGTGAACCTGTTCACTGACAATAAAACTGTTTCTGATTCTTCTGATTCTCACATAGTTTGCATTAAATGTGTTTAATTGGAATGGTCCAATTCTGATATTTTTCTGCAAACGTATTAAAGCACTAAAAGTAAAGAGTGTTAGGAGATGTTTTTCATTTTGTGATAAGAGAATAAACTTAAGAGCTTGTGCAATAAGGACAAATACAAATATTTTAAGGTTCCTCTATATAAAAAGTGTGAATGTAACATTGGGGTTAATATTATTATATTCATTATAAATAAGAACTGTATTTAATCCATTCGGGACTTTTTTTAAATTAAATGTTGTTGAATCGCTATGTATAAAGCAAAAGATAGATGTAATTCTGTATTTGTCCAGGAGCAATAATTGTTAAACCAGATCTTTGCCGATGTTTGAAAGCATGATGATGAATTAAACGTATTTAATCATTAAGTAATAAAGGGTAAAAGTTAGGGCACAGCGATTTGCGATGACGATACGATTGATGATACAGCTGAAAATACCTTGTAAGATATTTACATGTTTCCTGCAATTTAAGGAATAGTTACAAAACCTGCTCCCACACCTCACGTCCTGTCTGTCAAAGTTTTCATGTTCGTGCTCTTGCAAATGAGAGGAAATGGCTAATTCTGGCACATTTACAGAAATGTTAATTAATATGCACTGAAATAAATAAGCCTATCATGACATTAAAATTTCATAACGCCCCCAAAGCAAACGACAACATATCTTGTAACAGCAATCATAATTTTCTTGCACTGAAGCATTGACATGTAATGGTGCTTTAGTACCACTTGATGGCGCTGAATGCACGTTTAGCAAAATGAACATAGTCAAAGATTTTTCTAAATGTGGTGGTTTAGCACAAATTGACATACGTTTTCAATGACAAAAGTCCACTCCTTGTCTTCAAACTCCTCTGCATGGGGGTCCTGTGAAGGCAGAAGAAAACATTAACATGACAGAAGTGGCCTCATTAGCTTGTTCAGAAAGTCACCTTAAATGTGTTCACAACATACTGTAATTGGCTCAAGTAGCCTTTTACAAACTACACAGTGATTATGTTCCAGCTAAAAAAATCAATAGCCAGGATTAAAAGCAGACAGTGATGGCCTTCCTGTGCTTTGGCACACTCCTTCAGATCAATAACTAAGCAGTCAGAAAGAGACTCACAGCTTTTGAGTTTATTTTGCTAGCATGTGAACTGTTCTTAGAGGCTTGATTTCTTTAATGTTTTAGTGGTGAAGTGCACTGTTCCACAGGAAAGGCTTAACATTTTACATAACCAATGTAGAAATAGTATAGTACTAGTTCAAGTCAAGTTCTCTTTACTGTCACATTAGGCGAAATTAAGTTTACAGCAAGTCTTTAAATATAAAGGCAAAAACGGACAAAAAAACAAATAGTACTCCCCTTTAAGAAGGGAATCTGACCTGCGTCATATTCTCCACTGAAATGGAGTCTGTAAATATGCATGGTAAGTGGACACGGCCCAGTGAGGGAGTCTGTCACTGCGGAGACCAAATGTGTTTAAAACTGTGGGACATTTCCTGTTCACGTGCGAGTCATTTACAGTCCATCACTACTATGCTACTACTAAGTACAGCTGAAGTACAGTCTCAGCAAAGCCAGCCTCCAAATACTGCTGCGACTTACCTTAAACAAGGTGACAGTGATCTCAATGTTTTCTGGGACTGGCCACACCACCACACCACGGTAAGGGTTTTTAATGCCAGGCTGCCAGCTGTGGGACTGTGAGACAGACAGAGAGTCACTGCAAAGAGCATTTGAACATGAATGCTAATCAGACCACATATTACAAACCTTAGATGATTTCCTTCGACTTCTTCGAGTCCAAACCACAACTAGTTTGTCTGGTTGCCTGGGAGAGAGAAATCACACAAATTAATGAGAATTTTATATATCTACTACCGTGCATCCCCCATTATTACCAATACGTAGAGGTGGGCAACATATCGAAATTTATATATATAATATATATATATATATATATATATATATATATGAATATTTCTGGGAATATAAAATGTGAATTTCAGAGGTGTCTTTTATAATAAAAAAATCTCCAAAATTATTAAAATAAAAAAAGTTCCAAATACCGGCATAAGGGGATATTTCTGCACTTTTCTGATCCATTTGACCGACATTTCACATTTGTCTCATAAATAAACCGTAACTAACAGGTTTAAAAACATGCTTTAATACATTTCTAATTGATCATCATTATCGAGATATTCATTTTTGTCAATGTCGTCCACTCCGACCAATCTGTTGCATTAAGCATCTCAATAACGATGCCATTGTAAACAAGAATGTAAAAAGTATTTGACCGCAACATTATATTTTTATAGCCAAATTATTCTTTTACAGTACAGTGAGAATCAAATCTATGCAAAGGGTGGAATAGTGCAGTAGTTGTTTTAGAACCACTTGTTATTATTAAGACTCAATAAGAAATGCTTGCACCGTCCTGGTATAAGAATGGTGTGATTGTACCAGGGGTCGACGGAAGAGAGGAAACAGGGGCTTATGTGGAAAACAGAAGAAGACATCCAACAAATTGTGCTTCGAGCGGCGGTTCAACATAGAGACACTATTGTTTTCAAGTCAACTATGGCAGGGCAGTGAAGACTTTTGAGCAGCACAGCCTTTTATTTTCTGAAAGAGATGGTTTAGAACACATTACATTGAGGTGAGTGAAGAAAAACATGGTTACTGTGAGTATACGCGATTCATTGATTGATTACTACACATACTGACTGAAATATATCATGAGCTGTGAGAAGTGCAGATATTACAAACACAGAACAGGAATATAGTCAGTGTAGTTGTTATTGGGCAGCGCAATTAATAATCGAGATGAAGATCATTCTAACAGGCAAGAGGTCCAAAAGCATGTGGTTTGGAGTAGAGTTCAGACATTGGAAGAATAAAGTTGTTTTAAAAATGTATAGTGTTAAATGGCAATGAATAAAATCAGAAAAAGAATTAACCGAAATTCCTATTTTTAGAACTAAAACAATAGTTTTGATAGATCTTTTTATATTTTTATTCAACCAGGAGTTCCCATTGAAATTCAGAATCTCATTTGCAAGAGAGACCTGGTCAAGGCAGCAGCAACACAATCAACACAGTACAGAAACGCACAAACTATTACATTATGAACACTCTCTAAAGAAAAATCTTCTCCCTTCTTATATCGATCCCTTCATGGCATTTTCTGGTTGCAGTATTTAATAAAGCACACCAATGTTCCATCCAACATTAACGCGCACACATATACACACACACACACACACACACACACACACACAGTTCCCCGGGCTGGTAAATGAGCTTCTCTGTTGTGTGCGTGGAGCATAACACTAGTACACTCATCACATTTACCACTCCATTGAGTGTCACATCGCTGCCATGTTTTCAGTCCATGTGAGTGAGTGAAGAGGGGACATGTAAATCTGTGTCAGAATCGGCACACAAACTGGATTTCACACATTTAAAAAAGTGTAAAATGCCTTTAACAAAAAACAAAACAAAAAGTAAACAGATGAACATCAAAAATATTACAAACTATGAGGGGAGCTACCCTCCTTTGTTTAAGGCAGGCGTGGGAAATCATTTTATAACCAGGGGCCACACTCGAATCAGGGATGTGGCAGAGTACTACAATATAATAATTATAATGAAATAATTCAAATCAAAAACTGTCAAATGAAAAGGGCCAAGGACCAGATGCAGTCCCTGGGCCGCAAAATGTTCAGGTCTGTTTTAAGGGGTTGAAGTAAATATAGTAACACAATCTGACAAGTGTTAGACATAACGTATAAACCTGAGCAGAACACAAAGCAAAGGTCTTAGCTGTGGATAACTATCCAGTAAAAAGAGAACACTATGTAAATCAAATGCATTAAAATTATAATTATAAAGTCCCTGAATTTGGCAGAAGGATTTTTGTTTGGCAGGAGACGATGGAGTGCTGCAATAATGCACATGTACTCAGCACAAGTCGACATGTCACAGCCTGACACAGGCCGGTCACTTCCACTCGACACTGAGAAACAGTGACATGCCTTCAGACTTTTTTTTTTTTTTTGTGTGAGAGCTTATTTTTTTTTTTTTTTTTTAAACTTATGTTTAGTATTCTCCTTGGCATCCTGTTGCTCACAAATATCAACTTGTACTTGGCACAGTGTATATCAGACTTTAAGCTATTGACTCTACTTTTTTATTGTGTAGATGGTGTAGCGCATGTGCACAGTGTCGTCATACTGCGCAGTGCCTTTGCTTCTCACAAAGGTCTTGGGTTTGATTCTTGGATGGGGCATTTCTTATTTTGCGTGACCATCTTGGCAAGAAATATCACCTTTTTAATGCAGAAGCCTATTCAACAACAACAAGGTACTGCCTGGTTTTAAGGCTCTGTGCAAACTCCAATCAATCAGAAAAATCACACGTGTGTTCATTTTCTTCACAAGCTGATGTGGTAGCTTGTTAAATGCATTTTAACTGCATTAAAATTAACAGGATATCACATGCCGTCTTGAATGTTCTAGGAGATTCTACCACATCACAAACTTCATCCTTAGGCCTGGCGTTTGATTTTATTAATGGAAATACCCTTGAGAAACAACATCTCATTTCTAAGGGAAACAAATAATCTGATTTGTCCAGACTAAATTTGTATCATTCAATTATTATGGAGCAATGAAAGACTTCATTCACTTCTGTGTCTTCTGTGTTTATGTTGAGTTTAGATAGAATAGACTTTTTCCACTTATTGTGTTTCAAAACATCTGAATAGTAAACAGCTGTACTGTTGTGTTTTGGGGAGTGACTGACACATTGATGCTCTCAGACTTCTCTTGTCATGTCATGTGTAGTGAGAAGCGGTCTTGATTAGCCAAGCTTGCATTCAGCAGAGTAGAATTACCATGTAATCAATACAGCTACTGTGTCATGAGCAGAGTGTAATCCTTACATCCTTGCCACAAATGTAAACATGTCTTCAGCAGCAGCATCAATATATATTTTAGAAAGGAGTTGCCAAAAAAACAATCTTGCCTAAAAACTACAGCTTCTGAGGAATAGTAGCAGTGAACAAGGCCTACGTAGATGTTAAGCATCAGAAGATGAAAGTAGAGTAGAAGTCATCCCCTCACTACAGAAGTAAAAACCCTTAAAAACTTACATTCTGTTTAAAAGAGTATTTGGGGTTAGTCAGTTAGTTAACTTAGTAAATGTAATTATGTCCTAATTTTTTCATGGTAATCAGAAGTTTACCATTTTACAATACAATGAATCACTCTAAGTGCTCACACATAGGGGACTGTCTCAAAGGTTGAGAAACACTGATACACTGATAATAAAACATTTCTAAGTATTCTATGGATTGTAATTGCATATCAATCTTCAATTGGAGAATACCATGAAAAAGTCAGATCGAGTTGCAAAACAAAGCAAACTCAGGACGCAGAGCCCACCCACCTCTGGCTCTGTGAAGACATGTGCATTTTTCTCATTCCATTCTACAACACGTTAACATCTGTCCAGGTTGAAGCTCGTGGGGCTGTGTGTTAGTCACGCCTCCGGCATTCACACTGCATGTCTGCAGGCTACATCTTTGCTCCACAAGAGCCTTTCATTCTACACAGGATTTGTACTTATTGTGTTTATAACTAAGTGCAGCCAAACTGTACAAACCGTGTAAATATAGTTAGAAGGAATGAGTGACGGCCCATCTAAATGTATTATCATTTTTTAATGTGCTCCATGCTGCTAAATTAAAATATAAACTCAACTAAATACATCTAAACCAAAATAAATTCTATATAGACACAGTATTTTAAACAAATCCATGCGTCTAATGGGCTCGATGTCTGCTTTTTGGCCATAGCAATGTAATAATATATTACACTGAATGCCTTCTTCCAGCATATATAATATGCATAAGGACTATGGCTGCATAAGGGAAAAACATAGCAATTTTATCTGGCAGTCAGCCCCTCCCAGTGCACAGACATGCCTGCACACTGTGTGTGTGAGTTGTGTGTGAATTATGGCCACCACTGAAGCATTCCAGCACAGACGGAGACATGCAGTTTTCAAGGAATATGACAGTACTGTAGAAGCCAGTTAGCGCGAAACTTACCATTTTTTAGTGCACTCCACCATCAGCTCTTGGTAGGATGCAACAAACTGGAATTTGGAGGCATGCTTCCCTACACGTTGCAGTCTCTTCCAAACTGAAGCCATGTTTCTCCAGGAAACGTTTCTCAGTACCTATCCCGTCCTAGGCTTTCTGCCAGGGCTTCCTTTGGGCAATCTCCCACATATATTTATACTACTCTGAACATATCCTACCAACTTTGACACATGGTGAATGTTTGTTTGAAGCTCAATGACCACCGCAGGATGACTGTATATCCAAGTGTGTCTTTAGAAAATGAAGGGTAGATCCAAACACGGAGAGAAGCAGCAGTGGGTGAGATCTGTGTCAGTGGGCATTTTTAAATCGTAAAAATCCCTTCATAATTTCCTAAAACATGGCCAGTAATCCACAGATACGAATTATAATCCCAATGTATACCTGAAACAGAAGAGATATGTTATTTGTATATACGTGAATAATGTAAAAGAAATCATCAAGCAATAAGTGTGCAGTAATTCAATGTCATACAGACATAACAGAGCGTTGAGTCTGAGGGTTTGGGTTCCGCTTGTTAACGGTGTAGATTACAACGCTTTCTGTGAAGTCAATGTGCAGCTTTACTTTGTTTATCACAGGACAATTTGGGACCGTGGACCCTGTTCCTGTGGGCCACTTAAAGTTGGGATATATTTTTAATTTAAAAGGAGACTTTGTGTTGAAGCAAAAGTACCAGACTAGCCGAGACTTTTTGGGGCAAACGGACAGTATTGTGTAAACGATGGACAACAATATTGCATACAAAGTGAAATAAACACTATAGGCTATTCAAACATGTGGAATTTGTAGAAATGAGAAACCAAAGAACAGTTTGGGCCGTAATGCTCCGCTAACCGGGGCGATTCATCTGCTAACCGTAAAATGTAAAACTCCGTTAACGGACCAAATGACACTCACCTGGCAGCTATGTCGACAGCACTGTCTTGATGCCCTCCCCTCTGATGAAAAAACTCAAGCGGGTTATTCTACTGTTGACTAGGGTATAAACCAAGCCCAAGTGTCAGGCTAATTATCGCCCTTTTCGCAATAAGTACCGGAGCACCCTCCAGCTAGCCTAGCTCTAGCCTGCTAACGACAGCTAGCATCATAACACGGCAGCGGCGGAGCAGCGGAAGCCGTCGCTCTGCGCTCCGCGTCAGCAGGGATCAGGGCTCATGGATCTATCCCATGCTCAGGCGGTGACAGGCGTCTCTGCTCCAGGGTCATGGATCTATTCAATTAGTCCAGGAGCCACACATGGATAAGTTCTTATTTTACCTCCATGGCTCCACACCACAGGTTACATTAAATAACCAGGGGACACTGGTTTTACATGAAATAACGACATATTTGTGCAAATAATAATGAAATCTAGCCTAAAGAAAACCGCTTGTTGGTATGATATTATACTGTTACTTTTTTGTAAAATTGCGAATTTCAATTTACTACTTCATGCCAATCAGGAGTCATACAAAACAGCACAAGCAGGCCTACATCTTTAATGAAATAAATCGAAATAATCCTACTTTTATTTTGAAATTGTATAGTTGGACTTCCTGTCTGATTTTGTGTCATTCTATTGTAATTTTTCTGGTGGGGGTCTGCCACCTACTTGTAGCCATGGATTGATGTTATTGCTTTGCCTGGAATGTGCCACAGTATGGCATTAGACGTGTCTATCTTGCATTTATTCATTTAAAGTGATTTTATTATTCCCAAATACCTTGAATACTTGATATGGCTCACCTCTCCATAGACGTGACCGGTTCCTTGTCCTGGTGGCATCACCCGCTTGTCTTCATGGAGATAGGTAAGCTTAATGCCAAAATGTGGCACATTCCAGGCAAAGCAACAACATTTCCAATATAGACAAGCATTGGTGAATCTTCTGGCTCCAGACATATTCTTTCAAGTGTCTGGCCATTTAAATATATTTCTACAGTGGCAGTATTTACAACAGGGAACTACGAGCAAACAGTATTTGTTCTTAGCATATTCTGTTGTCCCTGTCAGATGGTGTATGCACGCTTCCTGTAACTGAGTTTAGACTAAAAGTGTACACTTAAAAAACAACAACAATCCAAATAAATGAATCTTAAATCATTGAATTATTGATATAAATGACTATTATTTAAGGTTTTATATTGACTCTGGCTTTAGATTTTGACTGCAGAGTTTACCCTTGGTGCTCAAGCACTTGAAAAAACATGTTAACAAAGCCAAGTCCTTAGACAGGCCTTTAGTAAGTGAGTGTGAACCACTTTAGGGTGACAGATAGCCAGTGTCACTCAGTAGAGTGTGCAATTCAGTCTCGTCTTACATTTTTATGCTTTTTAATTTTCGAAATACATTTTAAGATAGAAGAGAAACAAATGTTAACCAATAAACCCTCTTGGTGATTTGGTTGCTTGGCATATTTCCTCTGTTGGAATCTAAGTGGTGCTTATTATCAGATAGGAATCTCTTGCTCTGAACTGTGCCATCCCAAGTCGCAGCAAAGGTTTCCTATCTGTCCAGCTACAGGAAGTGAGTCTGATCTGATCTGTCCAGTGGTTAGGGAATGGTAATTCCTCTTGGATACAACCATTACAGTCCATGCACATTTCATTTTCTGCAATTTGAAAAACAGACCAATTAAGGTAAATCTTGGTTTCTTTACTACCTTTGTAGCGTGGAGGAGTCAGTATAAATGTGTATAATAGCATAGAATATATATGTCTTTGAGTTTGATGTGGCCTCTATGATATGTCTGTCTGCAGAAGTACATTGGACCAAGAGAGGATGATGTTGTAGAGAGTAGCCACTCATTAGATGATCACAGTGCTGCAAGATCATTAGCAGACCAGTGTCAGCCACTATCAGCTCAGTGGATGAACAGTGATGCTCCACTGGACAAATCTCCTCACTCACTTCCCTCAAGAGGGAGAAAAGGCTCCTCTTCCACTCACACAAGTCCAACAAAGGCCAAATTAGTCCCTGGACACCATTCTGGGGGTTTTCTGAAAAGCCACTGGGCAAGTTTAGAGGCACAACAGAGCCAGAATGACTTCTTTGTACTCAGACTGCACTGCCTTAGATGAGACATTTCCACTCACCTCTTAAAAATCGTGTTAATTAGCTGTAGGGTGGTGGATAAAATCATTAATGGATTTTGCAAGGGCAGTAATGCAACACTACAAGCCATTACATTTACTGCAATCAATGCAGTGCTGTGTCTGATCGACATCCTCACACATACTCTTTTTACACTCCTCTTACTCTTCATTCAAGTTAAAAAAGTATCAATGAAACCACACATGTATACTTACAGGTTACAAAACATGTCATTTGAATCTTTTAATAAAAAATTAATAAAAATCACGTTTTAATCTGTAGAAGACCCTAAACTTTGTGCATATTTAGTTTCATGTTGATTGTCCCACTACATAGACAAATATTAACTATGAACCAGGTCAAAACATCTGCAATCTGGCTGTTCAAAAGTAGTTCTACCACAGGATTGTGATGAAATCATGCTTACCGGTGGTGCAGTGGTTAGGGTCATTGCACAGGTGTAGTTGCTACTACCACATCGGCATTTTTTACTTACAGGCCTACGCTATAACTGTTTTGTCTTTTAAGCTTTTAGGTCAGAAAAAAATAAGATAAAAACATCTACGGACCTATAAAGTATAATACTGTACATAAAAACTAGATACTGTTTAAACATATCACATTTTTGTTGCCTTTGCCTTCTATTTTAGAAGCGAATGCTTTTTGTATCTTGACATTTTGACAAATATCTCACATTAGTTGCAGTGATTTTTGGCTCAGTTGAAAATACATCCAGATGTAAAGACCTCAGTTGATACACAGTAAGGCTTTGGGTTGTTTGATAATGTAAATCGAATGAGTGCGGTGACAGAGGGAGAGTTCATGTTTAACACAGCCCTGAGGACAGTGCAGTAGAGAAGAGCCATTTCCACATACACATACAAAGACATTTTTTACATAAGCTATATAATCGCTCAATTGCTATTATATAACATTCTCTTCACTTCCTATCTAACTGACGTTCGTTCAACCACTTTTTGTTATCATGACCCAAAGAAGTAAGAGTTTCTTCAATCTCATTAGTCTTATTGTGAGGGGTCAGAGTCATAGTGCCGTTTCCTGGCTTAGGCCGTGTGCAAATGCATATGGCCCTACCTGCCACAAGGAGGCACAATAGAACACAAGATGTCCAAATTATGGTTTTAACAGCCAATATTGACACATGAAATAGGAGTCATAATTTGCTCATTCATGTTTCATTACTCTAAACAGTCTTGTATCGTATTTGTAGATGCTTGTGAAATAGAATGACGGTGGATGTGGATGATCAAAGGATGGCAAACTAAATGCCCCTATTTGCGCACGGCCCTGATGGAACAAAAACTGAATTCATTTGAGATAGCCCCAGAGTGAGATGTGTCCATAAGCCTTAGTCAACAAAAAGTTGTGGGTGGGTATTTATCACATAGTGGAGACTAAAATTAAACCCCACATGTGTGCTTGCAGTTGTAAAAAATTCTTTGGGTTTCGGAATTCAAAAGATTACTATGAAGATATCTAATATAGTCCTTCTCATGTCTTTTTTGATCTGTCGTTTGATTTAAAACAAAATCCCTTCTGACAGCCACAAAGAATAACCGCTATATAAAGATAAACTCACTACAGTTTTAGGACTACAAGATAAATTGCAAGCATAAAAACATTTCTGTTTTAAACAGCCACAATTTGCAGGTTGCTAATTATAAGTGATGTTCAACTGACACAATTTCCTGTCTCCATGAAGTCTTAATGTAGCCCGCAAACACTGTACACTCTGTAAACATGTTTTAGTTGTATAGGTCATCTCTCAAATGGTAATGTTCTTGGATATTTTTTTAAATATGCCATTTAAACTGAATCTTCTTGATTTAAAAAGATAAAATGCAAATAGTATTGTAAGTGCAGCATTTTTCAGAAGAGCAATTTTATATTCATAAGTTGTTCAGACCCTAGAAATATATTTTCTTTTACTGCCATCTTGTTGATTTTCTAAATAGTAGCAGTCCGACTGCTATCATTTGTCGGCAGTTAAATGAAGGAAACACATTGCAGATGTGAGGGGACAGTGGGTCGCTGTGGCAATGTTCTTTGCTCTCAGGCCAAACACAAACAGATGTCTGCTATTTAAGCATGGATCCACTCTGCGATAAAAGGAGATTGTACACATATTTCACTTAAATGAACACCAGACTCAAAAGCCTATAGTAGTATGGGTGTATAAGAAGTGACTTTGTTCATTACATTTACTTTTTTATTATTTTCACAATTGGTGGCAATTAAGTAATTCTTTTTTCTACGACATGTTATGCTTTTTTCTGGTATTTAGTAATAGTCTATGACACAGATTATTATTTTTGATTGATTTTGTTCTTTTTAAACTGCACTGTTAATCCAAAATCGATCTGTTCTGTTCACAAACTAATACCTTCATATCTTCAATGGCTTGATTCTGACATTGTTTTAAATTGTATTATCTTCCTTTGATGTTACAAATACAATGTGCAAACAAAACACTTAACTCTGACTTTGTGAAGATATCAGTTCAGAATCCCTCAGAAATGCTAACCATCTCAATCTTGATGTTTTATTACTCTCTTGTGGTCTGGACAGACATGTTTCTGTGCATCCTTTCAGCTTGAATCACTCAAAACCAATAAGGAACCATGAGTGCTCCCTTTTCTCCAGTATTTACTGAGCATTATTGAGTTCATGTTTGCGGGTGTCATGAAAGATGCTATATAAATCAATTAAATAATTAACTAATTTGTTTTCATAATGTTTATTAATCTTAAATCTGTATCTCCCAAGGCCCTTCAAGTAGCATTATGTCATCACCTTTGGCATGTGATATATCGGTTCTGGCTCAATTTTTCTCCATGACAACAACAAACTCATTCAACAAAATACAATCATATAGGTCATGCTGATATTCACATATGCAGAATTAGAACTACCGGTTAGTGATAACACACTGAAATTACCAAATGATTGGAAGTCTGCTTATGTTCGTCCACTTCTTTTGTTGGCCTGTAGGCTCAGTTTAGCGTGAAATGGGGATGAGAGAGAAGGGATGGCGGTTGGCAGCCGAAAGGTGCATTTACCGCCACCTATTGTAGTTGTACGTCTTATGTAGTTGTATGCCTTCAAAGTATGTGTTTTACGCTATAAAAAAGAAAAAAAAAAAGAAACAGAAAAAAGGGGGAGCAAAAGCGAGAGGAATAAAGAGAGAAAAAAAGCGGGCAAGAGCTTGAAAGAGAGAGAAAAAGAGAGAGAGAGAAAAAGGTAGAGAAGAGTTGTGTTACTTTTAATGGTGGTTGGCAGCCAACTGAAAATGTGCATTTACCGCCACCTACTGTAGTCGTACGTCTTCAAAGTATGTGTTTTACGCAATACCGTAAAAACAAAAACAAAAAAAGAGAGAGAGAAAGAGAGGAGAGAGAGAGAGAGACAGAGGTAGAGAGAAAGAGAGAGAGAGAAAGAGAAATAATGAAATAGAGAGATGGAAAGAGAGCCTAACTATCACTATGCAGAGGATACGGTTATTTATTTTCCACAAATCTCAGGCTATTAAATGTTGTTAACATGCAAAGCATCAACCTTGCCTCTTGAAAACTGGATTTGAAAACTAAATTGATGAATTAATTAATGATAAAGAAGTCGCAATTAATTTCCCACTATCAGTACTTTTTCCGGTTCAGGATGTGTCACAATACAAATATTTAGGCCTAATCATTGATTTTTTTCCCCCTTTTCTTTTTTTATAATATGTATAACACAGCACCAATAACAACACAAAACAGCATTTTTCCCTTATTCGAAAAGGAGTGAGTAGAAGTACAATACTTATTTTTCTCAGCCCCTTTTACTTACATAGCCATTACAATTATTACATCAAATGTAATATTTTTCTCTCATAATCCCCAAACAAATCAATTATTTAATAAGAATTCCATATAATATAAAACCAAAAATAATATATCACAAACACAGTGCTGCACAAGAACTTGCTGTGATATCTTCCTTAAGATTATTCCACAGAACTACGCCACAAACTGAGACACACATTGTTTTGAGAGTAGTTCGCACATAGTGTTGCTCCATATTTCATTCCATCGTTAGAGTAGCCTCCATCTATGTGTGAGAATACTTTATGTATGTTCTCAGTAAGTGTTCTTTTACTTGCCTTATGTAACAACAGGGCTTTTCTGAATGTGAATACTTTTACCTTAATCTTTTACTTTAAACTGACTTCCTTTTTTTTTCAGAATAAAATCCTGTTTGTCGTTCGAAGCTAAACAGCAGCTTGTTAAATGCAACATTCTTGTCAATGACTATGGTGATATTTGTGATTGTAGTTTTAGTTTATTTACTTATTTAGTGTTGTGTACCATATGAGAAGTGCCCAGCCCGCCTTAAAAGACACAGTTTTTACAGTCCTGCATCAAACATTTAGTGTCCTCTTACAAAAACGTAGCCATCTTAAATATACAACTTTTAACAGATGTGCCGGTCTATCTTAGTCTAACATGGCAAACAAAGACAAATCAGAAAATAATTTATCACGGTACAAGGGACAGCAATAAAAATAAAAATAAAAAATTAATGTAATTTAACACACATTTACACATTACACACATTTACACTTAAATCCTCCTCTGGGACTGGGACTGAGTGGAACTGTCCAGTTGCCAGAGCCAGAGCCAGAGCCAGAGGACCTCACCTCAGATGGACACACACTGACCTCTGGTGACTTTCAGGGACATATGGCTCAGGACCAACATTTTTGATTAATATATACTATATGTTCTCAGTTTTGGTTTACAAAACATTTCGTTGTATGTTTGTATATTTTGTTGTAAACTTTCCTTATTTCTCTGATATTGCAGATCAACTTATTTCTATAGATAAACTGGAGATCTACATCCTAAAAAGTGTTCTCCATCTGTAAACTCCAGGTAGTTGTATGTGACATACAGTACTCCAGTTGAATATGTGTTAAGTCAGTTTCATGCCTATTACATAACTGCACCATATCACAGATACATCTCACTTCACATGGTTCCATGTCTCCATACAGAGCGTGTATAGAGGCCCTTTTGTGCACACCTTAAAAAGTATCTCAAAGCTCTGGTCTGAACCTTTTTACTGTTGTTTTGTGTACAATAACCCCAGACTCCATCACCTTAGTCCAGAACAGGACAGACACGGGCTCTGTACAGTTCAGTGTAGGTTTTATAGGCCAGGTCACGACATACCTTAGTTTTGTTTATCACTGCTCCTAAAACGCGACCTGCTGACTCTGACAGACCTTTAATTCCTTCAAAAGATGTGAGTTGTTCATACAAAACAAGTCCCATATTTGTAATACCTGATTTGTTAAGAACAAGGTTGTGGGGCCAAAATGGAATTGAAAATGTGTCATTGGCCAGGCCCTGGGCAGTGTTTCATGAAACTTTGAGAACTTGAAGTCCCTCACTAACCACTGCCAGTTATTCTCCCAAACCGGGTGATTCTTGCTGTCCATCCATATTTAAATAATGTTGCTCCTAATGTGTTCTGAGAAGCAGATTTCACTGCATCACCCACACAGCTTCCCAGAAGCAGGCTGATGATGTTATGAGACGTTACAGGATGTGGCCACATTTCCCATGTATGTACATCGCCTGTAGCAGTCCTTACTCAGCCAATTGAACTCACATATCGGGTAAATTCAAACCATATACAAAACTGTCTTCTTTCTGGTCTCAGATTCCAAGTGGTGCTGTCACCTATCATTTTCTGTTACTGTCCAACTGACTGTATTATCTGTTAATCGTAAAATGTCACTAAATATAATAGCTATAATGTATATATCGATATAATATATAGATAGATATATCTATATATCTATACAGTATATAAACTGGAAAAGGAAGAGCAACAAACCTTTTTGTATATTGAATATTCAGTATGTAGTTAGTTTGAAATTGCAACGCTGTCAAAACTGAACTTGGGATATAACCGAACTGAGGACACATCATAGCATAGCTCAAATAGGTTTACTGCTAACTGGATTTAGCCAAAGGATTTGGTAACAAAATATCAATACAGCTCATAGAAATAGGCAACATAAAGGTTATTGGTTAAATTAGACATAAGTACATAATAGTACAAAATACATTTTGTAACTAGTTCCAAGCTCTTCTGGCACATCACTAATATTCACATGCATACTGTTCATTTTTTGGTTTTCGAACTACTTTTTCAGACCCAAAAGTGAAGCAGGGTGGACCACTCTCTCACAGCCAATCAGCTCACATCCCAAAACGTTATATTGCATACGGCTCTAACAAGTTTGCAAAAGAAAAAAAAGGGGGGTTGATTAGCTAATTATAAAAAAATGTTTTATGCTTGGATATATTCTGGCCCAGAGGAGTCTGGGTATTTTGTTTTAGGATAGGTCATCTCCGGGTGTATTCTGGCCTATAGACTGAAGTATACTTGGAGTTAATCTGGCCTGTTACACCGGGTCAAATGGCCTCATTCAATATAATATAATTATGTTATTTAATCTGCTCCAGGGTTTTGAACAAAGCCTTTTTAAGAGAAGTCAGTGAGGTCTGGTTTTCCTCTAGAGAATATTTTAGACTTAATTATCAAAGCATGTGTCCAGGAGTGATTCATCATTAAATAAAATATTCAAAAAGGTAGTCATCTGGACAATGTTTTAAAACTCAAGACGTTTCAACTTCCATCCGAAAGGCCCTACCCTCACGGGGTCATCTAAAACTAACCCTGCCCGGAGTTTCCCAGATACTCAGATTGAAAATTATGCTGATGATCGGATGGAAGTCAAAACGTCTTGATTTTTAAAACATTGTCCAGATGACTACATTTGATAAATTATCCAATACATTTTCCCATTCTAATCTGGGACACAATATGAACATGCCCCTTAATACAGTAAATGTGTGTTTCCAAAGTAGGCCAGGACCAGTTGCGTTCCGACAGAAACGAGCATAATAAACTCAGTGTCCGGTCTAAAGTCAGCAAACTGTAACTGAACTCCAGCCCCCTCTAGTGGTGAGCTTGTTGTAGATAAAGGGTTAAAATGTGTATTTCAGACATAATTCTGTGAGAAAAATTACAAAAACAAAACAAAAAAACAGAATATACAAAACAGAAAAATACATCTTTATTTTAAGTCAAGACATTCAAGGTCACAAATGTGAAACAGTCTTAGATGGTTGCATAATATCTATACAGAACATAGAAACATAGTAGGCACAATTAGGGTGAGAACCTCAAAGAGGCTAGTGCAGTAACATTATGACAAACAGAAAGATCATGGGAAATGGAGTAAAGAAGACATCAAAATATTATTTTATGTTTCAAAAGATCATTGTTTCAAATTTGGTATTCAATTTATTGATTTACTTACTCCAGATTTAAAAATAGGCTATTAGTAATAAGCCATGAAATGCAGAGTAGCTACTTATAAGAAACAGAAAATAAAGAGAATACTTAGAACTGACTATTCCAGCCAAAACCATTCAGGACATTGTAAACATTTCAAGTAGTCACAAAGTAAACTGCAGCAAGAAAAAACTACCAGCTATTTGGTGTGAACAGATCAAGCGATTGTAGATGTATGCTCTATACCAGGAGTTCAAAATCATTTGGGTTGCGGGCCGAATTTTGATGCTCAGGATGGGTCATGGGCCAAACATAATGTCCTTAACTGACCCTGATGCTTCCCAGAATGATTTATTTCACTGGAAATAAGAGGGTTAAAGCTTTATTTTTATATACAGCATATCAAGCAGCTTGAGACCTTTCAAAATTGAATAAATAATGAAAAAGTCCAACATCCCACGGGTGGAACGCACTAAGCGGGTCTTAACCCCTTACAGCGGACCTGTATGTTCGGTGGGCCGGATTAAAACGTCTGGCGGGCCACATTTGGCCCGAGGGCCTTGAGTTCGACACATGTGCTCTATACAAATAAAGTAGGTTTGCTTACTTGCATCTAATAACGCAAACCATATAAATTTGGCTTCAGTTTTAAATGTTTATTCTATATCTTTATCACTAAAAACATACACACAGAAAAAGTCCAGCCATTTCAGAACAGCACATACGTATGCCTATTGTGTCTTCAACTGTGCAAAACAAATACCTTGATCAAATCAATTAATTAAATACAGAGAAACCCCTGTTTAAGGCCTCAAGGTTAGTGTGTCACTCTCAATCCTGACCAGCAGAGGGAGTGCCAACAGAGAATATTGCCTTTTGTCAAGGTGATGTGGGCTAAATACAGTACGTTCATGTGTTCATGTTACTTCAAAATCGTCTCAAATAAATACTGAATTAAACTATCTTCCTTTGGTAGCAGTGAAATGATGGACTCAAAACCTTGAGACATTCACAATTTTAACTTAAAAGCTCTCTACTAGAGAAGGAAGTGCTGGTTTATGGGTTCATAAATGGAGCTAAACCTAACAGGCCTACATTACACACAGCACTTACATGACCACTTCCACTCAAACATTGATGTCAATAGATTTGTTTACCATTATCAGCAGACAAAAAACAAAACATTGCAACAATCACTTCAATGAACTAAACTATCCTTGTATTAAATGTGTGACATCAGCCAATACAGGCTTTGTTTCAAATGCGCAAAACAAGGAACTAAACCTTGATAGAAGAGTTTGCAGAGCAAAGTGGCAGCAATTGGGATGTTTTTATTTGATAAACCACACCCAGACACAACCGTTGAGCAAACTCTAAGTTAAATTGACAAATTATATACAAGGAAAAACTAAGCTGTGTGAAAAAGTTCATAACAGAGCCTAAACAGCATAAACGGCATAATGAGTAGAATTACTTACGCTGCAGCACATCATAATACTCTGAATGAGAGCAGGAATAGCAGCACAGTCTTCAGCAACAGTCAGTGAGGATGAGTTCACTTTAGACTCGCAAGGTTTTCAATGTTCACAAATCTTCAACTGAGGAAAATACTTGTTGAAAACCTTGTAGTGAAATTCAAAGAGAACACTGCCTCAGTTTGGGCAACCTGTTTTCATAATACAGCATTTAAAAGCTCGTTCAGTGAGCTGACACACAGTGTTAAAGCTTTATGAATGTTATATAAATAGGTATGGTATATAAATATGGGCACACACACAATGATCAATGTAACAAGTTTGGTATATGCCCATTCTACAGCAAAGCAGGGTTAGCACAGCTCAAAATCTGACGGAGAAAATACTGTGTTGGCTGCACAATGCATCACACGCATTGTTTCAAGGCTGTGTGGTATCCCAAGCACAGCAAAACATAAAGCTGCCACCTTTAAAAATAAATATAATTTGACCTTGACCTTCAGGTTCCCCATTGTCTTTTTCTTTATAATTCCCAATGTCCTTGGACTGGGCAGTCGACAGACATCACTGACAGGTAAGGTTGGGGCTGCTGAGCCAGGCCCAGATTTGGATCATCTCCTGTGGGGTCCTGGGGTGAACCAGCATTAAGCTGTTGTACGCACAGGGGTTTGACCTGTATTTCTCTTCAATGTTAAATGTCCTAAAGCCCTTGTGTTTCTCTGGGGCCAGCCCTAGCTTCCTGAGGCACATGCCTGTGTATACATCGTCAATAGGATACAGCGCCACATGCTGCGACACATTGTGCAAGCGAGCAGCGATGTCCCCGGAGTAGAGGTAGCCTCCGCCCCCAGCGTACGGCGGGTACGCGCCCACATACATACTCTCTGGAATAAAGTATTTGACCTTTTTGTCCCTGTGCGGCCCTGCGTTTGTAATCACATCGCCTATGAACAGGTCTTTGGCCTTGGACTCAGTAAGGTCTTTGAGGAAGTTCAGGATGCGATAAGTGTTAACAAACACATCATCATCACCTTTGAAAATGAAGCGGGCTCCGGGGCAGCGAGTTTGAATCCACTCCAAGAATAAAACTTCTTTTACTGTAAGATTAAAGAAGGAGTCTCTATAATCCCACTGAATGATGTCCTTGTGTTGCTGACTCTCGTATTGCAGCATAGCGGACAGGTCGGGGTGGTGGTCCTCCACAGTGGCATTTCCTAGTAGGAAGACGGTGACAATGCTGTGGTTCCCCAGAGAGCCCGTCCGACCCCAGGACTCTCGGATGGCCTGGCGCCGGTCAAAGTGTGGAGCCAGAGACTTAATAGCCAGCAGCAGAAATGGAGGGTCTTTACAAATGTCTGGCTGCTCCACCTTAAGAGGGTATGAGCGACAATGCATGTAAATAAGGAAGTCCTTAAAGCGCTGTGGTAGAGCGTTAAAGTCCTTTACTTTAGTGGTGACCCTGAGGTCAGGCTGGCAGGGGTCAGGGCCACTGCTGGTATCATTGAGCCATCTTGGTAAGTCTGATAAAGTGGAATTGGCCAAAATGATGGGGTTGTTATGTATGTCCAAGATCTGCTGCTGCCAGTTCCAGTACGCAGCGTGAGGAACCAGCTTGTTCCAAAACGGTTTGGACGGGATAACAATCTTTGACCTGTGTTTGTCCTGGTTGTGGTGTCGGGAGATGATAATGAAGATGAACAGGTTGACCATCATCACAGTCACCCCAACCTTGAGCTTCCTCCGGAGCGCCATAACAGGGGCCTGCACCTTTCACCACCTGGACAAAAACACATAGAAACCAACTTAGAAACAGAACAATGTCACTTGCCACTCATAGCAAGAAATTACATACTAAAACACAAGATGCAACACAACATGATTTCCAAATGCAGCTGACCAGTTTTAGTAAAGCACGCATTAGGAAGCCTTCCTGTAAGCATCGATTTGTTTTCCAGCCTGAGCCATAATCTACTCCTTGTCCGGCCGGGTCAGGAAAAGCCACCTTTTAATGACTTTTTAATGGACAATGACGAAAGAAGACATCACTCCAAACAATAATTAGTCAAAACTACTGCAAGAAGGCAACATGAAATGAATATCCACAGAAATCGTGCTACAGGACACTATTTCAAGTGAACATTGTTAAATCATTTCTTTACATTAGATCATTTGATTAGATAATAGTAAAAATGATAAACAATTATTGTTATGACAAAAACTATAAATGCAACATTACAGAATGCAGTTCACTTCACATTAAAAGTGGGCAATACATCAAAATGTTGATACATTTGTAAATGTTTTGAATATATGAAAAATTTAAATATCAAGATATATATATAATAAGAATAAACTTGACTTTCAAATAAGGGTATGAGGTGGTATTTCGGACCTTTCGTGATCATTTGCTGAAAAAATTGTTTAATGAGAACACATTTCTTTTGGATTGAAATGTTGTTGTCTGACTATCGTTGTTCGAGATGCTCCAAAAACATTAAGACTGTTATTTTTGTCAATATCGCTCTCTCCTACTTCACATTAGTTTACATTGGGTTTACCTGGCTATGGGCCCTCCCTGCTGCACTGCTGTATCCGTCCTGTGTATTTTGTTCATTTTTAGCCTCCTAGCAACACAGCACACTGCTCGTGCTACACCTCGGCCCCGCTCCCTGTTTAGTCCTGTTCACCTGCCTTCTCTTTTGCACTACTACTTTAAGCTAAGTGCTATACATGTCCTGTGAGAGCATCCCAGTCAGGATACATTAGCCTCACTTGTGGTTTTCATGGGCGATGTTTCTCATCTGACCCCTCCTTTATCATCCTAATTATCTGTCTCTCTTCTCTCTCCTCTCTTCTTATGGGTAATTACGCCTCCCTGCCCGTTATTCTAACAAGAGGACTTCTGGGAAATGAGTGGGTGGGGCAGCGGGCTAACCTAAGAAAAAAGATGAACAACATGTTGACAAGCCTACAGCTTTCCGTCATTTTCATTATTAATGTTTTTAGCCTCTGCAGAGCCTCCACAGTCAATGTTAGAGCATCTCTAGGCTGAAAAATCAGAAGCAGTGCACACACAATTACATCACAATATCCATTTCATATCCTCCCCATGTATATCACAAAGTGCAAAAAGTCTTTAGATTTTTAGGGACATATTGACTGTGAAGCATGATTAAATATTGAATTATTAAATAGCATATTACTAAATTGAGACATTTTGCCACATACTCAAAAAAGGATCCGGAAAGCTTCAACTCCAAGCAACAACAGGACAGACAGGTAATGGTGCCATTGAGCAGCATAAAAAACAATTAGCTCACTGATTACATCTTCCACTGATAGAGGACACAAAGGCAGCCTATGTTTGACCACAGCTTTGCTAAACCATCTCACCTGAGCGGGGGATACCATTGTAACGACAGACAGGTCTTTTGGCCCATAGGTTCACCAATAACAACTACAAACTCGTGTTTAAAATATAGTGAGGTTATTGTTTTGTTCATGAACTATTTAAAACGGAAAACTTAAAATGTGTTCAAAATGTTGAGTTCTTTCGCAACAGAGCGCATTTAAGCTTGTTGACCTCACCTGCAGAAGAGTCCTGGGGGCTTTTTCCCTTTTCCTTCTTCCTCTTTTTTTTTACCCCATAGTGATCTATGCACCTCTGGTGCACGGGACAAAAATGACTTCACCTGAAAAATGAAAGGGGGGAAAAAAAAGTAAATAAAAAGCTTTGCAAAGGATTCACAAAACCTGTGTTGAAGGTGATGCAAACAAATCAGATGCTTCTGTGAAAATCACCCACGCAAATTTAAATAAAAAAGAAATAATCAGTAACTAAGCATTTTCCTCTCAAGGAGTATCAATACAGAAGTTACATTGACTGGTAAAATAGCTGAATCATATTCATCTCTGGGAGGAAAAGTTATATCTGAAACGATTGGTTTATTGTATAAAGTACTGGCTCATTAGTGGAGGAAGTCTCAGAGTCGTTAAGCTAAGGGCCATTAGCATAACATGCTTTTTTTTTAGCCAAGTTTTTGGTTTTGGTTTAAGGAGACTGTGAAAACAAAATGGAATGGGTTTACTCCTCTTAAAGAACATAGTCAAACTCTACAATCATAAGGCCTGTTGATGAGAGATGAAATGTCTTTTACACTAAAAATCAGTAGCAGCACATACAGTATTGTCAGGCTGTGTGGCCGGCCTCAGCGTCGATTTTCCAGTTCAGACAATTTGCCGAATGTTCTCCATTCTCACTTCCCCAATTCCTGTTGCTCTCATTTACAGTCATCATCACTAACACTGACGTACATTTATGATATTGTCAAGACCGGAAAAACAGTCACTTCAACAACAACACAACAAAACATTCTCATGTGCTAGTGCTAATGCTTTTCAGTGCAGACATGTAACTGCTCGTTGTCTGGAGTGTCCCATCTCGCCTACACACACACGCAAGCCAAAGCCTGCCCAGGACCACGCTTAACTTCAAAAGTCAAGTACTGCTTTCAGTCAAAATAGTGTTACCTTGAAGTCACAGGTCCCTGCTCCAGAAAGTTCCCAAACGCAGCAGCAGGATAGTCTATACTCTATCTTGTTTCACCCTCCCAGGAATAGATCACTCTCTACTTCATACAAATCAATAGATGTCTGTGTAAGATCCTCCCCGTTTGTCCTCAAAAGCCACACCCAGCTTTTCAAGACGGCAAAACTTTAAGCACTAATTTCATCTTTACTAATTATTTGTAGGAAAAAAGTATCGACATGTTACAGTGACTGATACTTCGAAACTCGACATTGACATCAAAAGAGAGACCGTCAAAGATGTAAACACATTAAAACGCATTGTATTTTGCAGTGGCCAGGCCAAACGGCAGACATGAAACCAAACAGGGAAAACTTAAGGACACAGTGCAAGCCACACTCCTTATAGAGTCCTTGTTGAAAACCTTATATAAACACATGGTTGTCCACTAAATAACCCGGTCCCTTTTGGTCTCCGGATGTGTGAACATGGTAAATAAATAAAGGAGCTGCAAGTTGTGTTGATGCCGAGGTGAAGATGTCCTCAGTAAAGTTAATCATTAGTCCATTGGGGGTAAAGAGATAACACATTACCCGGAGTGTCAACACAATATCCGGCAAAAACCGATTCAATTCAGTTTCTTGTAAGCCTTATAATTAAAAAGGCAGAGAATCATTTCATTTTAAATTTTTCATAATGCTACTAAAGGACAGATTTAAAATTAAAAAAGATATTTCCCATTTGTCTGACAATTAAACCTCACTAATCAACTTAAAGAAATTTCTGTGGGATTGACATAATATTGTTTTAATATGGTTACCAGGATGTCAAATATCGCTCACCCCTTCTACATACTAAACAGATGTGTTATGGGAAAACATGTACAAAATATAATACATTTGCTTGATTTCATGTCACTACAACACCTGTACTTTCAAATTAAAAACAATGAATCTGCATAACAAAACCTTAAATGTGGACATGGTCCCACTTACTTTCTAAACAAGTGTGTCTTAAATGTGTAAGCCCCTCACAGAATGCCGACTGCAGCGCTTGAAGGCACAGACTCAAAAGCGCAATATAGTTCAAAGCAATAATGTAACTCTTCTTTGATGTAATTTCCCTTCTCGCTGGCTTTTCTGGACATTTTCAAACACAATGCATTTGATCAGCTGAAGTGACCTCAGCTGATTCTGTAAATGTCTCTCTATTAGCCGCATAGTGCAGATACGGCTCCCAGAAATAGCCTGGGGTTGACATGCCGTCTCTGTCTACAGTCACCATCACAGGCCGCTCCAGATCGAGTACTGAGCTTTAGTTTGGCTTCCTCCGCTTTCATATCTGGCCATGCATTATCGTTCTTGCTCATTTAAAATTGGGCTGGTTGTTTACTCACTTGTGTAAGTCCAGGTCTGCCGTGTCTTAAACAATAGATATTTACACAGTCTTTGCTCACTGTGTTTATTTGCTGTTCTTCTCCAAACACAGAGGAGGCCCGGATATCTGCGTGCACTAACATAAGCAAACAAAAATAAATGTAACACAACTAGAAGCAGAATGTGTGGCTTTGCATCAAAGTCAGTGCAATATTTAACTGTGCTGCTAGGTGACCATTAATGTTAACATAAGGTTGTTAATACTAGCGTGAATATGAGATACTCTAGAGTCTTCTACCTAAAGTCAACCCTTGTGGTAGCTCGGAGCAGAACCAGGGTGTGTCCAACTGACAAACCAGTTGAGTTGGTTTCTCACATGATTTGAATAATTACTCCCACAATAGACTCCCACAAAGACACATTGCCATAAAAGAGGGTGGTGGGACATTAAGACCATAATAATCCTCCCTGGACAAACTTAAAATAGACAGGAATTTCTCATTATCAACAAATACTTGTCACTCCAGCTCCACAAGCTAAAGGTCAGCTCTCTGTGCTCAACTCTTTCACTGTAATCTAAAGTGTAGTGTAGGGTAAAACACACAGCACGCGGCATGCTTAATGCACAACACAAACATGTCACCGTTAATCCAGACGCATCAACTGTGTGAGTCCATGATGAGCAATGAAATGTGTATCTAATGTAACCATGTGCTGGGGGTATTAGAGGCATTTACATAAGGCCATCACAGGGGTTACAGACAGGCCCCGCCCCTCACTGCTAGGTTACAACCAAGGCAACATTCAATTTAAGCAAAAACAATGTCAATAGACCGAAACTAAATACAAAGCACTTCCAAAACTGGCTCAAATTTGTAATGGTAACAGAACCAAACACTATGTCTGTAGCGCTTATATTCAATAACTACAATAATTTGTAATGTAAAAATGTTTATAGCTTATAGTAACAAAAGCTACAACACACATTTGATTCTAAATAATCTTATCTCAAGTACAGCATCCATAAAAACTCAGTGTTCCATATCAACTAAAAGGAATTATTTGCCTTTTGGTTAAAAATTGACCTGTACAATTCATCAAATTTTAATCAAATAATTGACAGGTTTGCAGCTAATATTCCGTCAGTAAAAGCATGTTGTAGGGAGTAAAGTTATACGCGAGGTATAGATTTGTATCTAGCGCCGTGTGCCGTTCACTTTAGCTTCTGTGTCTTCGCCCCGTCATCACGGACTTTCTGTTTCAAAATCGCGGTCCTCCGTGCCGTTTCCATGGATGTATTGGCATCCATGGATTACTTTCGGTATTCCTCGGTCTTGTCATTTTTTTCGGGATTAGTTTTTTTGTGGCGGAATGTTGGGGCTTTGTGACATCATTGTCATGGCAACTGTACAGAATATGGACTTTCGGGATTCGTCTTCAAACTTTGGAGCTGTTTGACATCATTGCCATGGCAACTATTGTGTATTTTTCACAATTAGCCAGCAGGGGCGCAATTAATGCTCACAAACACATACAAAGAATTCTGGTTCGAACATGCTTCATCTGATTGGATTGAAATTTGAATCATTTGTTCATCTCCCAACACTGATTACAGTAACATGTCAACCATTATGCTTGGCGCTCTAGCACCACCTACAGGATTTCATAAACATTATTTTGACAGAGAATAAAGTCTGCTCTCCGTGCCCCAGAACTGCTTATATGAAGGAGGCGCAAGGATGGTAAACATTTTGTCTTCCATTGATTTGCTCAAATTTGGCTGTTAATGCAGTCACTCGCAATGGCTTCCTGCCACTGCAAAGTTTCTAGTTACAGTAGTTAGAGTTGCAGCTCAAAACACTGTGCACTTTCACACAACAAAACTCTGCTTCCCAGTCGCACTGAGTTTATAACACACACCACTCTCGCCTCTGTTGTGCTTTAATTGCGGCAGGTCTGCACAGAACAAGCTCCGAGTGAAACAAAAGCGCCACAAGTCGTTCCCAGGCAATGCACTGGGTTTCAGCGTTTACCAGACTAGACTGGTAAAATGCAGACCTGGTTTTAAGGTAGTCTTGTCCCAAGCCTAAATAAACCACATCTACCAGAAAAATATGGATAGGCTATAAAGCAGGACTAAAGCAGGTCTTGGACTATCGGGCCTAGTCTAAAATATGCCCAAATAAGAACTAGGCTTAAACCAGGTCTAAAAAAACACTAAAAAAGTACTAAACCAGGACTATCATAAAAATAAATGTCATTACAACAGAGACAACTTTGCCATTAGGCAGGTCACGATATTAATTTTAGAGTCACGATTATCATGAGGAGAAATATCACGATTTTTTTCACGATTATCAGCAAAAAGCAAAAACGCTCTCTCGTTTTCATTTCTCTATGTAAATCATGATAAACGACAATAACTGAGAAACGCAGCATCTGATTGGTCAGACGTCGCTTCAGCTCACGTTAACAACAGGTTTGATTGACAGCTGGCACGGCTCCGCGTGTCATTATAGCCACTTTGGAACACCTTTAATTATAGTAATATAACTTGTTTAAAACATGTTTATTCTGTGTTTTGTTTGCTGCGGCATCAATTAGCGCAGAGTTAAATGAAAATTTAAGATAAGATAAGCTCACCTTTAATTGTCCCACAATGGGGAAATGGGGACACTTTATTCTTTAGACAATTTGACTATTGAACAGAGTTTAATCTTCCCACATACTTGTTTTAGCTCATCATCATCAAACTTAGCAGTTTGACTTAAATCAGACTTTACTCAAGAAAACAGGTTATATTCCAAAAATTAGGTTACTAGGTATGGTTACTATAGCAACTTAAGCACTTGCACCAAAGTATTTGGGCATGCGCAGCTTGAATAACCGTGCCAAATCAGGGTCTACAAACTCACACCTGATTAGTTCTGTGGTTGCCATGAAACACGCACTGCACACGGATTTCCAAATATGGAACTCGGCTCCATTAGCCAATATCCAAGCAGTTGTATTGTTTTACATAGGGCTGCCGAAAAGACAAAGCTGTTTTCAAGCCGCCCAGAGAAGTGGTGCATTGTTGACTACTTGTTGGTGCATATGAACATTTTACACAAATCAATCTACTTTATATCAAAAATGGGCGGGGTGGAATAAAGTGAATGACTACTAGCCACAATTAGTTTCAATTGGCTGGAGCAAAACAGTATGGCATCACTTTGTCAACTGATATATTCACCTTATTCCGCCCCGCCCGTTTCGGTGCTAAAATATGCTACAAGTAGATTGATTTGTGCACCAACAAGGCAACAATGCACCGATTCCCTGGGCAGCCTGAAAATGACTTTAGTTCTTTTTTCTTGAGGTTGGCAGCCCTATGTCAACTAATAAAACGGGAAGGAGGATTATGTCGGAGGGCGGCGCCCAGACGGGCTTCTGGAATAAGGTGAATACAGTCTATGATACAGAGAAGTAAAAAGTATCTTCGTATAAAAATTGAGATAAAACACTCAATTCACTCTCAAAACTCTAGCTACCTCACTCCATGCAATCTGCTTTCTACTGTTTCTACTCTGACTTAAGGCGTACAGTCGTCACAGTCAGTCAACTAATGACCAACAATGTGGGGGGTAAAAGGTCCTGAAATGTTATCTTCCACAAACATATAGTATTGTCTTTGCTCCACTACAAATTCAGCACTGCCTCCATCAGCGGATGTCAGGACTACTGGGGAGTGTCGTTCTGAAAAGGTCTACTTCCCAATATGGTGACAAAGACAGGAAAAGGGAACGGAAGAGAGAGGAACTAATTCAATACTGGTAGATGTTTCTTTCATATGTTTTTATACCGATCAACAGTACGTTTGTGATATAGTCTGTAAACCTTACTATAAAATGCTAAAAACGTCTGTGTAATAATCGCCACATCCCGTTTTAGAGGTGTAGTACTGTTTTGATTCATACCTTTGATTTAAATTGTACTTCTCCGAGTGGTTTCTGACACGCTTTTACTCCAACTTGAGTAGTATATTCCATAGTGTATATAGTGTTGTATTTGTGAGTTTTTGTACTTTTTATACTAACTTCAGACACTCTTATAATTTCTCTTACTTGAGTCGTAGTTTCCCCAAATTTTGTCCACGACGCACTGCTCAATTTCAGTGCAGACAAGTCAGTCAAGAAATAACTGTTGATAAGCACTTTTATAATGAAAAAAATATTACAGGAAATATCTTACTGTGAGATTGTTACATCCCCAAACGTACTTGAGTACACCTTTTTATTACTGCACACAGGGAGCCTTCTGTGTTTGCGATTAGAGTGCTAATACTCACGTCCAGTTATGTGATAAGGAGATTAGGCAAATGTCCAGGTGAAGGCACTCATTCAAACTTTCTATTTCATGCTCGGATTTCAGGATATTTAAACGCATGCGCCTACATGAAGGTTAATATGAATGTTGGCCGATTCAGGCTTAATGGCCCGCACGTTAAACTGACACAGACCTAATGGGATGAGCCCAAAATTAGCATCAGCCCCGGGTCTCACAGTCTCATTTAGGCTGACCTAAAAAGACTGAAGTTACTGACGGTACAGAGAAAGTCAGGGTGCCCAAACTAATCATTTACAATCACCAACAGCTGTATAACTGTGATGTAGAAGTTATAAATCAAGACAAGTGGTTAATGACAAGGTTTGATGTTCAAGGCCAGTTTCTCACTTGTCACAGTAGCATTTTAAGTTTTTCCATGATCAAATTGAACCTTTAAGCAAAACGACATGGAAGATTATATTGCCATGGGAAATTTGATATTATACTATTGTAATTTTTCACAAAGCTTAACTCTTGTCCCACAAACCAAAATGACCAGTGCCGCATGCAAAAATCAAACCTAAATGCTGAACTGATACCAATCACAAGCTGTTTGCGTCACCATGTAGGGCAGGAAGTTGACACATCAATGTGCAACTACCAAGACTCCTGGACCTTTCGCAACATGAAACAACACCGAATTAAGTGACCAAAAGGATTCAAGAGTGATAAATTAAGAAGCATGTCAATAAGATAATTACAACAAAACAAAACAAAAACACTTCCACTACACAGTTTCAAGATTGTAGACCAGGACACTTTAGTAGTACGAACGGTTATGTCTAGGGCTGCTATAATTGAATCATAAATGCCATCAGCAAATCATGGCATTTCTGTTTAAGTCCTTTGCCAACAACAACAACAACAACAACAACATATCCTGGCTTGTATAAAACCTGTTAATCCTTTAGACCGTATATATAACAGTTCACTCTCCAATGTGAACTTTGGACAGAATGTAACTATAATAAAAAATCGCTAATCTAATCGCAATCGCATTGTTTATAAGGAAAAATCGCAACTAGATATTTTGCAAAACTCGAACAGCCCTAAATTGTAATCTAATGCAAATCTACTGATGGCTGGGACCTAAAATACTGGAACATTTCGCACTCCACAGATGTGTTACTCACAAGGTCCACCCTGCCTTTGTTAAGGGAAAAAGTGGCTTAGATATTCTCCGTCTAAACATAGCAGCTCACCCTACACTCGTCTGCGGAGCAACAGTGGAAAATGTAACTCATGTGATGATGAGAAACATTTTCTCCAGCGCAGCTCCACCGCGCTGAGGTGAAGCGTGGTGATACGTCTGCAGTCTACGCAGAGGACAGGTTCAAAGTAAACCTGACGCGCCGCCAATTGTCTTACACTCGGCAATATTTGTCCGGGTTTGCAGCCAAGTTTCTATGACGAAGTTCCCACCAGGCTCTGCTAAGGAGAAGCCAAAAAAAACAGGACTACCCAATGTCAAATTTACACAACTAAGATATGGGAGGGAATGAACTTTTCGGCACTTCTTGTTGAGCGATACTGTTGAAGCGAGACTGTAAACTGCGTACAAAGTGTTAGATCAACTTACTGGAACCTTTTGTCGCTCCTCTCTACAGTTAACTCAGTCCATGGCCGATGAATTAGTTTGGTAAATCCACGCGTCTTCCTCGGCGCCTAAACAGGGGCTAGTGTGTTTTTGTGGTCCGGAGCTGCTCCTTCAGAGAGCCGTGCGCATGCAGATCTATGGCACAGACCTGCGCCGCCGCCGTCACGTGACGCACTTTGGTCCCGGTGGAGGGGTGGGGCCAAATGACGGTTGGTTTCACATGACGTCACAGTTTGTATTATCAAATCGTGTGCCTGTAGCATTATAATAGATCCATTGCCTGTAGCTATAAGAATCTGTTTCATTATCTGCCATTATCTGTTCATTAACGTTAAGATGTTTAATTATCAGAATCTATTGAAATAATAACTAAGGGATGGGAACAACAAGATTACCTTTTATTTATTTATTTTTAATTTAAAGACCCAAACAAAAAATACATACATATGCATGCTTTTTCATGAACTTTTTATTGCACTGAATAACGCATCTCCACAAACACAAACTCTTACTTGTCCTGGAGGGGCCTCCTCTTGCTTTCCATGGAAATACTGTTCCTTTGGCTATAATCCACAATGTAGCATAAAACTTATTGATCTTTTCCAAGGAGAATGTTCATTTTTTACTTTCAATTTCCATGAAAGCATGTGGTGTGCCACCTCCAGAGAGTTGCACTGTTGCTTTAATCAGGTAAAATCTATTTTAAATTGACCTGGCCAAGAGATCCAGTAGGAGTCACATAAAAACTAAAACACAGAAATAAAACATGGCCCAAATATAAAACACAAATAGGACAATGCAGGCAGTAGTGAAAGGATGAATGTGAGGATGGACAGCAGAGCAGAACTGAGTTATTGAGGTATTTTGCAACAAGTTCCAGTCATCAGCAGCTGCAAAGTGGAATGAGTAGCATTCAAACACTGGTCATTTTGGGGTGAAAAACTTATGTGACCTCGACCTTGTGCTGTTCCAGAGGACTTATGACAGATATATTGTAAAGCAGCTTATAGTTCTGATTTAATTCTGACCTGGCATACAAACTGCCGCAGTGGCCATGACAGCATGAAGAGTTAAAGTGCTTGAATATAAAGAAGCAAAAATTAGACTTAAAGTTGTAGCTCATAACTGCCAGTCTGTGCACTATGTAACCCTTCTGCTGGAGGGTCACCCGTTTGTCTTCATGGAGATGTTATTGCTTTCCTGAAATCTTCTACAGTATGGCACTTCATTTATTTATGGCCACTATCTCTATCACTGTGGGAAATTACAGGAAAAGCAATAACAGCATTTAAATGGATGAAAATAGAGCCTTGAAATGATCAGTCTGGTGAAGATATTAGAAGCACAGATTAAAACTTGAGCATAACAATGGTCAAAAAATGGAGCATTTTCAACACTGAAGAGGGTTAGGTGATATTTCAAACATTACCGGTTACCAATTACCGGTACACTTTTGGGATTTGCTGGTGGTGGTGTTTTTGCAAAAACAGACAAGTCATTTGAATTTTTTTTTTGACGGCTTACAATTTACTTTTTGTAAGTATTTTCAAAAGCCAAATCTATTATACCGTAATTCATGAGCAAATCTCCTCAACTATACTGTTACTAATACTATGTAATAGATGCTATGAAAAAGAACCCAAACTTTTTGAAAACAATTTGCAAAAACAGAGATATCTGTTTTTGCAAATAAGCTGAACTTTATCATCACATGTCTTATAATGTGTCTTATAAAGCGGCTCATATCTGACATGGGTTTCCGTTTCCTGTTTATGGGTGCACTTTTCAGGACGTGACATCAGATCATAATAATAATAATACTTAATACAGATAGTGGCCAGCTAAAATGAAAATTGTTAAAATGCAGACTTTTTATAATACAATGAGTTTTTAAAGATCTTTCATGGCAAAGTCCAATGTAAGCAGTAGAGGTTATTGCATCATCACATTCTAGAACCTATTCAGATATATAATATTTAGTTTTGAATGAATTTTCCATTTCTATGGCTTCAGTCACTGAAACCAGAATTCAAATGACACCCTCACGCAGACAGATGGTAGATGGGACAGTGCAGTAGGTGAGGTGTTGCGTGCGGCTGGGGAAGAATGTCTCAGACACTCGGACTATCAGCACCGGAGCTCGTCAGGGCTGTGTACTTTCCCCTCTGCTCTTCTCCCTGTACACAAACTGCTGCACCTTCAGCCATGACTCCGTAAAACTCATCAAGTTGCGGACGACACCACTCATCGGGCTCATCTCGGACGGGATGAGTCTGACTACAGGAGGGAGGTGGACCGGCTGGTGTCCTGGTGCAGCGGTAACAATCTGGAGTTCAACGCCCAGAAGACAGTGGAGATGATCGTGGACTTCAGGAAAGCCACAGCCCCCCAGCCCCCCTCATCATGACAGACTCCCCCATCACCACCGTGGACTCCTTCCGCTTCTTGGGCACCACCATCACCCAGGACCTCAAGTGGGAGCCCTCCATCAGCTCCCTCATCAAGAAGGCCCAGCAGAGGATGTACTTTCTGCGGCAGCTGAGGAAAGCCAAGCTGCCAGTGCAGATGATGGTGCAGTTCTACACGGCCATCATTGAGTCCATCCTCACCTCCTCCATCACCGTGTGGTACGCTGGAGCCACAGCCAGGGACAAACAGAGACTACAGCGCATTGTGCGTTCTGCTGAAAAGGTGATCGGCTGCAGACTTCCATCTCTGCAGGACCTGTACGTCTCCAGGGCTCTGGGACGAGCAGGTCGGATCACAGCTGACCCTTCTCACCCTGGACATGGTCTGTTTGAACCACTCCCCTCAGGCAGGAGGCTACGGTCCATCCGGACCAGAACCTCCCGCCACAAGAATAGTTTCTTTCCCTCTGCCGTTGGACTCATGAACACTTCAAAACACCTGTCACTTTAACTGCAATATTCAACCACTCACTGCACTATCACTTTCTGCACTCAAACTGTAAATCTAACTATAACTCTTGTGTACATAGAAATGCCTATTTTTATTTTTATTGTACAGTAATTTTAAATTGTTTCCTAATGCATGCCCTTTTTTGATTGAATATATGTTGTTTTATTATTGCTCAGTGTTTTATGTTGCACCTTAAGGCCGAGACAAGTTCCTACGTTTTTGAATTTTGTTCATTGACAATGGCAATAAACTCTTTCTGATTCTGATTCTGATTCTGGGTGATGGGGGGGAGGGGGCAACCCAACAGCAGGGGACCAGTCTCTAGGCCACAGTTAATGACCCATGCCTGGATGAAGATGGTCTGATGGTCAGTTAACTGGAGCCTCTTGCTTTTGTTTAACAGGCCTATGGTCACAGTGTGGTAACAATTATATTACCACTCTTAACCCTTGTTTTAATCAGAAATACTGTGCAAAGAAATCAGTTAGTTCCAGTCGGAAAAGACTTTGGAGCTTTTGATAGCATTTAAATATACAAACCCAGATTGAAAAAAGAACACCGCGGTAAATTCACCTTCTTTTAACAGCCTAACTCACACTTTGTCAAAGCTGCAGCAGAGTGTAAGATTTTGTGTTTTAGAAAAACTTTGACACATTCTACATTGGAATAGAGATGTTTTATGACATTTTGTGGAACATTCCAGGCAAAGTAAATCTCTACTGAGAGAAGTACTAGATGCTGTACACACATGTATACATACAGTTGTTTATTGAATCAGTAATCTGGTTCTTCCCTTTTAAATGATCCCCATTTGATCAAGAAAGACTGATCTAGTTTTAATGACATTAAGATTCTCAAATATAATCAAAGTGTCCTTACTTTGTGGAGCACTATACATCACACCCCTTATTACTGTCATTTTTATGTCATTATTATGCTACATGCAGTATATAATGTGGGTAAATGGCTTTTGGTTCCTGCACCAATCACAGAGCAGTAATGGCTGGAGCAGGACCTGTTCCAGGCCATGACACTAAATTCGAGAGGATCAGTTGTGGAAGGAGGCACGGGTGTGAAAGGGCCAACCGACAGCCAGGGCTCAGGTGTCTTCAGCTTGCCTCCCGGAGTCTCAGGTGGTCATTGAGGCGTTGCTCTCTGTGTTTGTAATCACCCAAGGCTATCTCCTGCCTGCAAGTACAGCAGCACTCAGAGTCACTGCTGCCATCCAGCTGCCTGTGGATCATCTTTAATTAATATGTAACCAACACAACGCTCTGTGAAAGTGCTAGCCTGTTTAGAATGAGAAACATGCAGGCAATCACTGAAGGAAATCTATGTATTGAGACATATTAATGATTTTGGACACACTGCCCAAGTTCTGTGCATCTGTGGGGATTTGACAAAAGCCAGCTGGATATCTAAATAACGAAACATTTATATTTCAGTTTGTGTAGTATCCAAAATAAGAACATGGAACAGACAATGCTTTTGAAACAGGCAGCCTTTTCTTGAGTATTCTTAAGTATCAGAATCTGTAGTGATGTAGGTCTACCCAAATTTAAAAAATAATACTAATGTTGTGTATCTGCAGCATTTAAATATAAATTTGTTTGTGTTCATGAATTAGATTTACTTTCAAACCCTGCATATACTGTATTTTATAAACAGTATAGCATACATTGTTGCAGCCTCTGGATAGACACTAAACTCAGTGCCCTTGCCACTTATCCCTATTGCTAGAAGCCAGTTCAGTTTGAATTTGGGGTAAATTTAGTCTCAATCTCAATCTGTGAAACAAGTCTGAGAACTCAGGTTTATATCCTACTCTGTGAAAGCCCTGCCCACAGGGCGGGACCCCTGATAATGGGCCATCGAAACCAACTGGGATGGGCATATTGTTCACTGACTTTGGCTCCCTCCTCCCTGAGTCCCTTTATTAGCATCCGAATGCTTCGGGCGTCTCCAGGGTTTCAGCAGACCATTATAAACAACCGGAAGGTTGAATCTTAAACCTCCATTACGCTTTAAGGAAGGATTCCCTTTTTTAACAAAGATGGCCTCCTTGACTCCTCTTTCAAACCATCTTTTCTCCCTGCTCAGACTCTCCACCTCGCTGTCTTCAATAGAGTGGTTTGTGGCTGAAGATGAAGATGCACAGCTCTCTGGGGTCCTGAACTCGCGTGCCTTCTGTGCTGATAAAGCCTCTTGTGAAGTGGCTATTTAGTCTCCCCTATGTAACGCTCTTTACAACTTTCTTCACTGCATTGGACAGAATACTCTTCATTGCTCTGTTTTTGTCTTAACGTGTTGCCTGGTTTGAAATAAACAGGGACTTCATGTTGTCTAAAAATTCTTTGCAGTTTTTCTGACAGTCCCGAGACATAAGGGATAGACACCCTTTCTTCTTAGTTCTGTTTCCCTTTTGTCCCTTTTGTCTTTTAGTTTGAGAAAACTAAACTTTCTCAGTTGGCATTGGCTTGGTTTTATGAAATCGGAGGGTACTCAACAGTTCAACCAGATTATAGCAACAGGTCGAAGTTCAAAGAGGAGAATAATTATTCAATGAGTTCACAGTTAATGGGTCTAAGTCATGTTTCTTCCTCTTTGTTTTGATAAAAAAGGGAAGAGAAGTAGAAGACGTTTATTCAATTCATATTCTGTTTAACTTACTGCATTGAGCTAAACTTTACTATGCCTTATGTTTTTCAAGGCAAATTGTTTCCATCTTCCATATTATGATATGAACCAAGGTTTAGACACTAAACACACTCAAGAAGTGCAAAACTTGACTTGAAACTCCTTGAGTTGAACATAACCTTGTAACGTGTTGGTGGTTTAAACTCTTGACATCAGACATTGTCATTTCCTGAGAATATCTCTGGAATATCTCTGGCCATGAAATTAAACGCATACTCGGTAAATGAAACTGAACTTTGAAAAACTTTGGTCATATAAGAATAGTTACAATGTCTTTTTTTTAATTTGTTTTTTTAAAGACATTAAAAAAGTGAAAAACATGCCAAACAAAAGCCTTTTCACACACAAAGCAGGTCTAAACCACAACAAACCGCTGTAAAATGCCTCCAAGGTTCAGGAAATTCCTAAGACATCCCCAGGCACCCACTTATTGTTCTTCAAAGTCACTGAGACAGAGATTCATATAAACATTTATGATACAACTTGAAAAACATGTCCCTGTTCTGTGAAGGAGAAATCTTGTTTTAATTTAAGTATTTGTTATTATGCAGACATTTTACAATTATTTTTAAAATTACGAAAAGAAGAAGAATTCTGCTAAATTGTACAGAGCCTTGTACTCCACATGAAGACCTCAAAACACTGTATTTTCACTTTTGTAGAATGAGGTCAATACCATCATTCAAGCATTTTGTGATTTGTATTTGAGCCACAATAGCCTCTTTGTGTCTATGTAGATCCTGGCAGCGATGTCCTTGTGCCGTGTGACATTGGGTCCCGAGTGGAAGCCCGCTGGTTTCTCTGGCAGAGAACGGCTGAGGTTAATTTGGATTGGAGCAGAAAGATCAGAAGGCAGTCGGCTCATCAAGACATCGCTACATTAAATAAGTTGTATTGATGTCAGGTTACCTGTAAGTGTTGGGGGACAAATGATATATATAATAACAGGAAGTGAAAGACAACATTTTATCAGTGTATCAGTTTATCAGTTTATCAGTTACATTTTTATATTGAACATTTTATTTTTCAAAAAACGCCTGAAAAAATGAGACCCATTTCAAAGTGAAGCTGGTCCTGAACCCTCTGGAGCACAAACAGTTGACTGGAGCCTTTGTGAAGCTGAGACTCTGTAGTTTTGGACTCTGATGTCTATTTAACTCTAATTATAAGTAATTACTTATAAGTAGTAATTACTTATAATTAGAGTAAAACTCTGCACAGAAGAAATAAGATTTTAAATCCCGCCCAGATTTTCTTTGTTAAATATATGAAGGAGTAAAGCTGGTGTCTGGAGGTGAGGACTGATTGACACTAGTTTTAGCATTTATTGGGTTTTGACAATTCTCTTAACTAAAGAGAACTCACTAAAAATGAGTTTAGGGACTTGTAATAAAGCAAAAAAGTCCAGACGGACTCCATATAAAAGACCTATTAATTTTTCATTTTATTTTAGCGTAATTTTTTACAAAGTGCAAACTGACTCCGATGCTTCCCAGAATAATTGATTTGACTGGAAATAAGAGGGATACAGCTTTATTTTTATGTACAGCACATCAAGCAACTTGAGAGTTTTATTTTAGAAGATAGTGGACACAATGGAAAAACTAAAGATAAAGTCCCCTTTTAAAGGGTTAAGATAAGATAACCCTTTAAGGCAAGGCAAGGCAAGTTTATTTGTAGAGCACAATTTGTACACAAGGCAATTCAAAGTGCTTACACAACAGGGAAAAAAATCATTAAAATCACAAAGACATGACATAATAGTTTAAGACATAAAAGAGAAGAGTGCAAATAAAATCATTTCAGTCATATGCACAGCTAAACAAAAGAGTTTAAAGTCAAGTCTGAGTCCATTATTACCCCCAGATTTCTAACTTGATTTGTAGGTTTTAGCGCGAGACTCTGGAGGTGACTGTTAACACTTTCTCTTTGTTTCTGTGGGCCAAAGACGATGATTTCAGTCTTGTCTGTGTTCAGCTGGAGAAAGTTGTTTTTTTGCATCCTCACACTGATCTGTTAGAATGCAGTGACAGAGTGAATCCACTGGTCCATATTCACCTGCCCGTCAGTGAAACATTGATCTGAGTGTCGTCGGACATAATTGTGGAATAGGACACATACATTTTCGCTGCGTATCAACTGTTTGTTGATTTGTTCTTTGTTTCCCTTGGGAGAAATTTGTCCTAGGACAGGGGTCACATGCTTTAACACACATTGTAGCAACGCTTTTTGGAACTACAACTTCCCAGAGATGTAACTCAGGAAGGTAACCCTTATTTTCATTCATTCATCTTACATCTCCTGTTAGGGGTTGGAGGTGACTGGAGGCTAACCCGCAGTGACTTTGGGCCTTAGGCGGGGGTAGTACACCCTGGACAGGGTCCAGCTCATCGCAGGGTTAACACAAGAGACATAGACACACACAGACAAACATTCACTCTCACATTCATTCACTAGGGTCAATTTACAGTTGCCAATTTTACTTCACACGTGCATGTCTTTGGACGGTGGGAGGACCCGGAAAAAAACCCAAAGTAACACGGGGAGGACTTGAAAAACTCCCAGTGATGTTGGTCTGGCCCAGAAATCTAAGCCATGATCTCTTTTATTTGGAGGCAGAGCTCTAATCGCTCTGCCACCGTAACCCTTATTTATCCAGGGCAAATGTATTGGTACACATGGGGGAAAAGATCATTTTCCACATGGGCCAAACTTGCAGCAGGCATTTTATTTGCAATTTTGTGGCATAAGATCTTGTCCCATCCATAACAGGACCCAATTGATAATTGGTGTCTATTCTCAGAAAGTAAAAGTTTGCAAAAGGAATATAAGACGTAATTGTTAGAAGGATACTGAGTAATTATTTGCCTTTGTAGGTTTTCATAGGCTAAAAATGTAAAAAAGAGAAGTTAAAATGTATTTAGGATTAGGTGGTTGAACTATTTCTTTCTGAAAATAGTGAAGGTCAATTAATTGCACCAGTTTGCAGTGTTTAAGTGAGCATGGTGAGCAGATTATTACCCAAAGTCAACAAAGTCAAAATTGTGCAGAGAAAGTATGTCAATCATTAGCACTACTGGGCTCTCGGGCTTATTTGAAGCATTTATTAAGTTACTTATTATTTATTTACTTATTCAGACAACTCTGTTTACCAACTTTGGTTTTTTCCATTCATGGGAGTCACGGGACACGACACGTTGCCCTGATGTCAACTTTTCGTAAACTAGTGTTGAAACTGGACTGTATGTTTCCTTTGTGTTTGACTCTGTTGCACACATCCTCTTCCCCAAACCGCAGCTGGATTCGCTTGAGCAAAGACAGATTTGAGTTAGTTGTCTACTAAAGACATCTTAAGGGACACTCTGAATACAAATGGCACTGCGTTATTTGTGTCCTATCCATTATCTGTGTAATTGGAGCATGACTCGACTCTCCATGAGAAGTCGGTGCTCTGGCAGATTAATTTTGTACTTTTGCCACTTTTGAAATGGAGACGGCTGTGAACAAAATGGTTTAGGGACGATCATGTTTCAGAGTGGACAGGGAGATTGGGAAACACAATGTGATCTGTCAGAGACGGATGATTAGCACTGACTCGTACCTTTACCAGACTGTTGCTTAGGCTTGCATTAAAAGAAATGAAGCAAAACTAAACTTGTTTGTGCCTAATGCTATGTTATGATCTGCACAGTATTATGTGGAACATCCCTACAGTATCGCATTTGTCTGCTCTCTCTGTCGCTCTTATGTTTTTCAACTCGCTAACATGTCGTTTAATTCAGGAAACAAAAGGGTTACTTATTAAGAAGTTGGATATACAATTTGAGGCAAAGACATTTAAAATTGCACGTTGTAACTTTCTTTTTTTATATAGATCATTTTATTTTTCTTAAATTATTATTATTATTATTATTATTATTATTATTATTATTATTATTAGTATTAGTATTAATAATAATAATAATAATAATAATAATAATAATAATAATAATAATAATAATAATAATAATAATAATAATAATGTTTAAACATAAAAAACACATAACAGACACAAAACAAGACCAGAGAGTGAAATAAAAAAATAACGTTACTAGACAATCAACAATAGAAACACAGTTATTACACAGAAGAATTAAGTCCCATTGGGTCCAGCGTGGGTCAAATTTGTCCATTTCCAAAATAAGTGCGAATGTTAGTTTTTCCATTTTTCTAATGTCTATTATAATGTCAGTCCTTGATCGTTGGTGATGTTTGTGTCAACCATTTTTTTTGTGATGGCCTTTTTTCCTGCCGTTAAAAGTACATTCCAAAGATATCCATGTATTGTGTCCATGGCAGGAGTTTTGCACTTTGTAACTTTTCAAGTGGAAGGCTTGCTACTTGCTGATCTCTATTGTGATTGTTGTGTTGCCTGGGATGTTCCACACAAAGGCATTAAATGAGCTATCTCAATCAGGCCAAGTTACAGGTCAGATTTGTGGCGAGACACCCCCGCTCTCAGTAAGAATACTGCTTTTTCAAGGTATTGTTTTAGCAGAAAAATACTACTGATACATCGACATTCCTTGGGGGATAAGGCTAACTTGAGGCACTGCTCTGTCTGAAGCTATGTTACGTAATTGTAATTGTGGCTACATTTAAAACCATAGGTAGGAGTCCCTGAGTACACCACTCGTCCTGATGTACATCTGTCTCGCCTCTGTCTCCGCTCCTTGGGCCCAGACTGAACTGACTAAGGGTGAGTTTCAAAAGAGTTTCAGATAAAAAACAAATTCACAAATGTTTTTTACAGACATTCTTTGATGCTGTTGTTTAATGCATTTTGAAAACAAGTTGATGTAATCCTTTGTGGTTGAACACAGGATAAACGTGTCAGTGCTGGTATCACGTAACGGTTCATTCGGTCTCATTGCTCTATGCACTATTTGTACTTCCTACACCTTATCTGACAATACGCATGCTTTCCTCATCACAAATTTCTCATCATATTTCTTTTTTTTTTTAATCCATGAATAATACAGGCTTTTGAATGAACCAACAAAATTGAAACCGTAACTTCTTGTCACAAGAAATTCCTTGGACTCCAACTAATGATTGTAATGCATTGATGACAGTCACTGTAACTGTGGCCTCCCAGCCTCCTCAAGGCTCTGTAATTACACATGATTACTGCCATCATGGAAGCAGCTACTGGAATGCACTCTTCAGTTATAGAAGGAAGTGCTGACATGAAGAACTGGTTAATTTTAAATTGAAGAAGTGCTATACAGAAGTAATATACATTGTTCCTGGTGTCTTGCATGCTAAATATGATACAATAAACAGTGCTGGTGCATGCCTTTGTTTTTGCAGTTGTCTGAGAAACGCTCTCTCGGGACACGGCTCGATCTCTCCCCAATTCCAGAGACACCTGAGCTCAGCTACAGGTGGCACATGGCAACAGGCCAACACCTCCACAGGCTCACCCCAACTAATAAAATCTCTGTCTAACAGTGGAATTATTTTAAGAACCAAAATAAAAAGCACACAAACATAATGAATAGAACTTCAAAGGAAAGCAAACCCCACACTGGTGGATATTACATTGTACTATAGGGACAAAGACAACAATTCTCAAACATTTCATAGGCCTACTACTAAGCTTAAATTAAGTGTGCAATAATAACCTATACAGGCAAAATAACATTATAGCTCAACACGGAATTTAAAAAAAGCATAAAATGTGTTTTAAATGGAAAGCATTTGCCTTTTATTGAAGTCTTGTCACTCTTCACACTTTGTTAGTCAGTCATTCTATGTCTAGAGTAAACGTTTAAAGTATACGTTGAGGAGCAGCAGTTTTACCAGTCTGTTTGGTCTTTGTAGAGACCTAAACAAACCAACTACTTTGTTGGAAGCTACTATTCTCCTGTGTGAATGCCTCTCATGCAAATTAAAACATCTTATTCAACAATGACCTTTACAAAGCATGTTTTAAATAAGCAAATTGGGCATCTTTCTCTTCTTCTACTTGAAGAATGTAGTCTTGGTTCAACTTCAATCTTTACATTATTTTAAGTTCAATTATTTAGTTGTAAAGGTTGTGTCTATGTGGGTGTGTGATATTTGGTAAAGGAGTCGACTTTGTGCCAAACAATCAAAGGATTATACAACAAAAGACAAAACCTTGGAGAGGAAATGTGATAGCATACATATATTCACATACATAAAAAGCACATACAGTGAGAAGAATGCAGGGCTCTGATACCACTTGTCCTGTGGCTGACCTCGAGAAACTTTATCTGCCCAGTGCAATCAGAAATGTGAGCGCTACCTGCATAACTGTACCGAAAGCTCACATATATTTAGGCTGACTGAGAGGAAGTCAGGCTAACGCTAAACCAGGCCCTATGCACTGCAATAAAAGCCTCAAAGGAGTTTATTCTAGTGCTGCAGGCGACAAGATCTCGCGGGACATTTCACACACACCTCTGGTTCATGTTCAAGAGCATTTTAGTCAATAATCCACAGACATTTGCTTATACAGTATGTCAGACGTTCTTGTGCTTTTCATTATTCACCAAGGCATTTTGCATTTCATTTTTTATTTCTCCTAAAATATCATGATGTCGTTTACAGATTTGCAATAGTACAAGGAAATTACTTAATTTAGCTAATATTAATAAGCCGCACACATTTGTCACTGTCTTGCTGATAATATTGCTTATAGAAAAGTTGAATGTATCATTTTTTTTACTTTAAACAATATACTCAATATTCAATCTTCATCACAACATGCCTACCTCTAATCATTGTCCAACTAATATAAGTTTACTTCATTAGTTTTTATTTTATGGAATTTTGAGACGAGTTAATAAGTAGTACAACTTTCCAAAACGAGAATTTAAAAAACTTTGTGGGTTTAGAGTGTGCCGGAAACTGTTTTGTTTGGTGGTTAGTTTCTTGATATATTGTAGGGGGTTTCCAGAAAGGTTGCAAACTAGGCTTTCAATGGTTCAAATGTAGCAGTGAATGTAGATTCCAATTTGTTCCATTGTCATATCATTAAATGCATAACATATACATTGCCGGCTACCGTTTTGATGTTTGGGGAACGCGATAGTCAACTGCTGTTTTAAGGAGGTCATGAAGACGATTGAGGACCACTAAGTTACAGGATTTAATGCCATTAGAGTAGTTTTATTTTCTATCTGAAGATCAATAAACCCGTACCGGATGCTCTTCGACAATGGAGTGCCTGTATGATATAACATATAATCAAATGCCATGTCCACTGTGTGCGTAGATGAATGCGTTTGTAGATGTGGTATTGTCCAGAATTTGGGACAGTGCCAGTCACACTCTGAGGAGCCAGGCCTAATCACAGCTGACACAGAACAGTCACACTATGTTTCTGAGATTAGAGGAGGAGATGAGAGGAGCTTCTACCATCAAGGCCCTTTTGTAACTTCCGCTCAATGCTTCACTGCTATCGTGGACATTGTCAATAATCTTTACACTACAATACATACCGGACATACTTTACAGAGCCTGGGCTACTATCTGTAACTACTTCTACTTCTGTTGGATCAAACGTTCAATATTTATTATTGTATTCTACATTCAGATAAGGCAAACACACAGAGATTGTATTGTACAAAAGGGTAACAGATTGATACGTTGATACTTACAGTATTGTGTACCATGGAAGCACTCGGTGTTGAAAAACGTGTGTAAAGTATATTCCAATTATTTTCAATGTGTCATTTTATGTAGCATTTTCATTGACATGTTTTTCTCCCTTGTGCTTAGAAGTAACTAATTGATTTGCATATTTTATTTCAAATAAACTGATAGAATATACCAATACAAATATAATTAAAAATAAAAATAGACTAAATATGTAACAAAAATGTACAGTCAGAACAATAGTACAAAAACTGGTAGTGCAATAGATCAATTTTATTATCATTAAACAGTCAATCCGGTTTATGTATGGTATGATATTGAAATTTTGGCCACAGAAAATGACTAATTTATGAAACATAGGGTCAGAAAATGTGCTAAACATTTCCAAACAAAGAATTGTGAGCTAATGTAAACTCAATCAGAGCAATGACTTGAAAGCTCAAAGATAACATGCACAAGTCAAATAAATAAAACCGGTTACAGGAGTATTGTTGTCAGAGTCAGGAAAGAGGAAGTTTTAAAACACCACAGAAAATGGTGGTGAGTTGGTTTTCCAGTGAAATAAACATGTTTACAAGATGAAGCCACCAGAGCTTATTTGTGCAGGGTAAAAGTATTCACACCAGGCAGACTTTGACAGCACAAGTTGTGTTCACATTTGGCTACTGTTGGCTATGTGTGTTCATTTGGATTAATCAAAGCCAATTATAACAATTAAACATTGTCATTGTCTGAAATGCAGAGAATTTACATCATAGTAATTTACAGTATTAAGTTTGGCTCTGGATTTGAGGTTCAAAATAAAACAATGACAATATTTTCCGTATGTAAGCTGTATCACAGAATATGGGAAATAGTGTAAAACATATCTATTTTGCACATGTTTTTGGTTGGAAGCAGTATTTAATGAGGTTTATATTCAGGCTTCAATTAACCTCCCATTCAAAGCCTCAACTGTGTGAGAGCAGTGGTTTGGAGGAGCTAATGAGTGGAGCCTGTTGACTGGAGTGTCGGGCTAAAACACAAACATGTGAGTAATCGCTGCTGTGAAATGGGAGGTTAGACAACTAAGCCACTCCACTCCGTAGATGTGGCTCCTCCATTTCTACATCCGTAACTTCCGCCTGTAACTGCCGAGGGTTTCATTCACTGTCATAGCTGAGAGACAGTGCATCTAAATCGTTCCCAAAGACTCCCAAAGTTGGCTCGGACTGATTCTCAGAAAACAATCTGTACACAAACTGCTGCACCTCCAGCCACGACTCTGTAAAACTGATCAAGTTTTCGGACGACACCATCCTCATCGGGCTCATCTCGGACGGGGATGAGTCTGTCTACAGGGAGGGAGGTGGACCGGCTGGTGTCCTGGTGCAGCGGTAACAATCTGGAGTTCAACGTCCAGAAGACAGTGGAGATGATCGTGGACTTCAGGAAAGTCACAGCCCCCCAGCCCCGGACCAGAACCTCCCGCCACAAGAATCGTTTCTTTCCCTCTGCCGTTGGACTCATGAACACTTTTAAACACCTGCCACTTTAACTGCAACTTTTCATCACTCACTGCACTGTCACTTTCTGCACTCAACTGCAAATTTAACTGTAACTCTTGTGTACATAGTAATGCCTATTTTTATTTTACACTATAGTAATTTTAAATAGTCTCTTAATGCATGCCCTTTGGATTGAATATATGTTGTTTTTATTATTGATCAGTGTTTTATGTTGCACCTTAATGCTGAGACAAGTAACTATGTTTGTGAATTTTGTTCATTGACAATGGCAATAAACCCTTTCTGATTCATGCAAATGAAAAAAGACAAAACAGAAGTAGTTTATTTCATGCCTAGTCCTGTTGACGCATGGGCCAAATGCTCATTATGAAAACATCGCTGCTATGTGTGGCAAGTCGTGGTAAGTGGCCAGATTGTGATGATGTTTGCTTTACCACTCACTGTTTGAACACTGCTCCATTCATCAAATGCCAGCACAGAGAGGAGCCGAGTGGAAACAGGACCCACACGCGGATTCACAAAGACGCGTCTGTGCGCGCTGCCGCGGCCGGGAAGGTGCGTACTGGACTTCATGTCCACGAGCCACAGATGAGCACCAGTTTCCCCAACTCTGAGCGACACCAATCCCGCTATTTTACGCAATAGAGGATCAAATGTAATAAGAACGATGGTAAAGAATACAAGTCGGGCAGGCAAGTTTCGCTTAGCAAATAGCCCTATAGCCTATACAAATAATATCCAGGCCATTTGTAAAATGATTGACATAGAACTGGATTTAACTGATGTTATTTCATCCCTGTATGTCGAGCTCGGAATACTATGAAGTCATGCCTAAAAAAGAACCAAAAGCTCCATCTTGTGGACAAATATTGTATGGCAGTAGTTTGATATTTATGGGACTTCTAAACGATACACATAAAGGCTGTTGTTTTGAGTGTGTTTTTTGTTGAACTAGGGTTTTTAACTAAAATAAAATAAAATAAACAAACAAATACCATGTTACTTTGTTACTATTGAACCTTTAGAATATGTTTCTACATGTTTGATATAAAAGAGCCCTATCAAAAAATATGTTGAAGAATAAAACTCCCAAACTAAACAAAGGGCAAGATACTCCATAGGGTTATAAGCAAATGCTTGATTTCACATGGCATGCAGTGGAGGGCATATGCGTGACACATCCTCAACTCTCTCATCCTTTCTCCATCTCTCCTGATCTCTCCTGCTGAGCGGCTCAGGGCTGGATGGATGGAGCGGGACAGGAGACAGATGGGACAAGCTGCAGTCATGAAGTCAGAAACTTGACAGCAGCGGACAAACACTGTAATCCAATTAAACACTTGAACTTGAAATTCAGATTCTACACTTTGAATAGTTTTAACAAAAACAAAATTTCAATTCAAAATCTGCATGGCGAGAAAAGACTATTGTGCAACACTGGCTTTCTGTGGCTCGAACTCTGGCTGATAGTATATGGACTCATTTTACTTTTTTCAGACCCATTAAACATTGTTACTAGGACCTCGCATTGTATCATTAATCTTGTATCATTAATTTGTGTGAATAATTTAGCATTCAGTTATAATAAGTTGTGAATCTCCCTATGATGCACTTTTGGATCCTGAGCCACAAGTTGAATTTAAATACTCTCACATTTTACACATTTTGCCTTGGACTCAGAGAAACATTTTACACTCTTGTTTACATTTTAAGTTTGTTGTTTTGACTTTTTAACATTTGCTGCCGAGCGTTTGCTGGTTGCAACAGGTGTGTTTAAGACAGTTAATCTGCAAATCAGATTGGAGGCACTCACATATTCAGCTGCCTTCATGTTGTCAGGTGAAAAGCCCTCAGACCATATATGGCTCATCTTGTTAAGAGTGCCCTGGTGACTGTGAAATCACGACTCCTCCTGGTGGTAATGGGATGAGGCTCTCTCGCTTATCTTTGTTGCTGCACTGTGTCTATAGGTCAGTGTGTAAAAGCTGCTATAGAGTCAACACCGGGCAGTGCCACAAGTTTCTTATGAAGAAGCGGAAACTTTTAAGAAGAAAATGGCAACGGCTCATGGATCCATCTCTCTGGGAAACAAAGAACTGGTGACACTGTACAGAGATGAAAACAAGCACTGTTCTCAAGATTGTGAGGTAGGTTCAACACAAATGTAACTATATGTAATTTAAATCTATTAGAAAATAACTGTGTCGAATTCTCAGAGATGATCATAAACCCAAAAATAAATAAGATGTATTAGTGAAAAGGGGCAATTCATTTTTGCTTAAAATTATGTCTGTTATTATATTGATTTGTTGCAATAGTAAGAACTTTTGAGAGAAGGTTAAGGTTCTCTGAAAATAGAACTATAGCTGTGCTACACCAGGCTGCTGAAGATTGTAACTCACCACCATCCTGCATGTCTCATCTCAGGAGCCATACGCAGACGCTAATGAGGCCAAAGGCAGAGGCAACATTCGCAGCTCTGTCTCTCTGGAGATCTATGGGCTGAAGAGGGAGCAGCACAACCAGCAGGTCTGCTTCTCCAACCAGGAGTACTACAGAAGGCTGGAGGAGCTCAAGAGCGCCCACCTCAGGAACATAGCAGAACTGGAGCGAATGTACATAAGCGAGGCTGTGGAACGTTACAACAAGGAGGGTGAAGAGATGACCGGGAACATGCAGAGCAGACGATTGTTCAGGTGGGACTTGGAAAACCATAATCGCAACTTATTCTTTTATTTACTAGTTTCATAAGAGTTCTATTAAATATATGTTTTTGTTATTTGAAATGCATTAGTTATAATAGTTAGTTATAATACTAATGTAAACTAATAATATAATAATGAAAAATTTGAATTTTGGAATGCTGTAGACAAGTGGTTGTTGTAATTATTATGATACAGTAGTGTAAAAAAATACGACTCAAAGTACCAGTTAGGCCTACTTTTTAAAGAAAAACAACACAATTTTAGTAGCAGTTAGATCAGTCTTTTGTATAAAACTTGAGTAATTAGACACTTTAAAACTAAATCGAGTTGTTCTAAACAGCAATCTGCATATTTTCTGAGCTCTGGCCCATCAGAGCAGACAGCGCAGTGCTGTTATGAGTATTTGTCCATTTAGAAAGAAGCAGAGATAGACTGTACTCGGTAACTCCTGTGATTAATTATAACCAAATAACAATTACATGGTTAGAATTAAACTAAATTACAAGTGCAAGTACAGATTTAAAATCTACCGAAAAAAGCGCAGTTATACCAAAGATCTACTTACTAACAGTAATGTGAGTATTTATAAAGAGTTACTTTAACTCTTAATATGTAAATGGGCCCCAGATGACTTACTAAAAAAAACTGGGCCCTTGTATATGCTACAAAACAAGACTAGGAAAACCTTCAAACTATGTTGCAGCAAAATTGTATTAGAATAGAGACAAAAAGGAAGCAATGTGATTTATTTACATTTGAATATAGAATATTTGGTTGAATACACATTTGATAAATAGATGGTGCATAAATGATGTATCTTCTCTGCAGGGATGAACCAGTGAGACGACTGCAGAGGATCAACTCACAGGAGGAGCTGGACTTTCATGATACCTCCAGTGGCTCGGACCAATCAGAGCTCTGTGAAGAAGAACAGAGAGGATACGTAAAGGTGGATGACAAACCACAAAGAACCACTGGAAAAGACTGTTCATTTGGGAGGTCAGTAAACAGGTTTATTACACATACAATAATAGCAATTTGTCCTGGTAAAGATTGTGATCCAAACTTGAACTCAGGTTTTTGATAATGTGTAAAGGGTTCCCAAACGCCTTTGTGGGTTATGCAATAGTAGAAGAAATTGGAAAAATTAAAATTTTAATTACAAAAAAGTATCATACCACATGTTGAAGTAACGTTTTTTTTTCTAATTAACCCTGCTCACTTACAAGTTTAGTCCTTGTTTAAGCTATTTACAAATATAAGTATTATTCTTTTGTAGATTGTAATATACCCTTCTACACACTTTTCTTTACACACTTCTGAAATAACATTTGAATGGAATTGACATTAAGTTACTGATTGTAATGTTTTCTCATAGACTGATACTAAACCAAGAAGAGCCAAAGAAGCAGAGGCAATTCTGGTTACAGTCCAAGAACCCCAAATCCAAAATGTCCACTCTGAGCGGGATCAAAGCTAAGGCCAAGTCTAAGGTGACAATACCAAAACCGTTTCAGATGATGCTTCGAGAGGAGGAGAGGAAGAGGCACAAGGTACGCACACGCTCAGAGGTGGAGATGGAGAACTCCCTGTTGAGACGAGAGCTGGAGGAACTGAGGGAGTGCAAGAAACAGTTTCGGGCTTCACCAGCCCCCGCTCACATTCACTTGCCTCTCTATGATGTGGTCAGTCAGAGGTTCGGCCAACGTCCCACTACACTGGGCAAATGTGACCAAACCAAGCAGCTTTTTGACTCTAAAAAACCATTTGAGTTTCTGGAGCGAGAGAGGAGGAAGAGGGAGGAGAGGATTGTGGCAGAGCTGGGGAACCTGTGCTCCAGAGAAAAAACATGCAGGTTCAAAGCCAGGCCAATGCCCCGATCAGTGTATGGCCCAAAATACAACACCGTCAGACAACCTCTGTTTGTCTCTATGGAGCGAGAAGCCACTGAAGGCCACAGTGACCCCAACTCTGACCTGGAAACAGAGCCAGTCAAGGCAGAAAGCACATCACCGGAAGGAGGAAAGTCTACACAATGTGCATTCTCCAAGCCAGTGAAGAAACAGATCGAGGTCTCTATTGAAATGGTGAAAGAGAAACCGTGGTCTTACATCGACCCACTCCAAACCACAACGCGTAATTTCTGCGCACCACTGCAACCGACACTGGAAAAGAGTGAATACATCAGTGTTTAACGAGCACTAAAGTCTACTGTTAATAGTATTTTATCTAGAAATATGAGCCTATAAAACCTCTTAACATGTTACTGTTGTAAATGTAAATGTGGTGTATCATGTCAGGTCAGCAGATGAAATAAACAAACTAATTAAAGCCTGTTCAGTTGAGTTTTGTTTTTTATTTGCAGCATAGCAACCTTATATGTTGGGAAGAATACTTAATGTTACATGTATTTAGTTACAGAATACTGATCTTACATTAAAATGCATTTATAACATATTCCGTACATGGACCAATATATAACATATTCTACATACTTTCACATTAAGCGACATTATTTTTCGTTATGCAAATTGGTCACTTCGGTAGGAAAATCACAGCGTGCAGTTTGAAGCCTAAAGGAAGGCTACGTGATCAATAAGCCTACTGCAGTATTCCTTTGATTTAAAGTAGGCCTAACTGCATTCTGTAGCCAATACCACTAAAACGAAAAAGTAATCGCTTGCTTTAATATAGGATTCTGAACTACATGTAGTTAGTTGTCACTGCCTATTCACACCCAAAGGAGCGCGCCGGGGACTTCCTCATTTCCCCGCCCCCCAGAATCACGAGATAGATGCTGACGAAAGCCGCGAGCCTCACATGGCTTTACGAGCAGCGTGCCGCTCGGCCACTATTTGTTGTGACTGGTCATCGCGCGTGCTGCTCTCAATCGCTCGCACAAGATGGAAGAGGGAAAAGACTGGCGGAGCTGGCGGAGCTGGCGGAGCCCTCTGCTTTTTCTTCTCATAGGTGACTACTTTTATTACTCTTATTCTATGTCATTAGGCTGCTCTAAATAGTATCATTTAGTTACGTTAACTTCAGTGGCAGGGCATTCTATCACGTGTTAATTTCGCTCTTGCGTCATCTCCATTGGCTGGGATAATCGATGCGTCCGATGACATTTGAATGTATCTAATTCATTTTTAAGAATGATTATTGCGGATAGTATACGAATTTTGGATATGCTATGTGTAACATGCATTATAAGACAACAAATTAGTCTACACTAATTAAGTTTTTAATAGTAATAATAATAATAATAATAATAAGCTGTGATCATTAGTCTATGTAATGCGCTACACAGGCGCTTTAAAGGTGAATATCTTTGACGCAATGACGCAAGACTTCAGTGTTCGCGGAAGTAAACTGCAGAGGGAGGAATCACCACCGCTGGGTTCGATTTTCTCCCAAAAACAAAGAGGTGCAACATAGTGACTAACACAGATATTGTCGGAGAACGATTTATTGCACGTGGAGTCACCGCGTGCCAACAGAGCAGTGGAGGCAAGTCGTGGAAAGCCCCGGGGTCGCTGCTTGTTTTCCCGCTCTTCCCGTGGATCTCGACAGAACAGGCTTACGTGAGCGACAGTGAAGAGAACGTACATTAGAAATGTGGGTTTGAGCTCAACTACCGGGTAGTGTAAAGTCCATAATAGTAGGCCTGTGGGTCTTAGGAAACAGTAGGCTACATTTTATTAGAACACCACTGTGCTAATTCAGAAGTGTGAGTGGTGGTCTAAGGAGTTAATGGAGCAGACTGGCCGCTTTCCTCCATCAGTCGACCCCAGGGCAGCTGTGGCTACAGTTGTAGCTTACCACCACCACCAGCTGTGAATGAATACTGAAATGTAAAGTGCATGTCCCTAAACGTCTCTGTATAAATCAAAAGCAGTTTTATAATTATTATCTTATAATAATAATAATAATAATAATAATAATAATAATAATAATAATAATAATAATAAGATAACCCCCAACTGGTTAGAAAGGATTTTTAACTAAATCATTTATAACCAGTTGAATCACTGCATCTGTCAAGTTTAGGGTGAATATATAACTGTATGTTTTGGACTAGGTATTAATGCAGTTGTTTTGTTATATTTGTTATATTTGTAGTTACCCAAGTTGATGCTGCGCATGAGCCTATCTGCAATACTTCTTATGGTCCTGGAAACACATCTTTTGCAGTTAGGGTCTTACTACAGCTACACCTTGAAGAATACGACTGCCAGCACTCGTGGAACAATGCCACTGTAAGTACTCTACTCAAGGAGCACAAGTTATTTTTATGTGATGCACTTTCTGTTCTGTCAGTAACACAATTTCTAAATAGATTTGTCTCATTTTCTTTTATTAGAACTTTGTTTTGGCCAATGGCGTGGGACATGATGAGAAATTGGTCCTGTCAAATACCAACACATCCCTTGTGTTATCAGCATGTATTAATGTCACCTACGAGCTCAACTGTGTGTCTGGTTCAGGACTTGATGTATGTATTTTTTACTTGGATTATATGGGTACTTTGCATTATTCATTTTTCACACTTGCTTTAAAACATTTTTCCACACACAAATACCTCTGGTTATTTAAAGATAATTTTGTCTCTACGTAACCTGAGCTACAGCAGAACAAACTGTCAAATTGTTTTATTAACCAGGATTTACAGTAATTAATTTGTTTTTTTTCCCCCCTCATGAAGCAGACACATTACAGAATCGCATGTGTTGGTAAGTTGTTTTTTTCCCCAATCAGATTCAGTCAACTGTATAAATTCCATCTGAGGCCATTTTTAAATCTATCTCCAAATAAGCAATTATTACAATAAAAACATTCAAAGGAGATCTTTTCTTTTATCCTGCATTTGCTAATTATTTTACAGCAAACTGCACTGATGAAGCTCAGAATCTGAAGATTCCCATGAGCAGTAAGTAACAACCTTTATCCTCTAGTTGTACTACGAAGTTGGCTGAACTTATGGATAGCTTTCTCTTACCCGTATTGAAGTAACACAGACATGAGCGTCTCTGGATAAGTACTGCAAAGCGTGTTCACAACTCGGTGCATTGTTGACTTGTTGGTCACATGAACATTGGCTATTTTACACAAATGAATCTACTTCATAGCATATTTTAGCTCCAAGACTTTTCCCTGTTTCTCCATTTAAACTAACAGTGTTCCTGCTGGACCGGAAATGCGGAATAAGGTAAATAAAGTAGACTAATTTGTGTAAAACAAGTCGTCAATGCACCGATTCCCTGGGCGGCCTGAAAACGACTTTTTAGTCTGTGTAGATCTTATTTTCTCTCGGGGTCGGCAGCCGCATGCTAACTAATACAACCAGATAGGGGATTGTGTCGAATGGTAGTACCCAGACGGACTTCTGGAATAAGGTGAATATGGGAATTTAAACTGGTTCGAAGCAGATTATTCATTTACAGCATGTTGCCATAGAGATCTGCCCTAATAGAAAGTTTTGTAGTTCCGCCAAACCAGGATCAACCCCTCAGTTACCTCGCTAACCCACTAATGCCGCTTCGTAATACTGACCTCTGGTCAGTCATTCTGTGTCTATGGTATTCACAGACCCCTTAAAGTGCATTTGACAGGTTCTCCTGTTTTCTAATTATGAACTTAGTTTGGTGGTATAGAACCTGTTGTAATATTTCCTAGTTTTATATCTGAAGTTGCAGTTTGAATACATTTTGAAAAAGAAGAACAAAAAAATTTTTTTTTTTAAACTTGAGACAACTAGGCAAAATGTTTAGTAAAATCTTGAAATAATCGTGCTCACTGCAAATGTGCAGTCTAACCCGTCATATGCACTTTAAATTCTACTAAATCAAAGCAATTGAATTACCCAATGAAAACATACACAATAAAATACACTTTTTCAGGCACTCGTGATTATTTCACCACCATTGGCGTTGCCATTGGCGTCGGCATTGGCGTCGGCATCATCATTATTGTGATATACCTAAACAAATACTCAGGTATGCATCATGAAAGTTTCACTTGTCTATCCCTTTTGTTTCTATTAATAAATAAATACCTAAATAAATAAATCTATTTTTGTATCAGGGAGGCGACACCAGCCGGTGCAGCCTGAGGATTCACAGCCATTTTAATTGAGCATTATTTTTTGCTCTATTTTGCTTTTCTGTTTTTTTTTTTACCATTATTTTGTTGATTAAAATATACAAATAAGCCAATATTTTAATATTCCATTTTGATACTGTAATTGATTAGTTACCTGCTTTACTATCAAAAGTGCAATTTAAGTTACTAAAGGTTTTTATATTATATTTTTTGTCTTCATCCACTGTGTATTGTACTGTACTATATTTCGCACATTTCACTTGTATATCAGAAACCACACACCACAGAATAATGACTGTTGTTTTCGTGCAGTTTGTAATATTTCCGGACTAAAATCTTGAGGCTGTGGAAGCTAAGGAATTTTTTGCATTGTACACTGTAAACAAAACACTGTATTTTAAATCGTTTTAACTCAAAATAAGCTATAGCTGTGGAAGCTTGAGTAAACCACTTCCTCCTATCTGAAATAATTAAGAATGAACTACTTATGAAGTTAGAATTATGTCAATATTATGTCAATATTTTTTAGTATTTATGTACGATATTTGTACGACATATAAAATTAAATATAGAAATATTATATATATAATTATATGTGTATGTATATGTATATATAAATATCTGTGTGTATGTATGTATATGTATATATATATATATATATATATATAATATATATTATGTATTATATATAATATATATATAATATATATATATAAAATATATTATGTATATTATAATAAATATATAAATAAATATATTATGTGTATATATTATATATATATATATATATATATTATATATATATATATATATAAAATAAATATATTATGTATATATAATAAATATATAATGTATATGTGTTTTACTAACCCTATTTTATTTTATGAATTTCTTAGACGTATAACCATGTAAAATGCCAGTACTTTGTATACCTAGCATCTGCTTGTGACATTTCCTTTGCACACATTTAACTTTTTCAGCACATTAAAAAACATGTGAAAAATGTGTGTGTGTTAGTTTTGTGTGTGAGGCGGGGAGTGTGTCTTTGATGGCCTGATCTGTATAACCAATAGTACATTGGGCACCCGGCAGTGGGGTGAGGAGTCTTGTGACAGGAAGTGTTCCGTGAAAGGTAACGTGAGTAACGTAGGTGCTGCGGCGGAGCGGCAGTTATATTAAGCCTGATCTGCCACTGTAACTGCCGACACCTTTTTAAAGCACTTTCTGGGGATTCCCTCTGGTTTATAGAATACGGTACTTACAACAGTGTAGAGCCATCTAAAATGGGGCCATTAATACTTGCTTGGATTTTAGATTCAGGCTAAATAATCTTGAATTTCAGAGATCTTTTAATCTGATTTGAAACCATTTTGCTCTCATAGTAAAGCAATAAATATGTACATATTGTAATTCTCACTCATTCTTTGAAATATACCTTTTTTCAGAGGTCTTTGTGCAAACACATAATTAGACATAACTGCTGCTCTCACTAAAGGGATACTACACAACATTGGCATATGTGGTTATGATGATCAGAATTTTAGTCACAATGTTGAATTATGTTATTATGTGGGCTAATCCCCACTTGGTATATTCACATGCACATCACTAATTTGCTGAATATTACATCGTGTCGAAGTGTTTAACTAAGAGAATGTGGACTGTTGGAGCGGGGAAACTCTGCAGATTTCTTGTAAATGGCTTGGGTGCCTTGGTATGATTGCATAACCATGCAAACCCAATTGAGTCATCATATTATCCTCTTGTTGCTGAAGTGAGTAATGAGTGGATGAACTGAACTCAGAAGTCTGATGCAACATTGAAAGTGTAAAATGATAGCATTCCACATGGTGGCACTAGTTTCCCGCAAAAAGAACTGCAGTGTTGGTCGTCTCCAACTATGACATCTCACTGTAAGTCCTTTGTGTTTATAGAGTTGGCTATAGTATGCCCGCCTTTCAGGATAGAAATTACTGGATAGAAGGGTTAAATTAATATAGTTTATGTAAGATTATCTTTAAAATTCCTTTTCCCCCCCATTATAAGTGTTATAAGCATAAGCCTATAGTCTTAGGTCTGAGCATAATTATTGTTTTAGCTCTACATGTGTTAGTTAGTTAGTTTAAACTCGCATGCATATTGCTAACAGCAGCTTTAACACTTTCTTGAACAATGGCCCTTGATGGAAACCCCAAACAGACACTTAGATTTCTCCAAACCAGCAGAGTGGCCGCACTATGCAAAACAACGTCCTGCATGCTGCTTTCCCTCTACTCTTATGAGGTCAGACTTTTTATCACCTCACTCAAGACTCCATTCATGTTTCTCATGGCATAAGAGTTTAGGCAAACAGAGCCTCCATAAGACCTGCAAGACAAGGACAACAAGGTGCATGTATAAGACTTGTTTGTTTCTGTTAATAATAATAATGCCTACATTTGCATTGGCAATTTACAATACTGGCAAGATTCTGTGAGCACTGTCATGAGTCATTCACTCCACATTTAAGCCACTTCTAATAGTTGCCCCAGCTGCCCTGGGGTATGCTTACAGAAGTGCCAATCAGTGGCATTTGCCCCTCCGCCCACCACCATTCATTCATAGGCAAGGTGAGAGAAGTGTCTTGCCCAGCGACACAACACAAAACACTATTATTATTATTCTATGAAATATATTTCAAATACACTTCTGCTGTTTCGTAATTGTTGAGCCGATCCTGTAAGAAAAATCAACAGGCTTTTAGCAAAATCTTTTGTGTGAACTCTAGCACTATACTTATAAACGGTTTATGGATGTCACGTCACGTAACAAAGACAACATGCTTCCGACTAATTATGATTTATGTGATTTTGAATTTCAACCATCAGAAAATAGGCTTACATACTATGTATATAGCTACCTGCATGCAGTAAGTTTATTTGTGTTTGGTCTTTAGAGCTTTTGATTGGGAAAAGAGATCAACAATGGAAATGACTGAAACCTTGCAGCAAGACCTCACAGGTAGAGCAAATGCACCCTCTTGTGGCTAGAGATAAATAACACAACAACATTATTGGAGACAATTATGGTGGCAAGAGAGATAACTCTCTGTATAAAATCACCATCGAGGACTTTTGTGGATTAGTGTGCGTTAAACAATATTAGAGCAGATCAGTCCCCTCGCCTCCCGAGTCATCACGCCACATTAGTCCGGACTAATCAGCCGTTCAGATGTTATTATTCCCACAAGAGGAACACGCTTCATCTGATTAACTGCAGGTAAATTTACTTTTGTCTGACAAGATCAAACGTGACAGAAAAACATGAACGAGTTTCTCACCATGCAGCTACTGAGACTCCTTGGATGCTTGCACCGAAGAGGCAAACAGCCTACTGTAGACCTATAGGCTGGAAAGATCATGAACACTAAGCAGCCGCTGTCATTGACAAATGATAAAGGAACAGCAAATATTGCAATATTAAGCCCATAATAAGAGCAAATTAGGTTGCTATTTGAGATAGGCCTGGGTATAGGCCTTAGTATGAGGCTTAGAAGACAGTGGAGATGATCGTGGACTTCAGGAAAGTCACAGGCCCCCCTCACCACCAGACTCCATCACCATCACCACCGTGGACACCTTCTGCTTCCGGACTATTTGAACCAATCCCCTCAGGCAAGACGCTACGGTCCATCCGGACCAGAACCTCCCGCAACTGCCGTTGCCACTGCCGTTGCCACTGCCGTTGCCACTGCCGTTGCCACTGCCGTTGCCACTGCCGTTGCCACTGCCGTTGCCACTGCCGTTGGACTCATGAACACTTCTTAAACACCTGTCACTTTAACTACAATTCAATCAATCAATCAATCACTCATTGCACTGTCACTTTCTGCACTACAACTGTAAATGTTACTGTAAATTCTTGTGTACATAGTAAGCCTATTTTTATTTGATACGATAGTAAAATTTAAATTGTTTTCTTTAATGCAGGCCCTTTTGATTTCATTCATGTTGTTTTCATTATTGTTCATCGTTGTTGCACCTTAACGCCGAAACAAGTTCCTATGTTTGTGAATTTTGTTCATTGGCAAGAGTAAGCCTATTGTTACTGCAAAACAGTGTTACTCAATTAGCCTAGAAGTAAAAAATTACCATTCAGCCATCATTCATTTTATGCGTTTCTTTCCACAGACAATAACCCGAGAATTTACCCCGGAACTGGGCGCTACTGATGCATTTGAAACCAGTACAATAAACCATACAAGATGATGCATGGTGCATGTTACCATCTTTGAGGCTTTTGAGGTTCTCTTCATTTTCACCTTGGCTTGTATACAATTTACTTTAAAGACATTTTACATGAACAATTGGATATGAAATGAATAACCGTTAGAAAGAACAAGAACATAAACTGCAAGTGAGGAGGAGGCGGCTGGACCTTGTGTTTTCTATGTCTCTAAATACGGTGTATACATTCTCATGATAAAGCTGCTGACAGGATCCAGTATCTCCTGCCAAGAATCCATCAGTACAAAAGACCAAAGGTTAAAAAGTTGAAACAATTTCAGCCCGAGCTCTTCTATAGCTTCCATCTCCACAAACTGAAAATATATGTTGTATTTTGTCCTATAGGAGTGCTTCATCTTCACAGCAACTGAGCCATTTACGGTGATTAAAAAGGTGATCAGAGGAATCATCAGAGTGATATATCCCCGGGAACATATCTCCAACATCAAGGAATTACCTAGATTACAAGAGTTATTTCGAGGATTTTTATGTATGTTGCTCTGTAAAAGGCACTATCTATTTGGTAAATCCCTATTTGATGCTCTGAGTAAAAGCAACAATAATATCCTTAAAGACTTTCAAGGACAGCAAATTAGCTTTCTTTTCAACCTTTGTGCTAGTATTCAAACATATCAGCTGTTACAAGACAAATCGTTGCCACATTTCCTCCAGGATTTAAAATTTACACTTAAGTATTGTCAAGTAAATAGGAATCCTTCCATTTGCTTTAATTTGCTCTTAATTGGTGCCTTTTGTAACAAAGGAGTGAATGTTGGAGTGAAGATTCATTTGCAGTCTGATGTGCGAAATGACACGTCTACTGTTTTTACAGGCACATAAATAACATTTGAGTTTTTAATTGCAGTTAGGTACTTGTTTGAAAGATGGATAGGGGAAGCGCAATAGAACTGGAAAATAACTATGATCTTATCTAATTGACCCTATATGTACTTTTGTGCATATTGTTGTCCTATTACCCAAACTGATGAGCCAGGGAACACTCAGCTATTTTATTCCTCAATAGTACAAAAAAGTAACGGCAGACGTGCTATATTTCACTGGAATATGGTAAATTTCCTCCCGTATGAAATTACAAATACAAACCTACTAAAAACAAAAATCAACTTCTTAATTTATTAGCAAATTAACTGAATTTTAATTTCAGTTAATTTGCTAGTAGAAGCAGACACAACGGAGCCCTTTTTTTCCTCCTCCTTTTACTTCTGCTCAAGCAATATGAATTTGAAATAAAAATAACATTACTTAAAGAGAACATAGGCCTATTATGCCTTTTTTGCGTCGTATGCTATTAATTTACACTTTGTTCATTCTAAAACCATCGTTGATCTATACTGGCTTAATAATAGAAATGTGTCCATTGAAGCTGACAGTCGTGGTTCTTGGGGTGTGCGAGGTGGGCCGTCTAGGCCGGCATTGCCTGAAGGGTGGCAGGAGGAGGAGGCGTCAGGTGCATGAGACTCACTGTGCAACACAACCTTCCAGATGTCACGCTTCAACAACCCCATCATGCAGCCTTCAGCTTTTCCTTCCTACTGTGACAATTCAAGGTGGTGGTACCATTAAGTTGCTTTGGAGGGGTCGCGGACGCCTCCTTCAAAAGTAGGTATGCGCAGCGTGCGCGACGCACCTATCTCTTTGTCTTGAGTAGGCTTTGCAGTGGCAGTGTCGTGTGCCACAGCCAGACCAGGTTTGGGCCAAGATTCTCCCAAATCACATTCACATCCATCGTTTTAATAAGGTTAGTTCCCACGTTCCCTCGTGTGTCAAAATTCTGGGACCATCTTGACTCTTGAATCTTGTCTCCCGTTTAAAGGCCCGTTCACACCGTGGCGGCCAAATTTCGCGCTGGCCGAGGTGACGAATGCACATGCGCAATGGAGGACTTGTGCCCTATGGCAGTGCAGGTTAAGAGAATGGCTTTGGTGTATTTACTTTACAAAGTCCAAAAACGAAGGCGATCGGCTCGGTGGCTTGTCTGGGTCCGGCACATACTTCACAGGTGAGCAGAGTTTAGTGAATATCATTATTTGCTTCAAGAACTGCGTCTGGCTGGTTTTTTTTATAGGTCTGGGGTTTGCTTTGGTCCTTCTTCCGGGTAGTGCATAGGTACGTCACTGGAGCGTAATCTCTGATTGGTTGCTGAGCGGCGTCTGCCGCAAAAAAGTTCAACTTTGTCCAACTTTTCCGGGTCGGCTCTGGCCGCTCAAACGCCCCCGTTGTGCCGCGTCCGCCGCTCAAAATTGGTCGCTTTGCCGCTGTGGTCTGAACATGGCTTCAGGCTTTACCAGCCTCCAGTAACGCCCATTGTTTTGTCCCTTAATATTGCACATCCGCATTTTACTCTTGATAAGCCTCCATGTGATAAAAATTTGACTGTGTATAAACGCACAGGCACCACCTACTTTAAACAAAAAGAGGTTCTAGCAAATAACAAATGGTTGCTGTGTTGGTACAACTTTAATTTTTATGTATGTTATTTTGTCATTCAGAATGCTTTGTTTATTTTGCATGGCTTGCAGTGTTTGTTTGCATTTTCCTTGAATTGTTTAATAATCTACATGTGTGTGCTCGTCCCAGTAATTTACATTTGTCCACTATCTGAATTTTAAACCGCTTTAACTAGGCCTGGTTTTATGTGTTTTATGTTTTAGTGTGAAATTTAAATAAAACAAATCTATTTTGTAAAAAAACCATCTCCCTTTATTGTCCAGACCTAGTGGCCTTATTTTAGTTCAGTCATAGCTTTAATTGTGGTCCCAGGGCTTCATTCCCGTTATTTAGGTATTCTTCTATCCCCGCTCATGCTACACTACAATCTATCCATGGGTGTCAGTCACGTAACTTATTTGTTGTCACTGCCATTTTGAAGAACATGGTGTTGTCTATCTCTGCTGTAAGAAAGTCAGGAAAAACAGCACATAAAACTGAAAATGAAAAGGGTTGATACTTCTTTATATACTGCAGCGAGTCGCTGACAACACTTAAAAACAGCAACAACTTACCACAACACATTTTTGCTGACATTTACATTGAAGTGTGGCAGTATAGTCTGCAGGCGGGCTCTGCCACTGATTGGATAAATCTAATAGGTTGATCGCTCGAGACCATGGATCTATTCGAGACATAGTTCCATAAATTCGCTTCATGTGACGTCACTCACCCTCTGACCTCACCCATTTCCTGGTTTCTGTGTTGATGCTCCACATCGCAAGAATTTTTATCTTTAGTATTGTCTGGATGAGACCGTTGTGTACGAAACCAATTTCTGTTAAATGTATTGTACAGCGGTGCCTGTTTCATGTTTGTGGGCCGATTTAAATAAGACCCTATAGTGACACACGCAACGCAGAGGAGGTGGAGCCAACTCCTCCTGACGGAGGCGTCACCCCTTCAGTCTAAGTAAGCACACTCTTCTCGCTCAGGGCAAGAAAGGCGGTCTGGTGAGATATCTTACTCATGTTAATTCCTTACCTAAAGTTCTCTTTCAACATTCGTTACGGTATCTCACAAATGGGATATAGAGACTCCCGTAATGCCAGACAAGCTTACCCGAAGACCAACGATCACACAAGCACCCGGGGCCCCACACTCAGGACATTCTGCGATAGTGAGGGCCCTGTGACATCTAGTCTGTAGAACCTGGCAAAGGTGTGAGGCGTAGCCCAGCTGACCGCACAAATCTTCTCCACCGAAGTGCCCCGGAACACTGCCCATGATGTAGCAATGCCACAAGTGGAATGAGCACGCAGACCAGCAGGGGGCCACGGCAATAGCTTCCACTATCCAGTGAGACAAACGCTGTTTTGTGAGGGGCTTACCCCGATAGGGCACACGAACAGCTGCTCAGTTCCCCGAAACGTAGCAGTCCTATCCACATAAACGCGCAGTGCGCGCACCGGACAGAGCGCGCACCGGACAGAGCGCGCACCGGACAGAGCGCGCACCGGACAGAGCGCGCACCGGACAGAGCGCGCACCGGACAGAGCGCGCACCGGACAGAGCGCGCACCGGACAGAGCGCGCACCGGACAGAGCGCACGGAGCCACTGATGCTCCTCTGACGCGGACAGAGGAGACAGAGCAGATAGCTCAATGGGGAGGCATGACAAAGTCAGGTTGAAGACCTTTGGCATGAAAGAAGGATTAGGTTTTAACAAAACCTTAGAAACCCCTCTGGTAAATTGCATGCATGACGCGTTGACAGACAGAGCATGTATGTCACTAACACGCTTGGCAGAAGCCAGCACCAGCAGCAAAGTCGTTTTAAAGGAAAGCCATTTTAGCTCCACTTGATGGAGCGACTCAAATGGTGGGCGAGACAGGGCATTCAGCACTATTGTCAAATCCCACAGAGCGACTAGGTTCCTTGAGACTGGCCTGAGGCGACGTGCACCCTTCATGAATTAACAGATAAGAGGGTGTTGACCAGCCGTCTTATCCCCAAAACTAATGTGACAAGCCGAAATAGCGGCCAAGTACACTTTAATGGTGGAGAAAGCCAGACCTTTTTCCAGCAAACTTTGGAGGAACGTCAGAATGATGGGCACGGGCCTCTGAAGAACAACACAGCACTTGCTCACGCACCACTCTTCGAAAGCACGCCATTTTCCATCGTTTGCATTACAAGTAGAATTGACCCTGGCGCTTTGAATGGTGTTAATGACGTTGTCCGGGAGACCCGCAGAGGATAAGTTTAACCTCTCAGGGGCCAGACCCACAAAGCAAGACACTCTGGGTGAGCGTGGAAGATCTCCCCGCGTGCTTGTGACACCAGGTCCCTGCACAGAGGCAGAGGCTACGGGTGACTGGATAATAGCTGGAATATGTCCGCCATCCAGTGCATCGCAGGCCAGTGGGGGGCCACGAGGAGGAGTGAGTGTCTCCTCTCTCGGATCCTGGACAGAGTAGCAGTGATCATTTCTAATGGGGGAAACTCGTACAGGAGGACGTGTGGCCACTCGTGTGCCAATGCGTCCAGGCCCAATGGTACGCTCTGATCCGTCAGAGAGTAAAACAGGTGGCACTGTGTGTCCTCTTGTGACGCAAATAGGTCCACCTCTGCTCTGCCGAATCTCTCCCATATCTGGTTCACAACCCTGCTGTGAAGCTTCCAGTCTTTGTAGCGAGGGGTGCCCCGAGAGAGCAGGTCCGCTCCCCGGTTCATGATCCCCGGGACATGCGTTGCTCTAAGCAATAATAGGTGAGAGCCGGCCCACAAGATCAGGCTGTGCGTCAACATGTGCAGCTGTTGGGGGCGCAACCGCCCCTGGTTGTTGACATACGCCACCACGGTGATGTTGTCTGTCCTGACCAAAACATGTTGCTCCTTTATTAAGGGCAGGAAATGGCGAAGGGCAAGCCACACAGCTCGGAGTTCCAGATAGTTTATGTGACATAACCACATCTTTGAACTCCATATCCCACTGACAGTTCTGCCTTTGTGCGTGGCTCCCCAGTCTGTGGTAAGAACTTTTCGTGCCATGATCGTTCCCATCGGAACGCCTCTGGACAGAAAACACTGCTGTCTCCATCGATGCAAAGCGTGCGTGCACGCCGTTGTTACCAGGATGAGCCTGTGTGCAAGGCGCGCAGGGTTGCGACGAAGAGCTGCAACCCACTTTTGCACGGCCTCATGTGAAGGCGACTCAGTGGAATCACTACCAAAGCAGATGCCATCAGACCTAACAGTTTGTGGCATGTTCTGTAAGGCAGCAGCGCGCCTCGGCGGAAAGTGGCCAGACAAACGGATAAAGCTTCTATTCTGTTCGCCGACAGTTGTGCTCTGTGCGTGATCGAGTTCAGACTTAGGCCTATGAACTTGATGCACTGAGACGGGACAAGGACACTCTTTTCCCAGTTTATTGTGAAACCCAGGGAAGTCAGGTGCGATAGGAGCATCTCTGTATGTTCCCTGAGTTAGTGAGGCGACTGAGCTGCGAGCAACCAGTTGTCTATGTATGTGGCCAAGCGCAACTCCTTCTGTCTGAGTGGCGCTATTGCAGCCTCTGTACATTTCACAAACACCCGTGGGCTCAGAGAGAGGCCGAATGGGAGAACTGTGTACTTGCAGGTCACTCTCTGGAAAGCAAATCTCAGATACTTCCTGTGAGGTGGATAAATAGGGATGTGAAAGTATGCGTCTTTCAGATCTATGGACACGAACCAATCGTCCTGACGCTAGTAGAGTAGTGTGTGTCAGCATTCTGAACGTATAAGTTCTCATGTATTTGTTCAGAGAGCGTAGATCCAGAATGGGATGCAACCACCCTCACTTCTTTAGTACCAGGCAAATGAGTCCCTAACATGTTTGAACACTGAACTGTGCTTTTGTGAGGGAAGAGACGTCTGGCCAGGTCCGCTTCCCTCCAGTGGTGTCCATTTCAGTCAGCCTGTTTCTTTTTCTTTGCGCCGTGGGTGTAGGGCTGGCCCTGTTGGGTTCCCGGCGTCATCTTGGGGGCAAATGGCTTCTTGGCCCAGGCACCTTTCAGCTTCGGTGTCTTGTCACCTTCGGCTTGAGGTTGCAGCGGTGTTTAGGGATGCGATATGCCGGTCTGGTCATATGCGGCTTTGAAAACGCCTGTCTCTGTGCCATGGCGTAGGAGAGGGGCTCTTTCCAGGGAAGACACACCTGCAGAGCCTCGCCTTCTCGCTTTTTCTCCTCACACGGTTGTTGCATAGCAGCGACAGCAGACCCGAATAGGCCCTTGGGGTGCACAAGGACATCCAGGAGCTGAGTCTTTTCCCTTTGGAAGAGGCTGTAGAGGTTGAGCCATATGGCCCTCTCCTGTGTCACCATTAGTCCCATGGCTTGGCCACATGCCTGGACTGCGCACCGGTGTAGGCGGAGGCAGAGGTCAGTGACCACGCACAACTCGTCCCACACCTCCGGGTCCAGTGAGGAGGGAATGTCGTCCTGTAGCTCTGCTTGGTAAGCGAGTAGCATGGAGGACGCATTTAGTGCTCTCATGGAAGTAGCTACGTGTTTGTAACTTTTTTCCGTTAGCGTCGTTTGGAAACAATCCGCTTTGGAGGGGAGAGACGGACCCACAGTCGTCGTAGACTTCCGTGGGTGTAGGTGAGATGCCACCAGAGGTTCAATGGGGTGGAGGCGGGTAAAGCCTTTTTCCCCCCATGCCATCCCAGTCCAGCACAGCCCCTCCCTGGGTGGGGGCCTTGGCTGTTAGTGGATTGCTCCATGACCGAGTGGTTTCCTCGAGGCACTCCGGGAATGCTGGTAGGAGTTGCTTTGCCGAGGTTTTGTATGCCGGTAGCCTTCTGCCCTCGGAGCGGGACCTTGTGGCCTCAGCGGGTGCTTCCGGCCATTTTAAGCCCAGCTTTTCAGCTGCCCTCTGACAAAATTGGTGCAAATCCTGAGTGGCAGATGGGGATTGCGCCCTGTTACTGCCGGAGGCAGTTACACCCTTGCAGCCTGTGTGAGAGTGAATTGCTCCATGTCCGCCTCAGCCTCATCCGAAGAAAGGTTGACATGCTCACCACCGTCTCGTAGGCTGTGTTGCTCGGCCGTGAGACCGGCCTCCAGCCCATCAGGATCAAAAAGAGGATCCAAATAATCGAGTTGATCGCCCCAAGAGGTTCCCGTGGGGATGGAGTGTCCCCGGGGATACGGCTCCGGTTGCTCTTGGGGTGGGGGAATGGTTGCCTCTAGCACCGGGTCCGCCTCTGACAGGCTCGAAAGGCGCGCGAGTCTACGACGGCAGGTTTTCTGAGAGAGGCGGGCACAATGTTCACAAGATACCGGGGATGCTAACGCGTCCTGATCGTGTTGCAGCCCGAGGCACGATAGGCAGAGAGGGTGACTGTCTGCCCCAGAAATGTTATTGCTACAAGTGCAAGCTCTCGGTGGTACGTTCTTCTCCATGGTGAGGAGAGGTTGGTACCGTGCTCTTAATAAAAGTCAGAGCTAGTGAATTACGTAGCAGCTGTTTGGGGACAAACCTATTACAAAACTCACAACAGTGAAGCGGTAATAGAGTAGCGTTTGGCGGCAGAGTGATTCGCTTTCCCTATGAACAGTTTAGCTAATCCGTAAACCACTCACCGTTTGAGGGAAGTTACACCTCCATCACGCTATATAGACAGGAGTTGCCTCCACCTCCTCTGCGTCGCGTGCGTCGCGTCTCCCAGCCAGAGACTGGAGTAGTGTTATAAGGCTTCTGGGGACCAGCGTGAGAGCTGTCCCATTTGTGAGTTACCGAAACGAATGTTGAAAGAGAACTCGTGGACTGTGCAGAACTTGTGGACTGTGCAGAACTCATGGCTTGATGGGAGAAAAATGACTCAAAACTAAATTAATACTTGACGGAAAATCCTCAAACTCAGTGGTAAGTGAATTATATATGCATTATGTTGGCATCTGTACCCCATTACTTGTGGTGTCTTCCTGTCCCGCTGCCCTGCAAAATATCGACACAGAAAGTGGGGAAAGCGAAGTGGGTTACTGGTGAGAGAGAGCCTACCTGGAGCAGTCTTTGGCAGACAATCGTCACCCCAAGCGACTTCCATGGGAGTATAACGGGTTCCTCGAGTGGCACTGCTCGGAGGTTACCTGGTTCAGACCAACTGTCTACAAGCATCTCAGCCTCTGTGCGGTAGGATCTTCGGCCGCCACCTTGAAGTGCCGAGCAACCTGACAGTGTGGCGATCCGCATCGCCCTGATTAATACGAGGTCTCTTAACAGATAAAACGTTCATCTTGAAGGATTTCGTCTCGTCACACGTGCTGGATTTTATGTTGTTGACGGATTAAACCAGGTGACAACAGCACATTCACTGAGCTCCTCCCCCCTCGGTGCTCTTTTTTCAGCTCACTGCTAGCATCCGGTCGAGGCGGCGGAGTTGCTACAGTTTTCAAGGACAATTTCAAATGCAAGCCTTTATATGTAAATAAAAAATCATGCTTTGAAGTACAGCTATTTACAATCGAGTTTGCTAGTCCTATTCTTTGTGCTGTAATCTACCATCCACCTAAATACAACAAGGACTTTATACGGGAGTTTTCTGAGTTTTTGGCTGAGATGGCCCCCAGGTTTGAACAACTACTGATTTGCGGGGACCTAAATGTACATGTCTGTCGCCCATCTGATGAGCTGGCTATTGACTTCAAACGTCTTTTGGCATCTTTTGATTTAATTCAGTCAGTTGAATCGCCAACACACAATGCAGAATGTTCTTCTCGAGTGCCCGGATACTTTTCTGTCTGCCTTTTATTCCACCTGCTCTGGGATCCTTGACACTATTGCTCCTTTTGGCCCAGGTCCTCCCAGCCGAGGACCGATCCCTGGATGAATGACTCTACCCGGGCCCTCAGACAGCGCTGTAGACAGGCGCAGCGGCGGTGGAAAAAGGACAAATTACAAGTGTCTCTGAGCATATTGAGGGACAGCTTTGCTCTCTACCAAAGGGCTATGAAGGAGGCAAAATGCAAATATTTGTCCGATATTATTTGTAGTAACGGACACTGCCCCCGTGTATTTCAATACCATATTTGGTGATTCTGTGCTGTCTAATTTTGATTTCTTGTCATCCATGATAAAACCAACCGTAAAGAATCTTGTTTTTGACAACAATTTTAAATTTGACAAACAAATTGAAAATATGCTGAGACCAAGTTTTTATCAACTCTTTTAGCTAAAGTAAAGCCTTTTTTAAATCGCTCCGATCCAGACTCAAACACTAGGGTAATCGAGCCTTCTCTGTTGCTGATCCCAGACTCTGGAACAAACTGCCTCCCAACATGCTCACCATCAAAGATTTTAACCTTTTTAAACCTAGGCTTAAAAAATGTTTTATTCATACTGGCGTTCAACATTAAGCAGTGACACTTTATTTTGTACAATTTGTTTTTACTTGTGTTATTATGTTTTGTATTGCCTTGAATTTTTATTGTGAAGCACTTTGGTCACTTTGAGCGTTGTAAAGGGCTCTATGAATAAAGGTTTATTGATTGATGCATTAGAACCACTAAGCCGAAAATAGCTTTACTGTCGCTAATATCATTGTATTTGATTGTTTCATTACTTCCGCATTCTCTGTGGCAAACTTTCCATGCTGTTTGACTCTCTATATTGAATAGATTGATACGTTTCATGAATTGATTAACTTGAACGTACTTTAATTGAATGAACTTTACCTTTTTTAATGAACTTTTAGAATTAATTGTAATAATTGATTATTATGATTGTGACATTGATAATTATAGTGTTACTAGTAACTGATTGTGAATTTTTTGACATTATATGGATATTGATGGTGTATTTGTCCTTGACCTTTGTGTTGTAGGTCAGGTTTTTCCCCCCGCAACCCTGGATTTCCTCTCCGTGAGGTGGCGAGCGACCAATTGGCCTACAAACCTAGTAGGACCATTCTTAGTTTTTTTCCGGATACGGACACCCTGCCTTTAAACTGAACTTTCAAAGAGACTTTAACTCAAAGGAATATGAACTGAACTTTCAAATGCTGGAACAACCTTTTGTTGTTTGGAAGATTTATTCATTTATTTAGTTGTTTGTTCTATTTAATACAACTATCATATAATCATACTTCGGTGTTTGTGCTTTTCATCCACCACAAGCTCCTGTAGCGAACCTGTTTTTTTCTGTCTTGGTCATATGCGACTCATTACAACAACTCAGCCCCAATAGTGTTGTCTGTTAATTGTAATGTCTTGGAGATATTTTGCTGTGTTGTCATTGTAATTTGTTGTGGGATTTATGTTGTGTATTCTATTGATTGTAATATGTTGTGGATATTTCATTGTGTTGTCTGTTAATTGTTTTTGCTTTTCAATTAATTGTTGTTGTGAACCCTGCCACCGTACTGGGCCAACCCAAGGCAGAGCCGACAGGCAGGAGCAGGAGAGCGCAAGCCGTGCATGTGCCATGCCGCTCGTGCTTGAACAATCTAGTCGACCTAAGAAGGCTAAAAACATAAAGTTCCTGGGCTTTAGGGATGTTTTAAGCACACAGCGACACTCTAATGCTCACAAGATTCCCCCCACTTTTTATTTTATGAAGATCGACCTCATATCCGTGGATCTGTGATTGTTTCTGCCCTAATTGAAAAATGCCATACGTTTCTGTATGCGTAATCAACATGTTTTACTGCGGACAGGTATAGCACATTTCCTTCATAATCTCACGATATAGGTTACTTAAAAGTGACATTGAATGTGAGTTCTAACGTCCGGATCAAAGCTCAATATAGGCTCTTCACCCAGACAGAATCAACAACCGCTACTGGACTTGACTGAGAAATCCGTCCTCTTCATAGTGACATTTCCCCATAGCAAGCACCAGATTTTAATATACATCTTTTCATTGTTGAAAAATGGAGACATTATTGTGACATTATTGAACCCTCCATGTATGACCCTAGGTATGAGTTGAAAAAATTATCTTAAGTAAAGAGCAGTGGGCAGAGATAGGAGGTAGGTAAAAACAGAAATGTTCTGTTCAAGCGTTCACATTTCACATTCAGGCCTTGAAGGCAGGACAATGCAGGATTACGCAAACATGCATAAAACCATGGGTCATGGGGTCAAGTCCAGTCCTCGACATTTGCTGACAGTCGCAGCGTGAAAGGGGGAAAGAGGGGGTCTTTCCCCCTTTCACGCTACGATTGTCCTGTCTAAAAGTTAGAAGCCTTGGGGTTGAATTAAAAAAAAATTGACAGAGTGAGAAGCGGAGAAGCAGGAGTCTTTGGGTATACATAGAGACAGAAATGGTGACAGGCTGAATGTCGAGTGTAGTTCAAAGACTCAGCACTTCTGAAGATGAGAATTATAGTCAGTCTGTGCTGGATTTACTGGAGTTTAGTGATGGTGATGAAACTGATTCTATACTGGTTTATTACTCCCTGTTTAACCTGGCAGACAAGCAAGGGATACTCACAGCAATGGAAAATATACTTTATGGTGCAAAGTTGACAATCCAGCTTCATGGATGCTATGTTGTCTTGAAAGGCAAACAGGTAGTCATTACCATGCATAAAATTGTCTCGACTGTCTGCTAATAGATTGTGGCTAATCATGGCTACTAATATTCCAACATGTCATCATGGGATACCAGTGTTCAAAGTATCTTTGTCTATTTGTAGAAGCACACTCGTTGCCTGACCTGCCTAACTTATTGTATCAGGGTAATTTGGTAGCACTTTCAATTCATCATCTTCTACATGTATTCACACATGTGAATTAAAACAATCAAGAGGACAAGAAAACACAAGTACTTAATCACTTACTTCTAAACACATTTCCAAAAATCTCCTCTGATTGATAGGTATGTAGAAAACACACATTTTATTTAAGAGATTTTCAGTAGGGACCCCTAGGTTTCAACACCCTCTATGTAACTGGCTGTTATGCAACATTCAGACTGTGGCGTCAAAACCGCGCCTAACGCCTCTAGTTGGACGCTCATTCTTTTGAGAGCAGAAGCTGGAGGCGTTTTTGATGCCCTGGCAGCAAATGCATGAGCCCTCAAGACGCACCATGCCAAACGCTTAAATATGCACCACAGAAACACTGGATGGCCTGGACGCGTGTTTATATAGACTGCATGTAAACTTGATGCTGTTGACTCTGTGGTCTGAAAGCAGCATTAAACTTCCTAACTGCCGGAACACAGTCAGAGCAGGTTGGCAATAACACATCCAGTTTCATCTCTCTCAGCACTGGCTTTCCACTGGCTGTGTTTTGAGCCCCCTGCTGTTCATGATGATGACAAATGACGGTGGCCCGAGGTCTGCTACAAACCACATTGTGAAGTTTGCGGACAACACAACAACAGACATGGGAAACACTTCCCCAGAGACTACCACGCATGGACAGTCGTGGTCAGTCTGATAGAACTATCAAACTGACCACACCTGGGAATAACCTCCCATGATTGATAAATCAAGTGGGTAGAAAAGCATAAATATCTTTACCGTCCCGTATTGGTTGTTTCACACACACCTTGCAGTCGTCATCCCTTACAACCCGCCTCAACCCACTCTATTGCCATGTAATCGGCCAGTTAAACCACTGGTGTGAATTGCAAAGCAAACAGCAGGAGCCTAACAAGATGGATTCTCATCCTTAAGAATTTGTGAACTCACAATAATTGGGAGAATTCATCTTGCTGGCAAGGCTAGCTCTACAATGCAGTCTAATTGGAGTCGTTGGTGCGCACACCTATGCGCTATCATCATGTATGTGAGCATGCAAATCACGTTCACAACATTCCAGTTTAGGAGCTGAAATAACAGTATTGGAAATACAAGGTGCAATCAACAGATTAAAGAACAATACATCCCTGGGGACTGATGGGTTCACCTCTGTGGTATAAAGCTTTAAAAGAAACACTTACTCCCTGCTTCTAACAACTTTTAACTGGACACTTAAAATAAACAACTTGATTGTGCCTCATATAGACCGTTTTCTACTCAATGTGGATTACCGTATATACACCTCATCTCCAAAAGAATGGAACAAATACTCCCAGATTGAATTAACAATGATCAGACAGGATTTATTAACAAACGACAAACTCAAGATAACATAAGACAATCTTTAAACATAATGAATCATATGCAAAAACAGCAAAAAGAATAAACAAGATGTAATATTTAGTTTGGACGCTGAGAAAGGTTTTAACTTTGTTAGCTGGACTTATATATTTAAAGTGTGCAATACATTTCAAATAGATGACTTTTCATAAATATATATATTCGGGGTTCTTTAAGATTGTCCAACTTTAAGAATTAATCAATGGTCACCTGACAGACCCACTGACTCTGGAAAGAGGGGTGAGGCAGGGCTGTGCCTGGTCCCCCTTATTGTTTGCTTTCTACTTGGAACCACTGTCCCAATATATTAGACAATCAAAAGCAATTTATGGTGTTATAACTGAAGAGAAAGGGTAAAATGCCTGCTATGCAGATGATGTCCATTTGTATCTGACCAAACCAGAGGTTTTCATACCTATTGTGATGCATTACCTCCATAATATTGTTTCAATGTCCGGATACTAACTGAATGTACAAAAAAATGAAATTCTATCCTTCTGGCGACCCCCTTGACTTTCAGAAAGACCTTCCCATTTAAATGGCAAACGGAATCTCTTAAGATTCTGGAGATTTTAGAGAAAATTTGAGAGAAAAATTTAATGTTTTGCCCAGATTTCTCCATCTTTTCCAGACTCTCCCAATCTCCATCCCAACCGGCTATTTGATGAGTGGAATAAAACTATCTTTCGATTTGTATGACAATGCAAAAAACCTCTTGTCTGATTCAAAACTCTACAACTATCAAAAGAAAAAGGAGTTTGGCATTTACCTTGTCTGAAAAATAACTTTATTCAAGCTCAAATCAGAGCATTGCTGTGTGACCCAGAATATGAAGCTCAACGGAGAAATATCGAGAGTAATGTTGTGCCGGAGGTTCCTGTACAGTCCTTACTTGGCAAATGACAAATGGTTGAGTCATTTGGAGGAGGTGGAAAATCCCTGAGTAAAATCAGTGCTTGCAACCTGGAAAGAGCTAATCAAAACATATAAAACAAAGATGTTAAAATCTTAAGCTTATGACCAGAGTTTTGCGCCTAACTGCACAGATCTGAGATTTAAGGTCTGGACGCCCTGGAGTCCAACACGGGATTCACACCACTTGGAGGCTCTGGATGCCCCACAAAAACACTGGAAGCCATGGATGTGCGTCCATATAGACTTTCAATATAAATGCAATGCCTTGACGCTGCAGTTTGAACTCTTCTTGAGCTTCAGGGGTCGAATCTGTGCCTTCGGGGAGGGAGGTTACTTCATCGTCTCCCAAAGAAGCATTAGAATGAAGATTCAGGGCACTTATATTTGTTGCAATGTCCATTTTCTTGTGCTCATTTATTTCACGTGCTCTTTTCTCTGCCATTTTACCACTGGCAACTTGATAAATGTAAATTAACACATTTTAATGAAAGATGTAACTCAAATGGTCACTGAGGACAAGTCTGTTGACTGGAGTGACTAACACTGTTCCTGTTCTACTGACAGGTTTTCCTGATCTCCTGCAGGCTGGAGCTCCACCTCTTGGTCCGCCCACCACGTCTGAGTATCATCTGCCATCAGCCCCAGTCTTTAAGGACCAGCTCTGCCACAAGACTTTGCCAGACTGTTGTTTCACAGTGCGATACTTACCGGGACCAGCCCCTGCTCACCTACGGCCTCTCTCCAGCCTCTCTCCAGCAACCTCCTTTGACCAGGCCAGTGTCAGCGAGCCATTTGCCCCAAATAAACTTTAAAACATTTTTTCCTCTCTGCTTGCATTTTTTGGTCTGTTCTTGTATTAGGTCATTTTTTTAAGGACGAGAGCTGAATAAGTGAAGACAGTTTATTGACATATCCCACCAAAGGAAACATTTTTATAGTTTATTCCCATTTTTATTCCTCACACTGCTGCTCTAGACTGATTAAAATACACCAGAAAAAGGTGATCTGCTCATTTTTTATGAAATCGTTTGATTTCATAAAGCTTGTTACATAGTACTGGGACAATAATATATTAGAATGAAGGAAAAATAAAGGAAGAAAGGATTTCAGTAGTGAATGATTGTTATTCCGTGATGTTTCTTCTCACAAAATTTGTAACACTTAAATTTCATATCGGGACAGCTCTATCTGCTAGTAATTTGCGCCATATTTAATTGGTCCCCTTCCGTAACACATAAAAAATGTCCGTGCAGTAGGAGCAGCTACTACCGCCACATTCCAAGAGGCTGTTCAAACTCTCTTCAGCTTTAGTAACAGGCATCATCCCGTCATTCCGCTAAAAAGGACTTGGACACATCCATTTCTCATCCATGCTCCGCTCCTTCATTCCCATCAAAAACATGCAGTGTGTGACTCATGTTTTCGTGAAATATTTATTTTAAGTAGGATTCTATATAATGTTTCCTTCCTCTTTCTGAATATGTGTTTTTATTTTAGTGTGTCAAACGCTGGCTGTTTTTTATCTAGAGGACGGTGTGACAATGTCATCGCACATGACGTTTCTCACTGATGGGAGCATATTTATTTGGAAGTTTTTCTGTGGTTTTGTTGAGGCCATTTCCGCCCACCTTGCCCGACAAATGAACTCTAGGACATAGTAAGTAGAAAAACATAAAGTAAAAACAAAACACAAACAGATAATATATTGACCCCTAAAATGCATAAATAAATAATTATTTTACAAAAAATCACAGTGCTCCAATGTGGCTGTCCCAGGCACTGACATTGTTTTGTGTTTCGTCAAGGGACGGATTGGATATGACGCGAATGGCTGTTAATAATAATGGAGTTATTATGGGCAGGACGCTATTTTTCCATGGGCAGTGCAACCCAAGTTTGACTTAATTGCAGGAAAACTGTTGGCGTCTAAACCATGAGGATGAACAGTACAAAGATGGCGAGTAACGCTGCTCCAAATACAAGCACTTCTTTCAACTTCTTTGTTGTCTCTTCCTCTTGGGCTTTTTTCATCACCCCAGTGTTTTGTAAATATGGCAGAGGAACAGCTTCATCCTCTTGCTGAATCTCCGGCTCGTTTGGCCGAAAGATGAAGGTAATTTCCTCTTGTCCTGTAAAATTTTTCAGACTCCAATTCAAGCTCCTGCTGATTTTCAAATAGGGCTGAAGTTATTTCTTTGAGACGTGTGAAGTGGAGGAGGCGGTGTCTCCAAATGCAGCTGGAAGGACTTTGGTTTTCTTGACCCTTCTGAATTAACGTGGTCCCACCTTCTTCATGTACTGGAATGGTTTTTCAGGGAGATTCTAGAACCGAATCTAAGTCAGAGTTGTTCATGTCCTAAAATTGAAAAAGTTAGTTGAATCTGGGTCTAAAACTGGGTGGTCATGATATGTCCTGCCTTCTGTTGGTGGTCTCCAAAAGAAAATAAGGGCTGGAGGCGGTACTCCCGAGCCTTTCTCAGTTTCTCACTTTTCCACAGTTTTGTCTAGTTTTTGTTTTCTCTGAGTTTGCTACGGCTTGTCTTGTCAAAGTATAGTGTCGAAGAATAGTGAAGTTTAGTGCAGCCAAGAGAACGTGTCATCATCACTGCGTTTACCCTGGGGTTATGTGATGATGTCATCTCTCTTACTCCAGCCCCATTAATTATATGGCATTTTGGTGATATTAACCTACTCCATACAAACATCCATTATACTACTCAAGTTGAGTGATTTTCCTTGTATGCATGCTGCTATTAAAAAATGTATTTATTTGTTTTTAAATACTCTACTCTAATCTATTAAAAGATCAGCAACTTGCTAATGATCGGGAGAATACTGATTGGCCTATTATATTTATGCTTTTTGATAGAGGAAGTATTTTGGCCAATTTCGACATGAGGGAAAACTCCTTTGGTCAAGTTTAAGTTAAATGTAACAAACTGACAAAGCTATTGTACTTGCAGCCATTTTTAGTAGTCAACCATCAATTTTATACATTCCTGATCTGGTTTGTTGTCATTTAATGTGAGAAGCAAATTTTTTACTTCCTCCATACTAAATTTTTTGGTTTTTGATATTAAATAATTGATTGTTTAACATGAAGTACCAGAACTGTTTTAGTTTCTTTACTTAAATGCACAGTCAGACTGCTGAACTCCTTTTAAATGAACAGGTACTTTACTAAGCACTGCAGATTTTTGTGTTAAAGCTAAAAACATGCACTTTAATGCTGCTGTCCATTATATTTTTCCAGAGCTCAAATGCAATGACATTTCTTTCTGTGTACATTGTCTGAATGAAAATAAAGCCTGTTTGTTTTTATGTAGGTTTTGCGTGTATGCTATTATGGAATCAGTGTCACCTTAACTATTGTTTTAGTGCAAAAAGGGAAAGTATAGGTTCTAAAGCATAAGTTAACAGGGTTGACATGCCACATTCTCTGTCTGCATAGTTTAAAATAGCACTGCTGGCCCATTCCAAGTGTGAGGAGACGATAAAACAAACTTAAATTCTCTCTTTTTCAGTGTAATCACCATGGTTTTTGGCTGTGACGGGTGAAAGTAAACAACCAAATGATGGTGAGATTAATTGATTCAGATCCTGTTGTGGCTGCAGGCTTGTCAGCCAAGCATGAATTTAATTAGGACGTCTGGCTCATCTGAGGGAGAAAACAATTGGCCCCAATTTGTATTGCTTTGGAATCTAAAGTGTGCCCATATTGTGCCAAGACGAGAGGGCAGAGGATGCACTGAGGAAATAGCTCTGGGGAATTATTCAGAAAGTAAAAGGTAGAAATTTTAATTCTGGTGTCTACTCTAGAGGCAGCGGCAGAACCAGGTCTTAAACACACTCACTATTACGGATTAGGTGCGGGCTGTGGCTCTGATTTGCAGTGCTTTTTTGTTTCCCTGCTGATCTAATGTTGTCAATGCCCCACCGAGCCACTGCAATCTCAGGAGAATGCTAACACTCAAATAATCAACTGTGAAGAAGTGGTGCTGTGTGACATGCTTGGTGCTTTTCTTGCTCTTCTCTTTTTTCTTCTGGTGAGCCAAACTAATCTATTACTTGCTCTATGAACAATGTACTACGCATAAAATATTAAGAACAATTGGCAATATAATCTAATAAATCAGGGGTTTGCGACAACAAATATATGCTAATCCTGTGTTTACTGGTGGTATTTTCTTTGCAATATTGGTGACCCCAGGTTGGTTAAGATAAATATACTGTATATATGTTTTCATCATTGAAAATTCAACAGTGAAAGTCCTTCAAGTAATAATAATAATAATAATAATAATAATAATTATAAGTATTATTATTATTATTATCATTATCATTATCATTATCATTATCATTATCATTATCATTGTTATTGTAATTAGTTAGTGCATAAATTCACTCAATACTATCAACTTTCACTGCCATTTTGCACTCATGTTTTTTACCCAATATTTTGCCTGTAAGAAATGATGCTCTTCTTTAACAAAACACAGTCAACATTAAGTGGATTCTGTGGGGATGAAACAATGATTTCCAGTAAAAGTACAAAACGTGGTTTGGACAAATCCAACAAATGTAAGCCTCAAAGATAAAAGCTTTAATCTGAAGAGGCATACAAAATTTAGAATTCAGTTTTTAGCTCCTGGTGGATCTTGCATTTGTGCAACAAGAATGAAGTCAAAGGACATAATTTCAATTCAACGTAAAAGTCATCATGAGCTTAGGGAGTGTTTACTTTAAGCCAGACAGTTCATTCATTCATTTTAGAATAAGACTGGGTCCACATCTCACTTAGGAAACTAACTTATACATGTTTTCTTCATGGTGTCAATAAAAAGAACTTGGACAAGAAGAAAGAGTGTTTTGTGATTTACAGAGATTTGTCACTGTCCTGCAGAGTTCAGCGTCGGGAAAACAATCATCCATCAAAGTGCCGTGTAGCTCGCTGGACACTGGCTCTGACCTTCAACCGTAAACACCATTATCCATGTATTACAGCTTGCCACTGAATAATTACATCAGGATGTTGAGGACCTTTAGCACTATACCCGGGACTGCTTATAAATATGAATCTAATGGTTTGATATCATGGCAAAGATGATTATATGCTGAGTGGAAAAGCTAAAAAAAACTTAAATGTAGAGCTGTCATAGAGAGAACCCCCCCCCATCTGCGCTGGTAATGAATATGTAGAGCTGCAAATGTGACACTCAGAACTACAAGGTGTCAAAACACAATGTGCTAAATGCCTTGTGATATGTAAATTATAGTGAGACAAGTGCAAAGGCGGCACCTGAAAAATAAACTGAAGCATTATAGCCCTGTGCATTAGAAAGATATTTGAAAAGGCTTTGTTATGTTTTGAAGAGAAACTGTCAATGTCAAGTTCTATTTGTTTAACTATATTAACATCTGGCATATACCCAACAGGAGGGAGAAGGAAATTAGATGGGTCTTAACATTGCTCACTTCAATTTAATGTGAAGAGCAACCAATATTGATGCTCAATTTCTTAAAGGGGACATATGCTACATCAACCTTCATGAGCTTTTAATCTTGTTATAATGGTTTTCTTTCATCATTGTTTATTTTGATTGATCCATGCATGTTTGAGTAATCCTGCATTGTCTTACATTTCCTCGTTCACAAACCCTCTGCACCGTCTAGAGCATGGAGTTTGTGTGAGTGACTGTCTGAGTGACTGTCTGATCCTAAAATATAACACCCAGAGAGTTGGAAAGTAGCCTTGTTACAACTGTCTATAAGTAGGCTAACGTTTATTAGCATAGCCACGCAATAATTTGTAGACTAGCATTAGCCAACTATTAACTGAAACAAACAGCTCAGCGCTCAGTCTGAGTGATTTCTGTAAGTCCACTGGTCCCTCCTGACCACAGTAATACATTTCTGGCCACAAGTCAGATCTTTGGAGATGTTACAGAAGAGGAATCTTTTGTTTTGAGAATTTTTGTTAGCACAGCTCACAGTGAGCATGCGGCTTTCGTCCTCAAGATCGCAGTTAGCAACGATTGTGTTGCGTCACTTCCGACCCATAAATAGGCCCTTTTCACGATAGGCCCGGCTAGTTCCGGTTGGCGGATCTTCACTTCCTGTTCCATTCATTCTCAGTGCGAATTAGCCGAGTCGTGCTCAAATAGATCAAAATAAAAAAAATCTCACAGCAGAGAGCAAATTACAGAAGGATAAGCGCTGGCAGCATGTTGAGACTTTTACTTATAAAAATATGTCACCGGATTTATAAATGTAAGTGTTTTTGTCTCAAAGCTAAATGCTAATATACATACATGAACTTAATTTTGAAACAGACAAACTTGACATTAACATGCTGCCTGTGATTATTCATCTGCAACTCACTCTCCGCTGTGTGGTAATAAATTATTGATTTATTTTAGACATTTTTAGCAGGAAGTGGAGCGCCGCATTTTCAAGGAAACCGGAACTATCGGTCGGTTTCATGAATGTGGGACAACACTCATCCTCATGCTTTTCCAGCAGCCAAAAGCAGAGGATATAAATGTTAAAAAGTCATCTAGTTTTAAAAAGAGCCATTTGCAAATCCATTATTCATGTCTCTGAGGTAACCAGAAGGCCGCTATAATTGTATACCAACTTCCAATTTAAACATTGCCATTTTAATTCCTCCCCGCTCCTGCAGTGTCTTCTCCAGACCTATTTTTATTTATTTAGTTTTCAATCTTCCCTTCACAGTATGCAAATGTATTTATTTACAGTGCATCTTTTTCTGCTGAAATGTCAAAATGTCTACTGTGAGATGGGCAGTCACACAAGGACAATGCACCCAAAATGTCATCTAGATATGGACTCTCCAGTAGCACAAAAGAATCACAAAACATTCACAAAAATCAAAAACATCATAAAGACTTTACCAAGACACTAGCTCTTTTTACAGTGGTCAAGATAAGGAATCAATTTCGGCATGTTCGAGTGAAACCAATCTTTTATTGTTTCCTACTGTATGTGGAGTGCTGGAGGGAATCTGGTGTCAATGTTGATTAATTGTGGGAATTTCTGATGCAAAATGAATTAATCAAAGTTACTTCTCACCGTACAAGGGAAAAAAAGTTAATTAGACAGTGTGAATGAAAATTAATTAAAATGTTACAAATATTTTGATAATATTATCATGAATAATTGTGATGTTTCTTTTCGCACTACAACTAGGCATTGTGATATGCCTAGTCAGTATTTTTGCACCCAGTCTCATTATGATAACAGTTGCAATCCTGGGTAGAAAGAAACTTAATCAGAGAAGTCTTTCTACCATCCAGCTGACCAGACAATGCCTGCAATAACCTCATTTTCAGATACAATGAAGGAACAATAGAAGATATAAATACAATGAAATAATCGAATTGTAACTTGCTTATGACAATGCGTCTTAACAAATGCCCAATCAAGTAAAAAGAGAGCAGCAAACTGAGAGCAAAATATAAAAGAGCAACTTGTGCCATATGTGTTACTGAAATCTCCTCACCAAACGCAACCATCTGCTGCCCAGAGTCGGAGAAGTGCACAGGGGCCAGGAGCAGTGACTCAGGGGGAGTTTGTCTGGACCACTTCACCTCCAGAACCCCGGGCCCCATGGAGACGGCTTACATCTGTCACCGCTCCTGCATTTACTAGGGCGGCATCCCAGCACACAGCTCCAAGCTTGTTAAACATCAATAAACGTCACATTCATATTCTGTGGGCATTATGCGGCATGATTATGATGGATGAACAGGAGTGGGAGAGGTCTGCAGTGCTCTGGAAGTAGACTAGAGTTTGGTGGTTTATGAGTAGTTTGTGTCATAAAGTTCTGTCAAAAGTTTAAGCAGTGTTTGGGCTGTTTATCATCTGGACCACATACTGTTTAAAGAAGAGACGTCAATATAGCGTTTGACTTCAATATTTATAATGTTTAGGTTGGCTAACTATAGAAATGAGAAACTGCAATCTTATAGAAACACCCAGCAAATTTAGTCTCTCATTCACCTTTTAACATTTTGAACATTTTAGTTTATCAAGCAAAAAGAGAGATTTAAGGAGGTTTGGGTTTAGTACAGTGCAAATTTATTTAAACATGAAACATCCATGGTGTTTGATCCATATGAATTCCTTAGCACACACTTTCTCTTGATTTAATTATAGTAAATCAGAATATGATACAACATAAAGTTAAATTTGAATAATGGAATATTAGGACGAAGCTGTTTGACGTTTGTTTCTGGAGTGTCATAACCCGTTACGGTATTGCGCTTCTTAATGAACAGTAATTGGTAACAGGGAAAAAATATCCTACAGAAATGAACACTGACTGCGTCCTGTGTTTAAATGCGCATAAACCATGTTCAACCAGGAGCGAGATAGGACAGTGTGACACGAGCAAGACCAGGCTGTATCAGTCTGCAAGTAAGTCATATCCATCCATTACTCATCCCAGGTGTTAGAGCGGGGTGCACACATCTGAGAGGAACTTCAAACGGCAATGCATTCATACAACTAAACACACGCCCAAGCAGTCAACAAACAACTCCAACCACAGTCGCATCTAAAAGCCTAGTAGCCAGAAGAGCCATTACAACAGCATGGAAAAAATCAGAGCACAAACTCTTAGTTTTCCTATTGTACACATTTAATATTGTTGAAGGGCTATCATCAAATTTGTGAACACTTTTGCAAAATGTTCCTCTAATATTTTTCTGGGTAATTCTGTAGCTCTGAACAGAACAGATAGAAGGTCGAACATAAAAAAACAAGCTGATTTGTATACAAACAAACAAATGTCAGTTATGTTCAATGTGAACAAGTGCACTCTGCCTCCACACTGTACTTTCTGTTTCTTAGTGCTTGAAAACAGCCAGGGGCATCTCTATAATTCACTTTATTTAAACTGCACATAATTACCGCCTGTGCTGGACAATGCAAATCCGCACATCCAATCCTGACGACATTTCATGGACATACATTTTTCCATTAAATACAATCACTCTTTTAGTTAGACAGGATACAAAGTGTGACTTTGGACGTTTTCATATTGTACTATTTACATGTGCACAAAGAATAATATACACATTATAAAGTCATCACTCTGTGCATCATATACATTTGAGTCAATAGAAAAAAATTACAACCCTGGGAAACCACACCAAACAAGCAGTGTTGTTTGTGGCAATTCCCAATTGGTCCATGCAGAGCTCAGATCTGTTCAACAGTGCACAGTGGAGCTCTGAGGCCTCTGTCTCTGTTCTCCAATACAATGATGTCAGCAGACGGTCAGCTAGGGGCTAAATAAAATACTCCTTCTGGTTCTCACTTGAACCAGTGCTGTGTGAGTTGTTTTGGCTACTGAAAGGCAGCTCTGGGCAGTCATCAGGTTTGACTGATTTTACATCCTCACTCCGACACGTCCATTTCCTCCTGTATAAGAACCGCGCCATTATGGCTAAGGCAGACAGGGTCACGAAGATCACCAGCGCTATCACACCTGTAAAGGCAACAACAACAAAGCATCTTTAACAACTTACTCCCCCTTGATACTTCAACTATAGTGAATGTGATTATTTATCATAATTTGAACAATTAAAAGAGACACATGTTGGTATTAAAGGAGGGTGTAATGCAACTGTCTCTTGACAGAAAAAGCGGGTGCTGTACCTCCAATTAGGGCAGAGTCATTCTTGACGGCATTAACTAAAGGCTGACCCATTTCCACAGATCCAGAATGGCCTGCCGTCCACACAAACAAACTCAACCTCAACAACAGTGAAAGATTAAATGTGTAAAGCAAAAGTGTGCAGTGTTTTACCTGACAGGGTGTGGGTGGTTTCAGCTGCAGGAGAACCTCCTGAAGGTGAGCCACAGTGGGACTGGACCAAGGGGCCAATGACAGTAGTGGGACTGGAGTCTGGATGTAACAGAGCAGCCTTTAGAGGACTAATGGTGTTGAAAAGCACAGCAGACAAGCAGCCTGTGAAACCAGTGGCAGCTATCCGGGCCAACTCTGGGTCAAAATCTGTAGTATCTAGAGAAACATCCACAATGGAAATTAAGCACTATTCATCTCTGAACAACAATGTATCAAATCTAAACCATATCTTAACATATACAAGATCAGTCCCACCGCTTTATCATCTTACCTTGCACTCTGCCCAGAATTATCGACTTGTGGCCATTAAACTCCACATCAGAGGTGAGATTGAAGTACTCTACCATGTTCTGGTCAACCTACAAATATATAAAATGAGGAAAAGTAAAAACAAAACCAAAAAACAATAAAACATGATATCCTTTGTGTGCTTTCTTTTGCTTTAATTGATGTGGGGAAAAAATAGCTCTCTTGTGTGCACGAGTAAGGTTTGAACAGTAATACACACTATTACCTGTATAGTGACACTGTCTCCATCTCTGTTGAGAGTAATAGTGTGAAGCTGTCCATTGGCCAGGTTCCCCACTCTGCTCTTCAGCACCTCACTGACTCTGCTGCCGTCCAGTCTATAGGCCACCTCCAGTTTACCTAAAGACACATTTTATTCAGTACATTTCATTATACAGCTCTGTAAATAATTACTATGAAGCAATCACATGAATGGCTTGTAATTGCAGTAAATGAGAGGCTTTGCTAATTTGTTATAATACTACTAAAGGACAAGTCAAGAAGCATCTCTGATATGTTGTTTTTTTACGATTAAGAGTATAAGGTAGTGAAAGTTTTGCGATGTAGAAAGTCTTGATCAACAGGCTGTAAAAACATATTGACCTGAGTGGCTTTGGTATTGATCCAAGCATTAGAATGGGTGGCTGTGGGATGCACTTCTTGTTACAAATGAGACACAAGTTCTATTTATTCCCTGTATAAAAGTTTTATCACCCCAAAAAACCTGTTCCAGGTGGCAAGCATTTAATGGTGCGCCTCGGTTTAAAAACAGCCACCTGCAGACCTCCAAATCACCATGGTAACACTAATGACCGCTGGCTATCAGCTTTCTTCAGGCTCACATTCTGAAGCAAGCACATGCTACGCTAATAAAACTGCACCAACTTTTGTCCAATTGTATGATTCATTAACATTTTAGATTCCTGACCCAGTGCACAGTGATATAATACGTTATGTCAGCTTACTTTGTTTGTTAAGTAGCAGGGCCAGATGCTCTCTGTAGTAGGATCTGATACACAGGAGCAGAGCAGGAGTTTGAACGGTCCTGAAGCTCAGAGACACATTTTCTGCTCTTAGGCTCAGGTCTGAGTGGACAAAGACGTGTGCTCTGCTGCTGTGGTTCAGGGCTCTCTCTTTGGACCCCTGGAAACTGTAGCTAATGGATGTGGTCGGTTTGAAGCTGGCCGAAACCTCTGCGAACAAAAGAAAAAGTATCATTACACAACGACAAGTTGACGTATTCGCTGTTTACTCAGGGTTAGTTGTTTACTATCTGTGGAGCTGGAGGCTACAGATTTCATGATCAAGCATAACATTATCATTCATTCAAAGTCCTATGTGTTTTTGCTATTCTACTGAAGGTCTTTCTGATAATCCACTGTATGCTGAGTTTGTTTAACTTTTAATGTTTATGGAAGCAAACATCTATCCAGAGAGTCAGTGGCGCCTGCAGGATTCTTTGTGAGGGTACGCACAGTCAAATGGTTGTGCAAGCAGACCAGTCACATTATTATTATTACACAGGGGAGGAACACAGCTGATTATTTTCAACATGTAAGAGACAGTTCTTTTTATGTGCTAAAGATGGGAAGTCACAGGGTCTTCAGTCCCAAGAGTTCATCAAAACAACTTGGAAAGCGAAGCTCTCGTTCTGTAAGAGATGTTTGGAGGGCTTGTGGAGTTGTTGGTACCTCGGTCACAGAAGGCTCCAGTGAATGCAGATGGAGAGCAGTCGCAGTAAAAGCTGCTGGGGCGTTCTACACAGCGACCCTGGTGTTGGCACAGGGAACCGTAGCTGGTGCAGTGGCCCGGACAGCCCGCCTCCACCCCAGGGGTCATCCGCGCTCGGGCCTCCAGATCCAAAGTGACCCCATTCAGCTGGAGAGCGCGCACACATCCCCGAAAGCCCTTCTGTCGGGATGCTGTGCCTCCTGATACAGGAATAGAAAATAGCATTACTGTTCAATGTGTCGACATTACTGTTCAATAAATCATAGTTAAAGATAATGATGTTAAAGTGAACTACTGTCCAAACAATATTATGATATACACTACATATTGTATGTTAAATGTTCCTGCTTTGGTAAAGATGAATGCATTGAATATGCATGAGATATAGGCAATCAAAGATCTTATTTTAGAATGAAGCTCATAAAAGTGAACAAGAGTCTCCATCGTTACTGAGTCACACTTACATTGCTAATTGAAACACTGTGATGAAGGGACATGTCAGATGACTAACTGCGATGTAGTATCAAATTATTTTTACAGCTTTGCTGTCAGTGCTTCAACGAGAATAATGATTTGTCACTGCTAGTACATTTTTAAAAAATGGTAAGGTGATGAAACCATCGTGAAACAAAAACAGCAGGAGGAAAGAACCAAGGCGTTGACTTTTATTGGCAGCCCGTGTGCTAGCAGAGCACCATGTGGATTGTTGGTAGCTTGAAAGTTGGTGAGCTGTCAGTCTTCTTGACAGTTTACTTGTCCTCCTGGCCTAGCTGACTGTGACTGAAAAACACATTTTTATTCTTATTCTCAGGGAGAACGTGAGCTCCAAAAGTTATTGTTTGTAAGACCTGTGAGTGCCCTCATAATAATGGCAACATGCTTAAATGCTTTACACAGTGATGATGATGAGGTTTGTATAAAGGCCAAAAGTTTCATTGAACTGTTGAAGGAAAGTCTAAATTGAATTTGTAAAACCTTGCAATAAAGAAATGTATTTCTGTTACATGGCTCTGTAACTAAACAGAACACACCAAACACCAGGCCTGTAGGTAATGTTGGAGAGTATTAGAGCATGGTTCTGCTGACGTGCCTAGTTTCTGCCACTATCTGCTTACTTCAGGAAGAGCTGAAGTGACAAAGTAGGGTCTCCAACTCTCTAAGGGTCAACAAAAATACAGCCACAGTGCAGAATTAAATCACACTCTGTGTAAAACAATACTGGTAATGAACATTTAAAAAGAATACTTTAGGTCTACGAATGAAACCTTTCTAAAGAAAATTAGTTCTGGGGTTTAAAAACTGACCACCAATAGAGAACATCCAACTAGATTTTCAAGGCCGTTGGCAGTGAGTCAGTGTGTGTCCTTTGCTTGTGTACCTATAAATAATTGGCTGTTGAGTTGCAAGTGGATGTGTCCATCAGCCGGCGCCTCCTGAGTGGCAGCGGGCAGATCATCCACTTGGAGTGAAGCCTCCTTAATATTTCTCTCCGCTCGAACTCGGTGCCACCTGTTGTCGTTCAGTGGGGCGTCTGCCTTCACTCGCACACCCAGTGGGCCATTACCAACATCAAAAGAAAACAGGACCTCACTGGCAGCTGTACAGAATAAAAGACTCACTATTACACAATCAATGTAATGACCAAATGCATATTGTATAGTCTCTTCTGCAACAGTCTGTGTGTATTTCAAACCGCTATGTCTGAACCTAACAGCTTCACAACACCAGTGACTTGAGCTACAGTTACTTCTGTTGAATGGATCTGCTTCCTTCACTCCTCACATCCATCACCTGTCCCTAATTCCCTTTGACCACTACACTGACCACTGCACAGAAAACACCCCACAAGGGCTGCGAATTTGGGGATACACTGATCTGGCCTGTAACGCCCTGACAGCAACTTTAGCGGTTGTGATGAGGGCAGAGCAGAGCTGAGACAAGTTCCAGTGGTGCAGACCCAAGTGTATTTTTTTTACAACAAAAGAAAAGCTTTTAAAAACCACAGCATGTCTCTTCATGTTCACACAGCACCAACTCTCTACTAACTGATACCAGGCACCTTTTATAGGCCACTGGGCTAATTGGACCCTCTCAAGCTAAGGACCAGGTAAGTTCAATAATTTTATTAACAAGAAATATAAAAGCTAACTGTAAAAAGCAGTGCCAGTATACATCCTGTACTTTGATACAAAAATATATTCTTTATTTAATTTACGGTGCACATTTTAAACACCCCTCCTATTCTATCCCAATGTTCTGCCCCGGAACCTTCTTAAGGTGCTCTGCTCCCTGGGGACTCTTTTGGCCAGAACACCTAAAATTGCAGACACACATGGTAAAGTTCATATTTCAACTATTTCCTGCACTGATAACTGATACATTTTCTCTTCTGTTGCAGATAGCCTCCCAAAGCCCAACTCTCAATAAATCTTCTAAAACTTTGACCTGTATTGCTCGTTTATTTTACTTGTAAACTCCTGTAATGGACTGCAACATTACATGGCCAAACGCCCTTCTCAAATCATTTTACTTTTCTCATTGTTGGCAAATGTTTTTCCCCCAACAGAAGTCATAATGACATGATCATCTCTGTTATCCAGTTGTCAGGAGTCACATTCTTAGGAATGATTTGTGGATAGAAATCATAATTTAATTAATATGCCATACTGCTGTAGAGACTTTCTACCATTTGCTGCAGCCTTGTATTCTTTCTGAAGTGTTTCCTTGCTGCCACTGTCAGTCAGAGTGTGCAGCGTCCCAACGCTGATGAAGATGAAGCAGTTGTGGAGCTGAACTGTCGATGTACTGAAGGGAAGCTTTGATATGAAGATACATGGAGCCTTTAGTGATGCAAACAGCTGCTGTCATCAGCTCCCTGACGTGGTCATGGGGGCTGCCTCTCCATTCAGGCTGCATCCAGGATCAAGTGAGGCATAAATGTCCCTATATTTGTAACCTTCTAGAGGGTAGAGGGTACAACTCAAATAAATTAAATAACTAAACATATACTCTGAACTAAACTTGGCAAATTTGGTCAAAGTTGTTATATATATATTTTTAAAGGCTTTTTAGGTCAGTAGGGTTTAATGGACAGCAATTTCGACCACTGAGCTGCATGGTCATCGATAATATTATATGGTTTATTCTTTCATCTAATTCCGCTGAACTACTTTCCTTTTCGCATTGGTCTTGAAGCAGTTTCTTCATGCATTCTACTTTTATGTTCAGTGATAAACATAGACTGGAGACTGTAAATAAACTCTCTAGGCATTTTAATAACAGCAATACTGTAGGGACTTTTTATGCTGTGTGATTTACAGCACATCCTGCTGTGTTTCTGACAATGAAGAAAAGTATATAACATTTGTATCTACCAGTCACTGACACTGACTGCGGGACCAATCTCAGACTCTTCGCCCTACAGCAGAGTTATGGGCTGATGTGAAACCTTAACTCATGGGATCATCCTCACAAATCATATCGAGCATCTGAGCAAAGTCCAGATTAAATATTTTATATCTGGTTTTACTTACAGCTGAGTTCAATCCGAATGAAGTCTTTGATGCCCAAGTTTTCGAGGAAGACCCCAGAGGATGAAGCTGTTTTAAACAGGAAGGAGATATCAGCACTCAGCTCTCCATGGAATGTGGGAAAGTGAAGGTAGGAAGTCTCTTTGTCAAAGAAGGCAGCGTTCCAGATATTTCCTGAAAATATTATGTTTTGATGTTATCTCAAATATATGGCTGTCAGTATTGGGAAGGACAAAATATGACTTACTGTCTCCATGGCACCGAAGTGGTCCAACCCTGTAAGCACTTTCTGAACCAGGCCTATTTATGTCCCTGAGGACCAGAGATCTGACCGGTAGGGTCTCCTTATGGGTGAGCAGGCCTGAATCATTGGTCCTACACAGAATGGTATAAATAATTCTGGTCAATCCACAACCACATGGCAGAAAATGTTAACAAAACAGTGTATACTACCATTCAGCATGGTCTGCGTCACAGTTACATTGATGCCTGAGATCCAGGCACTTGTTCTGCACACCACACGCACACTGCTGACTTCCAGGTTGAGCTCCACCCCAATAACTCTGCATCTGTCCCCCAGTTGGTCCCCCGACCCACCAACTGTGTGGAGAACCATCTTAAGAAAACACAAAGACTTTATTGATCATCTATTGTATAAAATATATATTGGATAAAATGCAAAGCCACCTTGTGTGTTAAAAAGTCTGGCCATCTTGCAGTGATAGGCTACTTCCTGTTCACAGTGCTCAGATTGGCTTATAACTGCATCCAGCAGCTCATCCGCAGATGTGTATTCAAAATGAGCTGAGTGCTGCTTCTTGCCCAGCGAGGTCTGGACTCTGGTCAGTTCAGTGTTGTTGTGTTCAATCACCATCCATGTCTTCTCCTCTGACAAAATGAGACAAGTTTTAACCGTGGTCCACTTGTAAAATATTGTCCACAACAGAAACCAAATCAAACGCTGGACTGACATAGTGTATGAAGTGTTTGTTTAGCTATGCATGCTACCTGTCATGTTGCAGTATAAGAGCTGTGGTTTGATGGACCCACTGCCATCCACATCAATGTAGTAGAAGCCTGACGTTTTTCCTTTGTGCTTGTACGCCTCACAGGACTGCTCGTGTATCGCTGAGGAGGAAAAGATCTAAAATTAATAACTTTCTCACGCACGCTTTCAGTTTACAAGACAACAACAAGAAGCACTTATTCTTGGGAGGGAGAGACAAGGAACTTGAATTTGTGATATTGTCTCACAGTACTTTATATAAGTATGCACAGGAGTCTCAAATGAAATGTAAGGCATTTGCATTTATTATGCTTTTGGTGTTTTTGCAAAAGGGCCAAGAGTGATTGTCAGGTTTTGATGAAGCCAGGCAAGGTGAGACAAGTCCTATGGCATTAGGGCTGGGTACCGCCATGTTTTTATTTTGGCAACGGTACTAACTCTATAGGACCTGGTATATGAAATCGGTACTTGGACAACACCTTTTAACGTACCCAGTCTTACATGGAATAAATAGACACAATCTACTCAAACTTGGTCGTCAAAATCCCTTGACCCAGAATAGTACCCAAACAGAACTCGCAATATTGCAGGAAATTCATTCAGACAATGTAGATGAAGACTGGATTTTGATCATCCAAAGAATCTTACTCACAACTTCTTCTTGTAGGAAAAATTTAAAACTTTTTTAATGCTTAAAATACAGCTTACATTATTATGATTATTTTCACCAGTGTCTTAATCCTGATATCTTTTATGATGTAGATACTTTCTTATGACTGCGCCTTATCAGGGGTTGGTACTTGATAACTCACCATGAAAAGAGCATACTGCGTTTTGCAGTAAAATATGATCTGCATAAGCAGAAATCACGGGGGGGTCGGGGGGTCCGGACCCCCCTTGCTGACTGGTGTCCCCCTCTCCCCTCACAGTGTCCCCCCCCCCTCCTCTCATAACCTTAAATAGAAGTGTTATATATAGTGAACTATTGTCAAAAACTACCAGACTGTATATGATTACTATTCACACACACCACTCACTCTTATTAAATAAGTCTGAAAGTCTAAAGAGAACCAATCTACCCCTTCAGTTGTGACACATTGGTACAGTCCGTTGCGTGGTGACTTGCACTGCCGCCTCTCGTGCTTCTGCGACGCTACATTTGTTTAAATATTTTCGCGTGAGGCAGAACTTATGAGCAAATGTTCACTTGAACCGGCACCTGCATTTAGCTAAGCCCAGCAGAGCATAGCTACTCGTAAGTATCATTCAGGACTCAGTTTTACTCATACACTTCCCCATTACTCTGTATAATACACAAGTTTGTATTGTGATTACAGTAATGTCCAAACATGGCGAAAAGACGAGCAGATAAAAGGTCCTATTTCGCTCTTTATCCAAATGGAGGCATTGTTTGAAACACATTAAGTGATGAAAAGACAAGAGTGGAACCTCAGTATTGCGCTGTGAGGACTGGTAACGTTTCTGCAGAGTTAACAACACACTACATCCTCCTGTGCAGTCAGCTGTTGGTGGAAACAGTTTTCTTCTCAACTGCATCACATTTTACAAAATAACAATAAGTTGCAAGTTTTGACTTGAATCTTACAAGTGTCTTGCTTTTGGCCTTGCTTTTTTGCTGTATCTAGTAGGATATTTATGAGTAACCTAAACTCCCAAGTGGTCTCATAGTGTTTGCTTATTAAAGTAATGCTCTTTGAACCGTGTTGTTAATCATTTAAGTAATTTTCCCTTAGAAAAAATACATTTAGTGCCTAACTGTATTTATTGATAATACAATGTCTTTGTTTATTTTGTTCAAACATGATTGCACTTTAAAAAAAATAAAATTAATCATATTAACAACGTTGTATTTTTACAACCCCATTTAAAGCAATAAAGGCGTTATCATTTTGATAAATGTTTGGACCCCCCTAAACCCCCCCTGATTATCATCATATATATATAAACTGAGGTGTCTTTAAAAAGAAAAAGAACATAAGTTTAAAATACCTAGTATTGGATTTAACTGTTTACTTGTAATTTACAAAATATGGCAACAACAAACAGGTGTCTTGATGAAAATAGATATTCTGTTGTAATCAGTGGTCAGAATGCGACCTCCTTTTTCTTTTCTTTTTTTTATAAAGACTGAAACTATTTAATTTAGCAACCAAGCAAACTATCTTATATCTTATCTCAAATAAGGTTCAATTAAGTCAGCAAAGTTTTTCCAGTTTGGGGCCACACTGCTGCAGCAGGTACAGTCACTGGTGTTGGTTGGCTCTGTTTCAATAAATGGCCTCCTCACAAGTTTAGACAGTGAGGAGAGCTCAGTGACATTTTTATTATGGGCTATCACAGTGGAGAGGTTGCTTCCATGGACCAGACCATCTATGGTAGGACGGGTCTTTGTGATGAGCAAGACCTTTTCTTCCCTGGTTGATGTTTCTTTCTTCTTGAGACAAAGGAAGTCAGATTTTGTGTCAAAAGATGGGTCTCTCTCCTGGACTTTTGGTTCATGTTTGCCCACATAGTTTATATTGTGAGTCCTGAACATCCTCCTAGAGCTGCTGCTCTTCTTGGTTTTGGTCTCCATTCACAGGTATTGGCCTCAGTACAAGAACTTCTGTCTTTAGCCTTTTTAGCCTTCGTAGATTTAGGCCTGTGTAACTCTGCGTCTATGAGACTGCATAGGGTAGAAATCTGCTAATATGCAGCCCCCCCTCATCATGACAGACTCCCCCATCACCACCGTGGACTCCTTCCGCTTCCTTGGCACCACCATCACCCAGGACCTCAAGTGGGAGCCCTCCATCAGCTCCCTCATCAAGAAGGCCCAGTAGAGGATGTACTTCCTGCGGCAGCTGAGGAAAGCCAAGCTGCCAATGCAGATGATGGTGCAGTGAGTCCATCCTCACCTCCTACGCTGGAGCCACAGCCAGGGACAAACAGAGACTACAGCGCATCGCGCGCTCTGCTGAGAAGGTGATCGGCTGCAGACTTCCATCTCTGCAGGACCTGTACGTCTCCAGGGCTCTGGGACGAGCAGGTCGGATCACAGCTGACCCTTCTCACCCTGGACATGGGCTATTTGAACCACTCTGCTCAGGCAGGAGGCTACGGTCCATCCGGACCAGAACCTCCCACCACAAGAATAGTATCTTTCCCTCTGCCGTTGCACTCATGGACACCTCTAAACACCTGCCACTTTAACTACACTATTCATCACTCACTGCACTGTCACTTTCTGCAGTACAACTTTAAATTTAACTGTAATTTTGTGTACCTAGTAATGCCTATTTTTATTTTATACTATAGTAATTTTAAATTGTTTCTTATTATTGCTCAGTGTTTTGTGTTGCACCTTAATGCCGAGACAAATTCCTATGTCTGTGAAGTTTGTTCATTGACAATGGCAATAAACCATCTGATTCTGATTCTGATTCTGATGAGGAGTTACAAATGGCATTGGTTTGGTGCTGAACTCTGTCATGTCAAGGCTTTTAGTTCAAGATACAGTTGAATAATGACGACTTAAAACTTGTGTTCAGTTTTATGTCATATGGTTGCGATATTATTTGTGCCATAGCGATGGAATTTGTTTCTGTTTTCTGATTGGTAACTGAGCATTTTATCAGGACTCCTCATTTAAAATTTTAATTATTTTCCTCCTCATATGGTAAATTCATATATTCATCTATTATAAATGTGCTGTTCAATTGGTAACTGAACTTATAAATACATAGTAAAATAAAATATTGTATATATAAGAATGTGTCCTATCACAATTATGCAGACGACACTCAGGTGAATATGGACCAGTGGATCCACTCTGTCACTGCATCCAACAGATCAGTGTGTGGAACTCAGACAAGACTGAAATCATAGTCTTTGGCCCACAGAAACAAAGAGAAAGTGTTAACAGTCCACCTCCAGAGTCTCGCTCTAAAACCTACTAATCAAGTTAGAAATCTGGGGGTAATAATGGACTCAGATTTGAATTTTAACAGCCACGTCAAATCAATAACATCAGCAGCTTTTTACCATCTACAAAACATTCTCTCAACAGTCTCTAGTAGATTAGACTACTGTAACGGCCTGCTCACTGGCCTCTCCAAATGAGCTGTAAAACAGCTGCAGCACATCCAGAACGCTGCTGCTCGGGTCCTGACTAGAACCAGGAAGTATGATCACATTAGTCCTGTGCTCAGGTCTCTGCACTGGCTCCCTGTGGCTCAGAGAATAGACTTCAAAGCAGCTCTGCTTGTATACAAGTCTCTCCATGGCCTAGCACCAAAGTACAATCTCGGACATGTTAGTGCCATATGAACCATCTCGGACTCTGAGGATCTCAGGCACCGGCCTCCTGCTGGTGCCCAGAGTCAGGACTAAACATGGGGAATCTGCGTTTCAGTTTTATGCAGCTAAAATCTGGAACAGTCTTCCTGAGGATGTGTGCTACTCTGGCAATGTTCAAATCTAAACTAAAAACTGTTTTGTTTGGCTGTGCATATGACTGAAATGCTTTTCTTTGCAACTCTCTTTTTATGTCTTGAACTATTATTTTTCTGCCATGTCTTTGTGATTTTGATGCATTTTTTCCTGTTGTGTGAAGCACTTTGAATTGCCTTGTGTATGAATTGTGCTCTACAAATAAACTTGCCTTGCCTATATAATATAATCGCATATATATATATATATATATATATATATATATATATAATCTATAATCTAATCATCTACATTGCTTCTTCTCCCTAATCATTTAGTCTCTGTAAGCAGTCAAAGATACAGGAATAAAAAAGGGGTAATTCCTTGGTAAATATTTTTCAAGCACATAAACAGAACTCTTAAATTTGAAACATTTTAAATTTAAACTAAAATAGACTTTTCTCGTGAGGGCAAAGCTTGTTTTTCTTGACGCCTTAATCTCCTGTCCATCACTTTGAGCTTGTTACTCGCATAACCCTGAAGATAGTGAAGGGATTTGATCTAAGCCTGACCTCTTGCCACAACAACGCCTGAGGGATTGTGACTTAAAAGAGACCTGAATGCACACACATACACACGCCAACACGGCGTAGCGTTTGATCGCGGCCAGATCAGAGTGCATTGTGGGACTTACAGCTGTGACAGGTGGCACCGCTGTAGCCGCTGCCCGAGCAGTTGCAGTGGAAGGTGCTCCAGGACTGACTGCAGCTGGCGCCATGTTCACAGTGACTCGGAGAACATCTGTGGAACAACGAGACAGACAGGAGCGCCGTTCAAGTCTTCTTCAATTGTCCAGTGACATTTTGGAATACTTTAAACAAGAGGCAATCTGACAAAATCAATCAATAAATGATATTGTAAATATGATGATTAAAAGTGCACTTTGTAACTTTTCTGGTAGAGGCTTCACCACTTGCTTTTGTCCATAGCAATATTATTGATTATTGACCCAAAAAAAAGTTAAATCTTCTTTCATTCCCATTGTCTAACATGTTACTATTCTCTAATTCTATGGTCACGAGATTTTACTTTCTGAATGACAAAATAAAACAAATGTGACCAAAATAGGCAGATGAATGAAAAACGTCACATTTAGGTATATTTTTAGACTATATATTATTATTTTTGCATTTTACGAATATATTGTGACCTGAACAATCACGATTTTCAATTCATTTAATAATCTATACATCCCTATTCCACAGTATGGCATTAGATTTCTCTATCTTGCGTTTATTCAAATTACAGGTATTTTTATTGTTCAGAAATATTCATATTCTGAGAGTGAGCAGAGTTCTCTCTCTGGAGATCTGACCTATAACTTGGCCCAGTGGTGTCACCTTCTTGTCTCCATGGATAAAGATAGGTTTAGTTCCATAATGTGGAACATTCCAGACAAAGCATGACAAGATGTTGGCCTGCTCTCCTCCAAAAAAGTTGCGTACTGCACCTTTAACTCTGAACCAACTTTAAAATGGGGAATCATTTGCTGTTTAATTCACCACTAAGTATGTCTATATTTCATTACACAAAACGTAAATCATATCTCATACTTGGGCTTATTAGAAATCTAAAATATTTCTGGTGTGTGGTCACATGTGGTGGCAAATGTCTTCCAAAAACCTTTCTATTTAGATTATTTTTTAAGCATGGATAACTGTATATCTGATATGAATGATCAAAGATGGAAGAACATCAGGAAACATACACTCAGCAGTACCGGTAGTATGTAGTAAGTATTTGACAAACTGTGATCGGTCCTTCTTGGACAGAACTGTATGAATAGACCCAAAGAGCAGACAAGCTGACTTAACTTTCCAAAAAGTTATTATTATTAAACATTATTTCTTAACACATAAGGTGAAAAGAGAACATATAGCAGCAACTCCACCACTAACTTTGAACTGTTCTCTTTAATATTGTCTCCATCTGTACTGCCACTTTCATCATTGTAATGAAATACTGTGTCACCTACTGGGACGGCATGGCTCTTTTTTAAGATGCTTTTAAATAGTTTCTGGATAACTTTGGGCTCCATACTGGCAAAAAGAAATGAACTATTTTACCCTGGAGCATCTCTTTAGGTAATAAAGGTAACAATTTCATCCTTTAATGACAACAGGAGAGGATCAGCTATACCTTTAATTAAGTCGAAGAAACCAAGTTGGATTTCTTGGCTCCTCCTTTGCTTCGAGGTGTAATTGGGTTATATGGGCCCAGGGATGAGCTGTTTGATGGAGGGAGTGAGAGGAGGAGATGAGATACTGTGATAGGAAATGGAAGATTGGGGGAGTTGGGTATTAGGAGGAGCACGAGCCAACAAAGACGGCACGGGCTGAGATGAATGGTGTGGCAGTAACTGTGTAAACATATTTACGGGGGGAAACGGGGTCAGCAGATTGTACCGGCAAAGACACACAGAGGAGCAGACAGCTAAAGCAGCATGTATTTTTAATCGTTTGGGAAAGCTGCAGTTAGAGAAAGCCCTGACTCAACATTTTGTGAGAGATTGCAAAGTTTGGTCTTAAACAGTTTTCTTGGTATGTAAAGGAACAGACGTGCGGTCGGAATGCGCTGTAAATCTGTGACTAATATTGAAATCTTATTAAGCCATTTTCAGCACAAATACAAATGAGCATCTCAACTGGGGTGTGTGCCATTAGTCAAAAGGTCAAAAATAATCTGGATTCCAAAACATTAATAGAGGATAATAATACAATTTTAGCAGGCATTTACGGACTGTGACTAAATTGATTTAGTGAGAGCGCAAAGGACAAAAAAGACTAGTTTGACCTGACATTTGAGCAGTTAAACAAGAAATTAAAGGGACATAAGAGAATAAAGTATCCTGTAAGGCCATTCGGTCTGGACAGCAGAAAGGCGACACACACTGCTAATTAGTAAAAGCTGCAAATTAATAATAGATATTAGTGAAGAGACATGTTTTGTCACAGACTCTTATTAGCCACAGATCACCCTTGAAAAAGAGGTCTCGGTCTCAATGGGTTTTTACCTGGTTAAATAAAGGTTAATAAGTAAATAAACAAATTAATAAATAAATCTACAGAATGGAAAAAGTGTGGGGACAAAAAGAAATACAAAATTATTCATTTTGTTGAAATACATTATAGCCATGGGCTAATTTCCAATCGTTGTCCCAGATCACACCAGCATACTGTTGTACACGTTTTTAGTGGGAGGGGAAACCGGAGCACCCAGAGGAAACCTACGCAGACACGGGGAGAACATGCAAACTCCACATAGAAAGGAGCTCATGGGTTCGATTCCCGGGCCAGAGCAACATCACATGATCAGTTTGGGTGGAGTTAAGGTTAAGGCATGTCCTCCCCGTATTACCGTGGGTTCTCGCCAGGTGCATGTGTGTGGCAAAATGAACAACTGTAAATTCACTAGTGAATACATTTGAGAGTAAATGGTTGTCTGCATGTCCATGTCCCTCGCTGTCCCCTGTCTAGGGTGTAGCCCGCCTAAGGCCCAAAGTCACCCGTGACCCCTAACGGGAACAAGTGATAGAAAATGAAACCCCCCCACAATGTTACAAAAACATAAATATGCGCTTTGTATATTCAACATAAATTTTTATAATGAACTGCTTTGACTTTTAACGTTTCAAAACTCCACAGTATTAACCTGGGACACTTTCAACACTCCACAAGCTGTAATTATCCGCGAGACAATAATGTTTCTACTTTTTGATCAAAAGCAAGTTTTACTTTTTATCAACTGTTTCTGTCACTAATCTTCTGAAAATTGACTCACAAATGAGTTGTTGGAGAGGTTGTTATTGTTAAGATGATAATAATTATAATCCTCTGCTGAAAACAATCAGAGGCAAAGACCCAACAAGGAAAATCATACTTCCCTGGGCCGATGCTTTTTACAGGCTGTTAGCCATTTTGTAGGAAAATCTCCCCAAATTCTTCCAACCTCAATCACACTGAGCTGCAGAGATTGGCCCAAGATAAAATACTGGGGGTTCAATGTGGATTTGGTGGCAACCAAGAGGGAAAAGAGAGATTGCTTTTTCCGCCATAGTTATTTCAAAGCTTTGATCTCAGTTGAATGGTAGCTCAGAATAAGCATTGTGTGTATGTGTTTTCTGTCTGGATCGGTCTATATCGCACCACTGCTTCAGATATAAATTACATTTTCTCAACACAAAGAAAACAAAACTCCATTCCTGCTGAGGAAAAGCCCATGCTACTCGATGACAAAACAATAACAGGATTGTGTTTCTAAAATATTTCAGGAAACACTGATCCTGAAACAAAGGTGCCACATTTCCATATGGATCCCATCCACTGCTGTCTAATAATCTATACTTCATCTGGAAATACACCCTACTGTATACAGATGGGATTAGAGGGGATTCGCAGCGGTAACAACAAAACATTGTCAACAAAAATCAAACATTTAGATCCATCTTCCATGCTCTTCAAAGCTGGATGGATGTATAGGTGCTCATAAAACAACACGAACCTGTCAGCGATGCCACACATGTCGATCTGCAGCTGACTATAATTTCCCAGAAGCCTCTCCTGCACCATTATGAGGTTCACAGGTTGGCTGTTCACCACCAGGGAGTGCATACAGCCTCGAAATGAGTTAAAAGGGTTCCTGCACCCCTCTGCGTTGTCTTCAATGGGGCATCCTGCAGGTAAAATCAAAGACAGCATCATGTCAGAGAAGGGGCATCATTGTTAATACAATAATGAAAGCACATAAAGCATTGACTGCCATACCACCAAAGTACAAGTGTGTTCCTTTTGTGATTGTTATGGGTGTGTGTGTGTGGGTCGGGGCTCCTTCTTCTCCATCCACTGTTAGTGTCACATGACCTCGTCTGGAGACGAGCGCCATACTATGCCACTGTCCGTCACTTAGAGATGACCCTAAATACACACACATAAAGGGTGAATGTTTGTATTGTTTAAACAAATGCCACACTTCTTATGTAGTGTGAAATGTAAAAACAAACAACCTACATTATATGCATCAAATTTGATTATAGCAAGGTGTGAAAATTATGGCGTGCATTTTAAGAATCGGTGTAGGTGTATGATACAACAGGAAAATGACTTACTTCAAAGAAATGTTACAATAAACGATAACCCCATCGTGTACTCAAAACACAGAAAAGAAACAATCACACATTCTCATGTACGTTCTTGGAGAGACTTATCCACGCGTTCGTCTCTAGTAGATTAGATTACTGTAACGGCCTGCTCACTGGCCTCTCCAAACGAGCTGTAAAACAGCTGCAGTACATCCAGAACGCTGCTGCTCGGGTCCTGACTAGAACCAGGAAGTATGATCACATTAGTCCTGTGCTCAGGTCTCTGCACTGGCTCCCTGTGGCTCAGAGAATAGACTTCAAAGCAGCTCTGCTTGTATACAAGTCTCTCCATGGCCTAGCACCAAAGTATATCCCGGACATGTTAGTGCCATATGAACCAACTAGGGCTCTGAGGACCTCAGGCACCGGCCTCCTGCTGGTGCCCAGAGTCAGGACTAAACATGGGGAATCTGCATTTCAGTTTTATGCAGCTAAAATCTGGAACAGTCTTCCAGAGGATGTGAGACAGGCCGCTACTCTGGCAATGTTCAAATCTAAGCTTAAAACTGTTTTGTTTGGCTGTGCATATGACTGAAATGATTTTCTTTGCACTCTTTTCTTTTATGTCTTAAACTATTTGACGGATAGCCTGAAAATGGCACCTTTTAAAGGTTTTGAGATTTCTGTTATGTCTTTGTGATTTTAATGCATTTTTCCTGTTGTGTGAAGCACTTTGAATTGCCTTGTGTACGAATTGTGCTCTACAAATAAACTTGCCTTGCCTTGCCTACATTCTCTCACTTGCCCAATGACACAAACACAGGCAAACTGTCCTGAACTAGCAGCAAATTATTATTAAGGTATATCATAATCACAAAGACTATAAAATAACATCTTCACAAGACGATTTGTCTGAATCTGAGAGTATTTTCTTTGTTATCACTTTAAAATAACTATTGACTAAATCAGTGCACAAATCACTTTTTTTGCTGCAGCTATGGTCATTCTAACCTGTTGTGAGCTCTTGTTGAGTCTTTCCAGATTTGTAAAGCCTCAGACAAAGTTTGGCCTTGCTCAGATAAATCCACACAACGCCCCCTTGCTTCGGAAGGTCAAAAGTGAGCAGCAGCCCTTCTCTGTCCCATGTCCTGAACTGAAGTCCCACTGAGGAGGCCGCTGATGCCGTCTCCATCGTCCACGGCAACGAGAGGAGGCTGCGAGGACCGTTGAACGTCATGGCAACAGATACAGGCTCGACGCAAGAGAAGGTGACATTGCCCTGAGAGGAGAAGAGTGTTGGAGAAGTGATTAAGGAGGAAGAGGCAAAACATGATAATGCATGAATATGAATTAATTTGCGAAGGGTGCGTGGAGGTGCCCTGACGCACAAAGATCTCATCAGCGGGTGTTAAAGCAGCACGTATTACCATAATGATAATAGTGTGACTGAGAAGAAGTGGATGTGAACTCTGGCGCCAATGTCACTCAACAGACTGTCGAGGTCATGGAGAAACTGCTTTAGCGACACAAGTGACCGTACCGAGTGTGGCAGAAGGGGGGCCGATTAAATGGAGGCTAACAGCTGGTCTTCTCAGTGTGCTGGCAGGCAACTTTGAACAGTATTAATTGCAGTAATCGCACATCTTTGCAAGGGATGCTAATATATTGAATCCAGGTTTCTGTTGGGACTATAGGGTTCTATTTTCAGTGGCTCCCTGCAACATAGTGACACTTGATCAAACCTAAAAGCTCTTTGCGGGGCAGTTAAAGTGATACGCCACAATGCAAGCTGAAGATGAGAGTACCTTGGAGAGTCAGTGCTGTTGTGCATTAGCTTGGCACAATCCATTAGGCACACAAACATGTAGGCCTAAACACTGCGTGCACATACCGGCACGGGTACGATTTCATAAATGGGTAGAGGGAATACATAAAAGTAAAAGTTTTTCGGAAGAAACTATTTCATAAAAACTCTAAAAGACGCCTTACCTTTTAAAAAGGTGATCAGCAATTAGAGGAACGCAGCCTACTGTGGCAATATTTGACTATAAAATGTACAGCGAAAATTAAGGGAAGGTTGAATGAATAGATCCATTCCCGAACAGTAATTACCCATACTGCCACTGTACCGTACTCGTATCACGTCCTCCAGTTACAAAATGCTCTAATAGATCTCATTTTACCACTTTCTTCTTTATATTAGTGTGCGTATGAAACTTCTGTTGTTTTAGTCTTCTTTACAGTTATCCTGTCCTTTCATGACAGAAGGTTTAAACCAAAAAGCCCTAGGATTATTTTTTCACTAGATTAAAAATGTTATGATGAAAAAAATAATTATTTATTTCTTCTTTATATGACTTGTAAAAAAAAAAATATCCTGCAGGGTGCAAAATCTGATATCACAGTTTAAAAGGTGCCAGGCACAGTTGTAAATGTTTTTCAATTCACACTTATTGTGTGAATTGACTCATTATGGGCGATTTAGATACCAACTCACATTATACTGTGAAGGAAGCTGCACAAACAGAAAAAAAAAATTCTAAGGTCAGAACATGCAAACTACTCTGAGGCATTAGACATTATGAATCTACCACAGGGATATATACGCAGTACTTTAAAGAGAAACTAGTTTTCTTTTGTCTAAATATCTCCCATCACCATATTATAATTCTGACAATGATAAATGCACAATTTTTCCTGTTTTTTACATTGAAGATGACATATTATGTTTGTGTTTGACTACAGCATATATATCATGATTTTACATTTTGTTAATTTTTCTAAACTGCATTTTAGTCTAATACGGATTAATAACTTCAGAACTGATGGCCTCATTGCTTCACAGGGGCATTTCTCTGTAGCAAGCAGACGATTTTCATTCATTAACTAGTTTTTATTGTTTTATACTACATGTATGATCCTAATGTTTGAATAATTGCAAGTAAGTTGTAGGGATGGGGGCGGGGATCGGGGGCAGGTGACAACAGGCATTTTATGAGAACTCAAGCCTCAAATGCAGGAGAATAAAGGATTACTCAAACAGGCTTGAATCAATTGATATACAACTGTGAGTAAGCTAATGATGAGAAAACACCATTATAACATGCTTAAAAGCTCGTAAAAGTCACAGAATGTGTCCCCTTTAATAAAAATGACAGTGGCAAAAATCAGTTTTGCAGTGAACATATCCACAAACACTTAAAGGGCATGCTTGCCTGCACAGTCACCCGCTGGTCGCTCTGTTTTGCCAGGTACATCAGGTTCAGACCATTATAAATCACATTTTCCAAACATCCATGGAAGTTTCCGCTTGGCCGCGCCGACCTCTGTGAGCCGAGAACAAGGTCTGCTCCCACACTGATCTACAAAGGGACAAAAATGAACCACAATATCAGATTAAGACTGGAAAAGAAACAGTGTCAATGTGGTGTCTTTGTTGTTTTCAACAGGACAAGCCTACCTGGTCATGGTCCCAGTGGGCGAATTTAGATGGGATCTGGACCCACAGAGTGCTTTTGTCCACAGTGAGGTTGAGGTGTGTGCTTTGATGCTCCACAACAAAATGATGCCAGTGCTGGTCGTCTAAAAGGCTGCCCAGGGAGACAAGGTGCCGACTCGCTGAAGAAACGCCTCTGCCTTCGAAATAGGAAACAATAAGAAGAAAAACAAGAATGATGTCACACAAAACTTTCTTAAAAAACACGCTCACACAAAGTTGTCCTTGCGTCTTGTCACTGTGAAATAAAGGCAGACTGCAGTCCTGTTTGCTCCATTGTTGTTTACTGGCATTCCGTATTGTTTTGTCTTTCTTTGATCTAAACCATGAACGTGATGGTTTTCCTCAAGGAGCCTCACCTGGGGAACTAATTTACAACCCAGCTCCATCTGCCGCAGAAACTGACCCAAAAAGCTAAAGCAGTAGCCAAATTAACACGGAAGGGATGTGAAGAATGAGGGAGTCTGCCTAAAGAAAAGACACGGTGCCATAATTCTGTCTTATTTGTTCACTGACTGGGCTTTGATATACAAGCTGTCTTTACTCAGCTGCAGGTAGAAAAAGCAACAAAATGCACTTAGGATAGTAAAAAGTAAATGAGCGGTCTATCAAAACGATTCTGCGTCTGAGCGAGAGAAGATTAGGAGAATGGGGGCTCAGTCATGTCTAATCGTCACTGATCAGCTGGGTCATTGTCTACATTGGGTTTACAGCCACTCTTTGTCCATAGAGCATGTGGTATAGAGTTCTTTTTCTCATTTTTAATGTCAATTGGCAATGATTAAAAATCTTGTCATTTGCACAGTCCTACCTTCAAGCATCCATGAATGTATTTTTAAAAATCATTATGGATTAGAAGTAATAGGTCACCCAATTAAAATAAGCAAATCACTTAATTTCCTGTGTAAAAAAATCTATAGCATATTCACTGTGACACAGATCTGGAAATTGGCCCAGTAATATACTTTAACTGAGACAACATTGGAATTTATTGACGCCTGTGTAAACAAATGTACAAGTCCTTCCTGCAGTCAGTACAATATTCATAAACTTTAAAAGGGACTGCAGGCATTTAAGGTCAAAGGTCTCAGCCATAAGACCTTTAAAGAAATTCCGCCCAAATGCAGCAAAAATAGTGCCTACCAAAGCATGAAAACTTTGTTAAAGAAGTTGTAAAAGTCTCCTCAACTGGTAAGGCAATCTTTAAATCTTAATGAAGTGAATTCTTCATCCCTCATTTCTTCTCAAACCTTTTTGCATACCGTAAACATTTTATTCTGAAAATGTCTTTTGTCATCATTTTACTGGTGAAATGTTTTAATCTAATTCAAATAACTACGTTTTACAACACAGTTATATCCAGACAGCACCTAATAATACTCAATACATTTTTTTATTCAGCCAGACTGTGAGGTGGTCTCTTTTTAATAATTTAATAATTCCGGTTGGTAAAAACATATTGAAATGTTAAACACATTATATACAAACTAAATTATTCCATGCAGTTCCCTGAGGCTGTATCACCCAATAACTTGGTGTCTGCTTTGGAAATACGGCATTCACCGCAACTCTGGATATAATTAAGTTTGCAGTTATTGACAGCTCTTATCAGATGACACACTGACATAATTGTTTAACCAGTTTCCTTGGGCTTCTATGGTTAGGATGGATCATGTATAAAAATGAACACAAACAAAATGGCGGCTGTAAAACTCAGAAATGTTCCTTGTCAGAATGCGTCCTAAATCATCTTTTCTCACAGAACCAAACATTGTAATTTATGTTCATCGTCTTTCAAGAATGCATCAAAAACAGGACCAATTTTCACTTTTCAAACTCCAACAACACACTCAGCCATTTGTAACCATGGATATTTATTTTGAAGGGCAATTAGCATAAAGAAGCAGAGTTTGGTACGATCATTTTGAGTTGTGATGCAGCTGATCAGTGTCAGATATCTCCAGGCTGATAAAACGAGGCAGTTGTGGGCAGTAAAATTAAGTAAGGCTTGCGCTCCCTGACACTAGTGGGGGATGTATCTGTTTACACCGTGATAACACAGGAGACAATAAAAACACTGTTATAAATCACTGTGAAAACCTCAAAACAAAAGACAAAGTTGACACAGCAGCACTAAATCATACGCAAACAATATTGAGAGAGTATTACTATCAGTTTTTTGCAGTATTAAAAATATAACACAAATAATGGACATGTTTATTATTCAAAAGTACACATACAAAATTGACAAATAATGGTAATACATTTTGAGTCCAAAAATAGTGTGGACAATCAAGCCAATGTAGCAGCTATTGTGACAAGCTATTATTCATCTATTCCTAATTTTTTTGGACCAGACCACACGCAGCAGTTGTCATTCTCCATGTGCTTTGCTGAGCTGCAATTTTGGAGGCAATCTTATCCATTTCTACGGCTTCTACCAAACTACAGAGAGCTACATATTGACATATTGCCAAAGTGCATCTCACCTATTCAAATGTTACTAATACAGAGATAGTCTGTGCTATTCTGTTCACCTGACAGGGGTCCTAATGTCTGATCTGTGTAAGAAAATGCATCTATCAAGAGGCTTTGAAATGTCATATTTACGTTGCAATCATCGGAGTGTGTGTCGGAGAGAGCACTACAGGAACAAAATGAGATGCAGAAATAAAACAGTGGGCATGCTGATTACAGTTGTGACATTTGGACATGCAAGTCATTTCAAAAGCACAAATCAATTTCTGTCACTTTCACTGGCTCAAACTCTGAGAGCTCCACAACTGCAGTGAAGCAGCTTTAATCCACATTCTCCAGACTAAGACACGCCATTAACTTTTAATGTGTGAACAGCAAAAGTCTAAATTAACATTTTAATGCATTTAAGGAAGCTAAAAATGAATTATATTTGGGAGTGCGCATGCTTTTTAATAAGCCAATATCTTGTACGGCCATTTGGACATCTCCGGGCACAATGTGGAACCAAGCGTGAAACATTAGATGCTGCAGAAGACACAAAGGAACAAAGCACTAAAACTGGCATTAAAGCGCTGGGCAAATTAATGAAATGGTTAATATTGTAAATTATTTTTGTAAGTAACTAGTCTCTTTTGTATTTCGTTAACTTTTACGACTTTGTAGGAAGTTGTTTTTATAGACTTGGACAAACGTAATTGATTCACAAGGGAAATATCAAACAAAAATGAAAAACAAAAATCAGAGATGATCAGAGGTATGAAAAGCTAAAATCCAAAAGCACATCTACTGTTGTTACAATACCAGAATTACAAACGACACATTTTGATACCAAAGAGTTACCGGATACCACAATAATGACTTTAGTTTAGTTTATTTGCCTTACATTGGGAGACATGTGCAAAAAGCTCAAAGAGCACAGCAAAACATTTTTAAAAAACACACGTAATAAACAATGGACATAAGTTACAAAATGCGAAAAGTACCATGAAACATCTGACATCATGAAACTAAGCAAGCTAAAAAGAAGTTAGTATAATAATTCTTCTGTCCCACTTCATGCTATTCTTTGCCATCAAAAATAAAATGCCAAAACAAAATAGCAAAAGGAGTTTCTTGTACTCCAGTACAAAAACTCCTTACAGTGCGTGATATAGATCAAGATTCATGAAAGGTCTAACTCTAACTAAGTGGCTGTTTTATGTATTTTTTTCATAACCCATACTTGCAAATCTAGTTTCAAAGTAGTTTTATAATTGATCAGTATCTGGTATTTCACCCAGGCTTGCAATCTTACAGAAATCCTTGGAAATCCCCACCTAATACAGCATTCAGTAACTGCGAGGCGTACAACAAAAATGTTTTGTACTTTTAATAACTGCTTGTGGCTAGAGTCTGTAGAATCTACAGTCTAACAATAGCACTGACACAAAAACATGCACAATTTCTTGGATCGGGATTAGTTGTGCGGTTAAAATATGATGTGTTCTATTTCTTTTTCGATCATTTGCGTGGGTCTTACCTGTTAGAAGACGTAGAACCAGCTTTCCCTTCTCTAACTCAAGACTGATGCTGTGTCCACTTTGTCCGTCGGCATGGAGCAATGTCCCAGAGTTCTTCAAAGTTTTAAAATTGAGGGAAATGCTCTGTTTGGCCATTGTGGGTTTCGGACTCAGTCTGAAGAGTAGACGGCTCCGACCAGTGAAGCTCACCACATCGGAATCTGAAAAATATGAGAAGTCACTATTACATATGCCCATCCCAACCGTGAAAAAAGCTATCAAAGTAATCAGAATCTATAGAGTTTCATTATTGTCAAAGGGTCTTCTCTGTACAGTGTTGGGGAAAAGATTAAAGGTGGCCTGGAGGAGCAGAAGACTAAAGACTTGCACTAGTCAAGCATCAAACGTGAAATGTCAGCTGAAATGTATTGATTAGTGTCCCCATAGCGAGACCACCCACAGCTCACCAGGCAATCGCTGTATGTCTCTTTGTTGTTGCATTAGATTTATTTTCTTTTAGTAAGACATTTTTGCGCTGTCATTTATACTGTGTGTCTTTCAATAGCAAGACAAGTAATCATCCTCTTTCCATTATGCTGTGCTCAGGGGGTGTAAATTATGCGGTTGGACGATATTCCTTTATTTTTGTCTTCTACCTCTTCGTTCAATTTAGGTTGCTATGATCCCGAGGCAGTGAGCACAAAGGACAAAAACTCACTCTGTGCAATTGTTCAAAGTCCTTTTCCTACACTATGGGCAATGTAGGTCAAAGCTTTGGCATTGAGACACGGCCAGGGAGGACACATTTGCAACTTAAGTGTTAAATATATGAAACATTTAACAGCGTTACAGTATGCGGCAGGGTTTAGTAAATACTGACTGTAAGGACATCCGTAGGCCTCGATCCTGAGTCCAATCCTGCCGTTGGTGTTCCAGTCCAGCGGGATGAGGCGCAGGTAGCGAGCGATGACCGTCTGCTGCAGCTTGTGTTGAACCACGCTGTCCGCATTAGAGTTTCCAGACAACATCTGAAAATAACACACCCACTGTTTGTTTCTTTGTTGTAAGAATGGCCACCTTTTACTTTCCCTTTTGGTCAGACCTGCTTTTCCATAAGTGAACGTTTCCCTTTTCATCTTTTCTTTGAGGTTGAGCAACAGTCCCAGAGGCATGTGCAAGAAGTGATGCGTTTGATTTTCCTCTTTAATGAAAGGAATGGTGTGGAGATAAGGCCATGTTCCTGGTGAACGCCTTCTCGATCAGGTAGAAAATTAGATTTGTGAAGCACAAGTTGTAGTTTTATGTGTTTGATGCTTTGGTAAACACTTGGTCCGTGGAGAATAACAGTTATTAACCCCCTCAATCCTTTAGCACATGACAGGTTTTTTCCAATAGTCAGCTGAATATAAAGTTTAACAGTTCATTCTTGTGTAAATCTATACTAATGAAAGAGGTGTCTGCAAATATAGACAAAAGTGCAAATCATCAAGTTCAGCTCTGCGTCTTTGAACAGGTGAGTGGAGAACGCAGTCTAACCTTCAGCGAGGAGGTGTCTGATATATGGCCAAGCCCGGATACACTCTTCCTTTGGGAGCTTTTAATTAACAGAGAAAGTGGATGGAAATGAAGAAAAGGATCCAAAGTTTTAGGAGGTGAAGCAGGAGCAGCGTTTCCCACAGAAAGTCTTAGTAAATGCAGATGATGGCCAACGGAAGGTGACAGGCATCGCTGGAAAAATGACTAATGGACTTTTTAATAGCTTTATATTCACAAAGCCTGAAGGCCAAGTGAGGTTGACTGAATTTTCTCTTTCATAATCTTCAACTTAACATGAATCACAAATATGGAGTTTCATTACATGTGGAATAAATGATGAAAAAGGACATTTTTTAAACATAATTCCCCTGAAAAAACCTACACATTTTGCAAAAAGCTGTTAATGACTGTACAAATGTACTTGCATTTTACTTCACCTTCACGTTTTATTCTTAAAATACTACAAGTTAATGTGCAGTTTGTCCTTTCTATGCGCAGTCTGTCCTAGATTTTCTTACATTGGACATTAAAAACAAATTTTCTACAATTTGTTAGTATTGCTCGGGAATCTACACATGCTTTTATGCCTGCAACAAATCCATAAAGTCTAAATGAATGGTTCTTCCTTTATTAGGAGAGCACTTGCACCACCGTCTGCTGTGGCTCACCTTAGTGACTCCTGTTCAAAGACAGACACGCATAGTCGTGAATGAGAGAGCATTACTCAGCTTCACTCAACTCTGGCCTCAGCTCTTAAAGGAGAAAAGTCCTCAAGGAATAGTGACTGATGAAGCTGCTCAGCTGATGACTTTGTTCCCCAAAAGCCTTAATAAACTAGGCTGACTAATACGGAGCTCTGGAGAGACGAAGGAGACGCGCTGCGGATTTAGTCCGATTTATGGCGACTGTGAAATCAACACAAGCTCTAAAGCCTTTTCCGCACTCCCACAGTCCCTCTGAAGGAATCTTAGCGTGACATTCATTTTACCCTCGCTGCAAGAGCCTTACCTCTCATCAACTTTAAATTGAAGCTGTTCTACACGGCATCACTTAAATAGGGAGAATTGTCTGTCTACAAGGTAACGTCTGACTGCCTCCGCATACACTCTTGGCGTAATACACTTAACACAGAGAGCTACATACCCTGCGGGTGAAAAAAAACACTTTAAAAGCAATTGTGTAAGTAAATGAGATGCTAATTTCTGTCTTTCTGACATGCAGTTTTATTGGGCTTAATGCATATAAGCACATAACAGCCCTTTAACTCTATACTAATTTAAATAAATGTAAATTCTCCACTTCACGACGTGTGCAGCCTCGTTGAATGATAAAACTTCATAAGTATATCAGGCCAGTAAGCACATAATAAAACACTAATTTACTGTTAATAACAAAGAGAGACTCATTACTTTTACAACAGAAGTCATGGTGCTGAGGCACTAATGTGGAGTAAATTATACATGCAAATTTATGCTATGAGCTCATGTAAACACTTCCACTTTGTGTTTATGACCACATTATATCGTATGCAAATACTATAACAGTAATATACAATTTTTTGTACATAAACATTATTTGCAAGGAAAATTCCATAACTTTAACTACTGGAACTAATTAGGTCGACAAATATGAGTATTTGGAGGTTCTAATTTAGTTCAGTGATGTGTTGCTTCAAAAAATACAACAGAAGAAACAAGTTACTCAAGTTAATAAATAAATTAATAAAGCCTTACTTGACAATACTAAAAATTTAAAAACTACCATAAATGTATTCATATCGCATGTTTTTTCTAATGTCATGCCTGTCCCGTTTTCGGCTTATTTAAAGGTGCACTATGTAACTGTTCTTGTCTCTATGGAGATGTTATTTCTTTGCCTGGAGTGTTCCACAGTATGGAATAAAACTCATTTCGCTACTATGCATTTATTCAAAGGTGTTTTTATTTCTCAAAAATACCTTCAAAAACATCTGTGCAGGACTCCCTTCTCCACAGATCTGCCCTGTAACTTGGGCTGGTGATCTCATGGAAATGGATGAGTTTAACGCCATACTGTGGACAGGCCTGTCACGATAACGCAGGCCTGTCTATATATTACCGAAGAATATATAGACAATAAAAGACAATATTGCAACAAATGTATGACACAATGACAACGACAACGACACAACAACCCTAAAGCAGGATTATCCCCCCAAAAATAAGAAATAAATAAATCACAAAATGAAAAAAACGAAAAAGAAAAAAATGGGTGTATCTTGATAACGATACAGACAATACTGTCTTATCCAATAGAAATGTGTTAAACATGTCTTTAATCATATTAGTTGAGGTTTAATCATCAGACACCTTACACTTTTATTTAAAAGATTCAAACATCACTTTTTTCATTTTTAGTTTTAATCAGCATTTTTATTAGTTATTCACTCAGTCGTCAACAGCTCCAATTGCATGTAGTTCAGAAAAATAACAAAATGTTCCTCATGAATACACAGAAAAAGTACCCACAATACATTTTAACCCCCCAAAATGATTGCTACAGCTATCATTGAACGATATAGTAAATATTGAGAGAGGCCTAACTGTGGAACATTCCAGGGAAAGCAGTGACATCGCATGGACACAGCCAGAAAATGACACAGTTACCAACACTTCTTCTATTTCCTTATATTCTCACTCCTCTACACTCACCCCAATGCTGTCCTCCTGTCGATACTGCCTCCAGTTGTGCCCCGTGTCACTGAACATCAACAGGTAGGCCGTCAGCCAATCGGAGCTGCCGTATCGACCCTGCGTGGCCACTGCAGTGATCTGGGTCCGCTCTCCCAGATCCACCTCCAGCCACTGGTACCGGTCTGAGCTCACGGGGGACCACCCTCCAGCGCCTGCCACACAGAAATCAGAACATACAGTTATGAACCAAAATGCAAAGGCATAAAGTTTACAAAAGTGTGTCTTTCCATCCCAAAGTTTGCAAGCCCTAGAGCACAAATACTTTATCCTCCTTCGCTTTTTGATGTTTTATTTGGAACAGTCCAAAGAGGTTTAATCTGTAGCTCAAGGACTGCTCTTAATATGAGTCAAAGGCATTCATGACAAGCACCAAGAGCTCTATACAATATTAAAGCTGGCATCTTCATAACACAGCGTCAAATAACCCAACTGCCACGAGAAGTTAGAGCGACTCAGCAGCCATACCATGAAAACATGTTGAATAATTAACATGGCCATAGGTGTATGTATGGATGTCATTGTGCATGGCTGGGCATAAAAGTAAGAAGTGCTGAATCATGCCAGTGTGATATTGTGCAGCTGCAACTGTCTTATAGAACAGCGAGATATGAAAATGAGTAAACAATGGCACCGTAAATCCTCTGTAATAGACAGCATACTTAAGCACAAGCCGTCAACTTGAAAACATGCATGAGCGAGTGTGCAATAAGGAAATTCCACTTTAATATTCCACTATATTGCTTTTAATTTTGGTATAAACTTGATTTAAAATGAAGTCCTGCAGTGTGACGGCTTAATACACTGCTTCAGCTGAAGATGTATTGTTCCAACATGTGTCAAACTGCACTCTTTTGTCTGTTGATAGATGATCTTGGAGGATTTACACTGTTAGGGCAGAGGCAAAATAGCACAGTGTTGACGGTTCACTTGGAGCTGTAAATAACTGAGGAAGCGGTCCCTTTGGTTGTTAGTTTTCCTGAGCTACAGCGAGGAAGACAGGCTGGAAGAAAGGCAAAAACACAAAGAAGCTATTCCGTCAATTCTTTCTTGCACGTACCAGGTAATTACTTTTGGCTTTAAGATTAGCATCCCTAATTTTCCCATTTTATAGTGGGTTATTAATGCATTGTGTATTGTTCAGAAGGTATTAAAATAGCTCCTGTCGTGCCGTTTTCCTTTTTCAAACAAAGCCATGGGTTGCATTTCAGAGTCTCTGCTCATTTTGTGGGTAAATTAACTTGGAATGAGCAAGGCCCTTAGAGAATGACAACAGAGTAGTACGAGTGAGGAGTTCAGCGGCGAGAACAGACGTAAACAACTACACTTAATTTATTCACTTGCCCAAAGCAGATGGAACCGCTGCCTTAAGCCGTCACCATTGTCTGTCATTGTTTTCCACTTGGTTCCATGTCATTCCAGTCAGTGAGTAAAGCAAGTGGTGTTTGATATTCCGGTGTGTCTAATAACAAGGGATATTATTGCAGTGCCTCTGAGAAATATTTGACTCTTTGGTGAACATGCGGAACCACGAAAATGTCAAACAGTATAATCTGAAATGCGTAACCTGATTATGATTGTTCACACCGTGCACATGGAAAAAGCAACAGAGAGATAAAGCATACAAAGATGAACAAAATGTAAAAGATTGAAAGTTTGATTTGAAGTAATTGTACACAGTTACAATAAAGATCAATAAATATAAATCCTATTTTAGCAGGTGTTTATGATCAGATTTCCTTTGTATATGTAATCTAGAGAAAACATGTTTAATATCCCAATTATAGTTTTGATATATGCAGAATTAGAATGAGTTTGTCATCTTAAATTTAAACTATTAAAAATGATCTGAAAAAGAGACTAGATCTACAAACATCAGGCCGAAACCCCCAAAATGACCATGCAAGTGTCAAAACGTGTTGAATCAGGTTCAATATTGTTAATTTCAGAAATTTTTTATTTTATTTAAAAAAAATATATATATATATATATATATATATATATATATATATATATATATATATATATATATATATAATAAATATTATTAAATACAGTTCATAATATAAAATTACATCTTTAAATCATCTCGCAATCCTCCACTTTGTGAACTATTGATCTAGATTAATCCCTCCCTATATATAAAAGAGATTATACCTTTTTATGTATGTAATTGTATGGTGCATTCATGTTTGTGAACCTCAACCAAGACATTTATTTACAGGCACATTATAGCAAATTCCTGATACATGTTACAAAACTGAATATTACTATCGATATAATGCAAAAATACATTGAGAGATTTTTGTCAATATTGCCCGTCCATAATGTAAACACACATGATGTAATGATTGGGTAATCTGATTTCTTCAGTAATCAGATCTTTGTCGCCATGTAAATGTACCTGCTCTTCTCTTACTGTACATATTGTGTCTTTCTATGCTCCACATAGCTGTTGTTAAGGCAAGAGTCATTCTGCAGGAGATGAAGGGTGAGAGCTCAGGTGCACTTATATGCAATAAAACAGCATTTTCTGTATCTAAAAACAGAACAATAACTAGGAAATCTTACTGTCTGGAGTCTGGACATCAAAATGTACTGCAACAACTCAACTCCCAGCCTATAATGCTTTTAAACAGAAATGTAATCTAAAAGCTGTCAAATGTTCACTCTAAAAGCAAATACAAACATTAATCTTCTTCATCACGCCTCGGCGCTTGGAGAAATTAGCAATGGATTCAATGTGTACCATAAAAGACAGTCTTCCAGTTTTTGGAGGAGAGTTTGTGCACAGACTCAACAACAAGCCTTAGTAATGCAATATAATATATATTGTAATATATATATATATATATATATATATATATATATATATATATATACATACACACACACACCACACACACACACACACACACACATACACACACACACACACACACACACACACACACACATACATATATATATATAGTTCAAATAAAATAAATCAGTCAAAGTCATTTTCTCCGACCTTATTGTTGGCTTCCTCATTGTGGACTGATAGCAGCACACTGCACACACTGCACTGAGAACAAGCTTTAAACGGCATTAGCATAAAGCCTAATGTGAAACTTATATTCAACATTGGAGTTTGTTTTCTTCTGTCTCAGTTCTAGGTAATAATCGATGGCACGCGTGGCACACAGTATCTGGTAAGTTTGCGCAGTCCACAAAACAAAGGAACAAGTCATCAAATACCTGCATTATTGTTTTTTTGTTTTTTTATTAATCTAATGCTTCATTTAAGTTAGCCTAATCGGTCGCTAGGCTAACCCAAAACCAGATGAACTATTACATTTTTTTAAATGTTTGTGAGCATGATTCATAATGCGCATTTGACCAAGTTTGTAAATCATATCATAGGCCCTGTATTTTCGAGTGCGACTTTTATTGTACAAATCCAGTGCTTGGTATATTTCAAGAATTTTATGATTGAACCTTTTCACTAAAATGTGGAAAGGAGACAATAATGGACCGTACTGCATGTGAACAAATGTTGAGTAAGGATGAATCAGCTAATCTGGCTCTGTCAGATTGATATGTGTATCACTTATGGATGTATTAAATGATCGTATCACACTGAATTGATTGAGTTCTATACAACATCCATCTGGACAAGCTCCTGCGGAAAGCCATCGGGAAAAGGCGGAGATTCAGGACGAATATCGAATCTGATTGGTCAAAGCGTCACAACAGGAACAAGCCGAAAAATCAAACTGCTGTTAAATCCAGTCAGAGAAAAGCTCAGACTTCTTCCCCATCCTCAAATACACAACGTGCTTCTATGTGCAGGGTTTTGAAAAACAATAAAGTCCGTACATTTGCTAAAATAGGCCAAAGTACGTTTGTCGGTGTTGCCATGTTTGTTTCGGTCAGTTCTTGTGAACTCAAACTACAATGTGATTGGTCAGGTCTTCAGCGACCGGGCTCAAACCGAACAGCGCGAGCCTGACCGGATGAGAATTCATCTGCCGTGAGCCAGGTTAGGACCAGTGAGCAGTGGAACAGTTTTTGTTTGTCTGCAACTGTGTTGATGTGCCTCTCTGTTTTTCTTGGTTTTGCTTTGTTTAGTATGGAACAGTATAGGTAACAGAGGCAATATTTCCAGGGGCTTTATTGTTTCTAGTGTTGTTGAAACATGAATTAACATCTATTACAATGTTACACATAAGGTCTCCATGCCCAGCGTATGTCACTGATCCCATGTATCTGCTCCTGTGCATGCTGACTTTGAAGTTGTGTGCTGTGCTCCCTGCAGTGATGTGAATCATGAGATGACCCACACTGCATCAGAGTAAAACAGGAGGGAGCTTCCCTTTTACTGCCTCCCTTCAGCCGCCGGCATCAGAGAAAACAGGAAGAAAGAGAGACAAGAATGTGGCGATCATTTATTGATGTTAAACTGATGAATTTTGAATGTGAATACAGACCAATGGAGTAAAGAGCACATTTGGATGGTTGAGAGATCACAGTCTAGTGAAACTGACAGTTCACAGCCTGTTTCCAGCTAAACATAACCCTGTAAAGCCCACCAACTCATAACATGCGCCAAGTGTTACTAGTTTAAAATCACCAAGATCTGATTGGATCACAGAAAGAATAATGCAGTGTTTTAACATTAAAAGAGGAGAATACGGAGGTCTAAAATATCTTCCCGTTGTGTAAAAACAACTTTGACTATACATTGTCTTCACAAAATCACACTTTGTTACTGAGTGTATTGTCCTAAACAGAAATCGTACATAACTGTTCATTATTAGCTTCTTGTTATATTAAACAGTTCTTGTCATCATTTGAAATGTATAATATTGATTACTTTGGATTTCTCATTTTCCACCATTCTGAAACCCATTGATAGGTGGTATGTGGCAAAAAAAATAATAACCATGTCATTATAGAGCAAAATCTATGGAAACAGTGTAAATATTAAGTATTTGAAAAATCATTTTGATAAAGTAAGTCACCTTTTTTGTTCATTTGTAGTGTTTTCTGATCTTACCATCTCTTCGGTTGAGTTTCGCAAAGCCAGGGCCGTGGCTGCTGGACAGATGTGAGGAGCTTCTAAAGGACGATGGAGGCAGGTGAGTAAATATGGCGCTGTCACACATATCTGCAACAAAAAAGCATTTATAATGAGGAAGAAACTCATGACAAAGTATCTTTAAGCCAGATCAGTAATAATAATGCCTCCATTTTTTTACTCTCGGCTTTATTACTTTTACAAAAATAAAAAAGGGCAATTTAACAATCAGGATTGCCTCTGTAAGATACAATTTACCTTTTCACCTTTCCTTTAATAGCCATACTTTTTCAGCACTTTGTAGATTGTGCTTAAAACTTTAAGCTAAACTATTAGGCTTTCAAGTCATTACATGGTATTACAAAGACAACAATGCATTTCCCCTTAATGACCCAAACATTACCCCAAAGAGCAAACTCATTAAGGAACAACCAGTAAATTAAACTAGTTCACTAAAACTTTAGACTCGACAACATCGTTTCTTTCTTAATTTCAGTCAAGTGCCAGTCATATTTTATTGCTTTCGGCTTTCTCTAAATGTTTTCATAGATCCCTCTTAATCTCCCCTTCTGATGATTTCTTGAGAGAAGCGCGTCTTAGTATTAAAATATCGTTGGGAAAAATGTATTATTGAAGCATCGGAGCTTTCAACTTCCTTTAAATATTTTGTCTTGCTCTATGTATATTCATGGGATTTTTTAAGTGGTCCTTGGTATTTATGTGGTCTCTGGCTTCACTGTAAGAAATTACAATCCATGGAAATGGTGGGCATTTAATCAAAACAGATATAGTGTTTGTAGTGCTGCTGTTTTTCCAATTACTAGTTTAATTAAGGCATGTTTTACTCTGGCCTAATAGAGGTCAGATCATTTTCAGATCATCAGCACAACTGATAATGTGCTTCATTGCTTTTTTGCCTCATTTTTGTAGCCCTATTGTCTCGCTCAAATGTTGTCATATGAATTGGACTCTCTGGGGGAGATAAAGGACATTTTCCTTCGGGCCACAACAATTAACTACCTCAACACACAGACTCAGAAACAACTTGTCTAGAAAAAAGGATAATCAATTAAACTGTGTATGGTTTCAGAGTCTTTACAGAGTAATAGATGTACGAATTGTTTATCTTTTCGACCATTTTTGACTTGCTTTTCTTTTTGAACTGTCAACTCAATGTTAAGCAGAGTTGAAGACTTTCATAATAGTTATTAGACTTACATTTTAGTTATTGAGCTTTTGCAAGAGCAGATTTCATTCCTCACCATCAACACTTATACCTTTTTCCACTCACTATCAAAATTCCAAAGGTGTTACTTTGACCTAGAATTTGTAATGGGTATTATTTATTTTTAAACTAAAAAAGAGCTTTGTCAAAGATTGACTGTGTATTTAATAAAATGTTGAAATAGTTCTTTGAAAGCTCCAGGCAAACATGTGTACCCTCTTCATTAAATAAAAATAACTATCGTTGGCACAGCATGTCAGGGAGTCTGTAAATCAAAAAGAATATTTGATAATGGAAACAATAACAAAAGACAGTCTTGGCTGTGAATGCTTCCTGTAATAAAGAAAAGTTGTGGGGTGCAAAGAGAAGCAGGTTTCAACTGTATAGTTTTACTGTGCATCAATATTCAAGAGTCTTACTGTCACCAAAAAAGGCTTTGTAGCTGTTATTGAATAAATAATGCACCAAATAATTAATAACTGAACAAGTTGCGAATACTTAAATGTAAATCATCAGGCCCATGCAAAAACTTTAAGAGTCAAGATAGAGCACATATTATTCTGGAAATGCACATTTGCTCACGTTGGATATTTACCCGATGAGGTAAAAAAGAGTGAACAACTAACCCTTCCAATGAATCAAGCACTGGCTAAACAGATGAACATGTGTGTAGGTTACATTAGTTTGTATGGATTGCCCTAAAAGGCATAGTTTTATCAGAATCAGAATCACAATCAGATTTTGGACAGACTGACAGGGAGAAGCATGATACATGGAAGCTGTCACAACACTTCTGACATGTTTGTGAAAATGGCTCCTTAATTGTGCTTTTACGGTCTCATTTGGTTAAAAAGAGACACCATTAAGATCAGGACTTTTTTCTGTTCCTCTCCTTTAGCACAAACTCAACTCTTCTGCTGAATTGGAACTCTCTCCACTACTCTGTGTAATGCTTTTAATTAAACCCTACCTTACTTTGATGAAGTTGATAAGGAAAAAGATAAAAAAGAAAAAAGCCTTTTCCTTCAGCGCTGCTTTGAGTGTTGGATAAATTTCTGAGTTGTGTGACAGTGATGGCGCACTAATTTGACCCTGTCCAACATGTGGGCTGATAAGGCTGACACAGAGGTGCACCCTGTCTTTCTGCCTCTCAGCGCCAGAATGGGATGTGTCGGCATAACGAGTGATCCGCGCGCACATACACCTGCTGCTCACAACACCCTCCACTGTAGGCTCTGGAGCTGTTCAATTGGCTGTCAGTAACATCTGGCATGTGCCCTACCCGAAAGAAGTGGTAGCATCATTAGTACTGTTAGTTGTCCTCATGCTCACATCATAGGCAGCAGAGAAAGTGAAGTGTGATTCAAGGGAGGAGGAGAAGGAGATTTGTGCTGAAGTGAATGTGAACTGAACCCAGAGACTTGTATATTTAACGAGGTATTTTGCAATGATGGCTTAAAGTGCAGCTTACGTGATGAGCTGGCACTATTTCTTACTTTCATAGCATCTACTTAAAGAAGGTTAAACTGTTTTTAAAGTGACTTTATTGTAGATACATTTGTCCTCTGCATGCGTCCCATCCTTCCATGCCGCTGCACAAACTGTCAGGAGTAGTGGGCAACCACAGTTCAGCAGGAGGATTTTTGTCTATCGTGGATGTTTCAGGATGAAGGGTTGTAATCACACAGACAGGCCTCACCCGCTCCTCTTGCTTTGAGTGCTAGCAACTTATCCACCATGCTATGTTCAGTTAAAATTAACACATATTGGGGTGACGTTGGGAGATTAGTTAGTGATTCGATACTAGCTCTGACGTGTCTGTATTTCCGTTGTGTGCTTAGGCAATACACTTCACCACTTTTCCTGTATGGAGCTTTGAGAGGCTTGATAGGCTTGTAAATATAAAGAGTATTCATTTTAAGCACTACATATATTTTCTCATATCACAACATGTTTGATATCACTGCTACATATAAAAACTCAGGGAGTCCATTAAGACATGACTCTGGAGCTAAAGCACAGTCACCTGTTGGAGTGGACTTTAGTGCTGATAAACAGCAGCCTCTCTCTGTTTGTGGCTCTATTGATTTATGAGGCAGTCATTTGTGCGCCAGTGGATCAGGCCACAAAGCTATCAGCACTTTGGAAGCTGGCAGGGGTCCAGTATCATACCCCAAAACAATTCAGCACATAGCACGCTGTTCAAAAGGGCACTTTTTAACTTGCTCCTGGCTTCCTATAATTTACACTGTTGAACTTTAGCTGGGATGTTTCAGGGTCACTGCAACTTTTGCAATGTCTTTATTTACATGTTATTATTGCATAAATTGTATTAATTAGACTTGGATACATTAACACAATGATCTATTTGAAACTTAATTATAGCTTTTTTTTTAACAGAGTATGTGTGCACTTTATTATGTAATGCATAACATTTAAAAATCTGAACTTATGCATATTTTACAATCCGTGCCTCTTAGAACAGTGTACCGGCCGGTGGAACAGGCAGGTCCCTTTAAATATTTATACTGCAGAGTCAAAGCTCGGCAGAAATACTTAAGTACATGTAACTCTAATTCAAATGTATGCATTTGTTAATATACACTACATTCAATTTAATTCTACAACCTTCACTGCTAAATATTTTCTTTCATCACGATCCAAATAAAAGCTAATTTAGTTCTTGTATTGAAAAATAATTAAATGTCGGATGCCAGATGCCAGATGTTAATCAATTAAGATTTCTGAAGCTAGATTGGAGTCGGAGGTTAAACATGTGCTGTTGTGATTATAATAGAAATAAACACATTTCACTATGGAAAACCAGCAGTGACCAATGTTGTTTCAGCAGACCAATTTTAGCAAACATATCTCCAGCATTTACGATTTAATTAAGTCATTGATTTATGTTTCCTTTCTTTCTACCCTGTGTGAACTGAACATCTGCAGAGCCTCGACCTGATATACCTTTAAATTGAGATGAAGCGTCAGAGAGAACCTCCTCTGATTCCTCTGGCGCTGATAGTCCCGCAGGTGTGTGCTGCTTTCTGCTCCATATTTTCCACCCCATTTACTGTGTCATTAAATCGCACTTCACATACGCAGTCTTTGTTGCCTCCAAAAGTTTGCCTCCGCTTGCTCCTCCGGTTCCTTGTGTGCCACATTCTTATGACCAGGACATTTCTATTGCACTCACATTCACCAAGCCATTGCTCCTGATCTAATTATCCCTTGTGGCAGTGTTAAAGCAAACAGATGGAGATTTGCAGCCCAAATTAACATGCAGCCCGCTTTAGTGCAGGGAGGTTTTGTTAAACACCTCCAGCCCCCAGAAGTAGATTTTATGTGCGGAGTAACAAACAGTGGCTTGTAACAGTATAACTTCATCATGGCATCTGTTGTGACGATGGATATGGAAACAAAATTACATAAAGTCTTGTCAGCTAAACAAAGCTGTCTAGCAAATGGTGGCTATTTTACTGATAAAATAAGTAATGTCAGATAATATTAAAAAAAGAATAAATCTGGTCAACTTGTAAACAATCAATCAAACGTTTTATCTGGGCTAATATTTAAAAAGTTCCTACTGATTTGGAAATAAGGTCTATCTTAGCAACAATGTTTTAAAATATACAACTTCATCATGCATATAATAATCATAACCAGTTAGAAAAAGTATTCAACAATTTATTGTGTGATGAGTTTGTTCCTGTGTATTTTAATCCACCTTAAATCCACTTCCTTAAAGGCGCACTATGTAAACCACCTGCTTGTCTCAGTGGATATGCTAAGGTTTTGCCTGAAATGTTCCATAGTATGGCACTTATCCACCTATCTCCATGAAGATAAATTACAGGTCAGATCTATGAAGAGGTGACCTCGCTCACAGTAAGAATGCAATTATTTCAAGGGAATAAAACACATGTAATTGAATAAACGCAAGATGTACGTTTAATGCCCTTCTGCAGAACATTCCAGGTGAAGCAACCAAATCTCCATGGAGGCAAGCAGGTGACAGCTCCCCCACCCGAAAAGCTGCATAGGGCACCTTTAAATATACTTATGTAGTATTATCAACTTTTGACTTCAAGACACCACCACTTAATTTTCCTCATTAATCGACATTGTCCCATCAGTAGGAAAAAACATATAGATGCGACTGTAGGTCTAACTCCATTAGGGTTGTCAAAAGTCAAAAATCAGCTCTCAGCCTGAAACTACAGTAGATACTCATTTGAACAAGTATCAATACTAAAAAATCTCATGAAAAGGACAAAATTGGACCTTTCCTGAACAGTTTTAGAATGATCTTGGACTTTATCAGAACTAGTATGAGATCACATGGTATGAAGAGAGTACTGTTATGTTAAAATGCTGTACTAATAAGTTTTTTGAAATGATCATTGTGGAATCGAAATTGGTATTGTGTAACAAGCCGAGTCTTAATATTGAGATCCAGTTAAACTCTGTTGTCATTCGCCCCACGTGTATCAAACGGAGCAGGCTGACCTCCACAAAGAGGGAGCACCGCCCCTCTGTGATCCCAGGTGAACACAGGGTCGTTTGATGAAGTGAGGTGTGTTTAAGGAGCCAAAGCTCTGCTGAGACTGGCCTTGAACAAATACCAATGTGTCACAAACTCAGATGGATAGCCCTCAATGCTGTGTCAACTTTATCACTTAACTGCTTGTCCCTGGGCTGATAAATCTGGATTCCTGACTGACGGCTCTTCGGCGCCTCGGCCTTGACTTCATCAGATCACATTCATGGCTTCACTTCCTCAACGCATCTTCAAATAAATGACATTATAAGAGAGAAATGACCCTTCCTCTCACACAAACTCATAACATTTGCACACAAATGCTCCACCCGTGATACATGGGACGTGTCCATTCTCCACTGAATAGGAGTTAAGACACAGGGCACAATCAATATTAATATTTGCCACAAAACTTTCAAACCACACTCAATTTCCTTAGGCCTCGTCCAAATATGATTATCACATAGATTAAAATAAAGAACAGCAAATGTAAACTCTATTTTTCTGACGCTTGAATAGTATAATGCTTGTGTATTCTTGCTATTGTTAAATGCAAGTTGACTCTGCATTTATGCCAAAAATGATCATTACTGCCTGTCTAATATGCACTTGCAGCCCTTTGACGAGCCTACAAATATCACGTGTTACTGAAATTACTGCACATCTTTTGACCTTTTTAAATACAGATTCTGACCTCTGCAGACAAGGTCATCACAATGTCTGTAAGGTAAGTTTTCCTCTAATTCCCGCATTCACATGAACACAATTGAGTGTTTTGTGTAGGGAAGAGAAGGGAAAAAAAAAAAACTAGACAAAATAAATGAGAAAATAATGAGCCTATAATTCAGCAAGTTTTCTTTAATAAGGACACACTTCCAATATCCTACTCAGCCCTATTCGGCCAAAGCTTAGTCCTCATTTAAATATTTTTATTATAGTGATAATAATAATGTTTCCCTCCCCGTAGGCTGTATAAAAGGCTGTATAAAAACATGGACTAGAACTATAAGGCTTAAAGTTATCTCAAGGACACTTTAGAAGATAAATGTTGAAGGATTGTTTCTTCACTTTCTGCTTCCAGGCTGCGAAATGTCAGTGGAACAGATGTGATCTCAAGTTCTGTCAAGGTTGTCTCACCCTCTTAATACAATTATACAGACATTGATTGAAAACTAGAATATAGTATAGTGAGTAAATTAGCTTAGTGTCAAGTGTCATTTAAAGTGACCATTCTCAGAGCATCACTCACAAGATAGACCTTTTGAGCGAGTTTGATGATTTTAATATTACCCTTCACTGTCTAAGCCTCATCACTTTGAACCTTCCAGTGACAAACATTTGAAGAAACGAGCTTAAAATGTCACTTCTGTTTTAACCTCTTGCTGCTGAGGCAGATGACTTTTGGGGAGTCTTCTGCTATCTCCCCCTTGCAGAAACACTATCACCATTTTTGGGGCAAAATATCTGCTGCATCCTTCCCGCGAGTGCTCCTCAGTATTCCCTAAGCGTCCTTAAATTCTGCTCTCAAGTGGCTTCGTGTTGAGTGTGCATGGTCAGATTATATGTCCGCACCAGCAGCACTATAATCTTTCATTAGATTGTGATTAGAACACACTCTACTGACTCCATATCAGTTAGATAAGCGATAACAATGCCCTGAAGGGCTTAATAAAACCAGTGGAACAAGAGAGAGACGTCAAGATTTAGACCTGCTTTCTGCCTCTAGGCTCCTGAAGGGAGGTTCGAAATAGGTTATATTTCATTTTTATGTATAAGTGCCTCTAAGCTGAACTCTCATATTCAGGACTACATTAACAAAACCATATCACAAATTTTGTAAGTGAAAGACTCCCATGGTTTAATTTAGTAAACTTATGTTGCCGCAATGACAAGCCACTACAGACAGTAGTCCATTATTGTATTGTTTTTGCTCTTTTTCATCTTCACCTCTGTTATGGGAGCTCTGCAATGGTCGGATACACATTAATGGCAATTATAAAAAGCGGTCAGTAAAGAATTGTTTTCTTTTTAGCACAATAGATAATTAATGTACAATTGCAAACAGGGCCAAAATACAAATAACGGTAACAAAGTCAAAAACAAATAGTAGAGGTTTGTTAGCTGTGGCGTCATGCATATTCAAAATCGAAAATCGAATCATTATTGTACAAATTATTATCATAGAGTTAAATTATTACTAAAATAATATGTAACCAGCAACATCATCTGATTTCTTTCTGATCATTATCTCTCTGATTACTGACATCAAATTATGTGGTTTGCATGCCATTTAAATAAGCGTAAAAGTCTAGAAATCATTTTGCATTTTGGTGTGCATGTGAACATAGCCATGATAGAGCCATGGACTTGACAAAGGATGTCTGAACTGAGGCCAGGCCATGTTGTCCTTTTTGTTTTGACAGTTAACTCCATATGAACAATGAACATCGCTACTTGAATTATAATTATGGATAATTCATTGATTGAAAATCTTTTCTGCACAACAAAATATATTTTGATCCATTTCAAATGACATTGTAAACAAAACTACAAACAGAACCAGTTCCTGACCAAACTTCATTATTCCATTTAAAGGTGCACTATATCACTTTTGCCCCAGAGGTTGTGCCTCCGCAGCATGTCTTCAATGAGATGTTGTTGCTATGCATGTTCCACAGTACGGCATTCAACGTACAGTATTTATCTCCATGGAGACAAGCAGGTGATTCCACCAGGGAAAGTTATAGGTCAGATCTGTTGACAGATAAGCCTAATCACATGTATGCATGTTTTTCAGTATTTTGTGAAAATTGTAAGTGCAAATACTACTCTTTTTGAGGCTCACTGTCCAAGTACTGTATTTTTCCTCCAAATAAAAACAAATGTAATAAAGCAAATGCCAGATGAATTTAATGCCATACCAGGAAACATTCCAGACAAGTAATAAAATCTCCATGGACGTGGGCGTACCCACCACCAGAATAGTTACATAGTTAGGAGTGTTTGACAACTGTTAATTCAAACTCACAAGCCCTGATTTGTGATGTATAAAATGCAGAGGCTCGAGTGGCTGTTTTGGCTTCACTGCTGTTGTCATTGTGTGAAATAAAAGCCTAATCTGCAACTCAAGCTGACTCTTCCTGAAGTGCACCGTTTGAATTGTGTCCCAGCGACCAAGGCTGTATTTAATGAGTTTGTGAGTGGTGGACGCACTCTGGCCTGAGACTGCAGGTCACACTGAGTGGTTCCAGAAACATGTCCCCCTCATGGTTTTTTACCTCTTTTGTTCTCTTGGACAAATAGCTCCAGTCAGACCTTGCCTGCAGCACTGGCCCAGCGATGGCACAAAGTCAAATCAAAAGTGAAGCGACGCATCTGGTCCAGAAAGGAGATTATTAAGCGAATGATGTATTATGTTTGCTCTGTGGGAGGGGAGAAGGGCTTTTCAACCACTTATCGATTTGAGAGCTATGCTGGCTGAGGATAATTTTTTCGTGTATGGTTTTGACGGAATCGTTTGAGGTCTAAAACAATTGAGTATGAAGCCTCCAGAATTTATTTAAGTGCGTAATGTTTTTTCTTCCTATAGAACTAATGTCACTCAGGCTCTTCTTTCGCGATAGTATCTACACTTTTATGTAATCTTTTCATTACATTACATAAGTAATATGCTAATTGAATGCATTTATATGGGTCATTTTAATAGTTTATAAATTAAATTCTAATTATCTAGTGAAAGAGAAGAATTTCAATCCTACTTGATAAAAGGAGATAATAGTCGTATACCTTTAGGCTCGGCCGTAAAGCCTTGCGCATTATTTATTAAAATATGATTATCAAAAAGAATATTCCAGTGTGAGGTTTTTGCTAATGAGATTGTTGTGAAAGTGGAACGTCCACAGTCAGATGCTGATCATATATACTGATATAAAAAGGCTGCCCTCAGTGTACTTCTTTAAGGCAGTGTTTTTCATTTGAGACACTCTAACCTTTCACTGTGGAACAAGGTTATCTTTACATACAAGTACATTTGAAAAGAAAAATGGCCTTTATATTCATTTATTCTGTTAGTTTGCTGTGTGTGGCTCACATGAGCTACAAGTTAAATTAGTGTTGTAGCAGGACCAAATAATAATTATTTAGTTCAATAATTGAATTGAAGCTGTTATCATTGTTCCATTCAGTGCACATGTAGCCAATACACTGTTAGCCAACAGAGCTGTGAGACAATTGTAAAATGTTAATAAACAATCAACATTATATAACATGAATATTTCCCACATTTCCTAGTGACAAAAATATTCCTATAGTTAGACATAATTATTCTTCTCTTATGTATCACTCATCTTGCTAATCATTAGAATACAACCTTCTTCACTGACGCCACAGGCAATTTAGAGTCTCCAATTAACCCATTAACCTTGCTGTGCGTGCGGGAGCAGTCTGAAGACGCACACAGACAACATGACCTTCTCTGACACACAGTTATTTGACAGACTCTACAACTAAAGTAATTATTAATAACTTTTTCGAGAATACGTATATTCTCTCTGACCTCATATCTTAGGTGAGATTTTCAATATACTCCCTCTGCCACCTGTAAGTCAGTGAGGTTGTATTTATTTGTTGAATTGACAAGTTGCATCGCTGCTACAAGGCTCTTGTCTGTAACATCTTTTGTCTGCCATTTCCTTGACACACACCAGTGCTACCACGTCTGTCTCTTTCTCTCAAACTATGATCTATGCTGTCTTTTTTTTTTTTTTTTTAACTCGACTGTAAGCCAACATACTGATGCAGGTTTTAAAATTGTCCCAGATGAAATTTTGAGGCCAAATTGTATGACAAAGTCTACATTTTTCAAAAACAGCCACAGTTTAACCACATTGTTCGGACACAGACCCTTATCTCTCTTAGTGCATAAAGTTGTAACAGGCTAAACTACTCTCTCATCATATCATTCAAATATAACGCCATTTAAAATGTGTACTTTTCACAATAGCACTTGAAAAACGTTCAGTCCGACTCCCTATCGGAAATCGATTCCTATCCAGCTTTTCTCAAGACTCTTTTTCCCACAAAGACTTATCCCCCGTGCTCACTGCTGCCACTGTCCAGACGAAAGCAAAAGTAGGAGGCGACCTGTGCAATTATTCCAGTGCCTTCATGGATGGATCTCCTCCTGGGGTCCATGGCGGTGAGGAGATAAACCGTTAAAAGTGAATGAGCGGTCGTCTCCTGTGTCCTCTCCTCTAAACTTCCCCTCACTTCCTCTCTCTTTTCACTCAGATCCCTAATGAACAGCGCGCTTGTGAGTGGTGGATCCAGGGCGCAAAGTGCAGCCGCTTTCCTCCACTGAAATGAGCCGAGTGAGAGAGGCTGCTGCTGCTGTCGGCGCGATGCAAGAGAGAGAGAGAGGTGAGAGAGAGTGAGAGAGAGAGGGAGGGAGAGAGGGAGAGAGGGATAGAGAGATGTAGGAGTGACAGAGAAAGAGAGAGAAAAAAGAGACAGAGCGAGAGCGCTAAGAGTGACAGAAAGAGAGCGGGAGAGAGAGAGAGAGGGGTAGGAGTGAGGAGTGAGTAAGTGAAAGCGGGAGTGAGAAAGGTAGGGGAGAAGAGAGATGGGAGTGAGAGAGCGGGAGAGTGAGAGGGATAGGTAGAAGTGAGAGAGAGAGAAAGAGTGAGAGGAGGGGGGTGGGATTCGGAGTGAGAAAGGGAGCCAGAGAAAGACAGAGAGAGGGGGGAGAAGGAGAGAGAGGAAGAAATGAGGAAGAGAGAGAAAAGTTAGGAGTGAGGAGAAAGAGAGAGGAAGAGGGAGAAGGAGTGAAAGCGGGAGAGTTCAAATGGTTGGAGTGAGAAATAGAGAGAGAAAGAGAAAGAAGGGAGACAGAGTCAGGCGTGAGAAGAAGAGAGAGAGAGGGGAAAATGGAGAGTGCTAAGAATAGGAGAGCGAGAGCGAGGGGGAGTAAGAGGGAGAAAGAGAGTGAGAAAAAGAGGGAGAGAGGGAGGGGTGTTGAAAGTGGGATATAAAAAGGGAGAGGGAGAGAGAGACAGAGGGTGAGATAGGGTAGAGCGAGTGAGAGAGAGAGTGAGAGAGAGAGAGAGAGAGAGAGAGGGAGAGAGAGAGAGAGAGAGAGGGGAGTTGGATAGAGAGAGCTTTCATTAGTGTCACAGCTCCACTCAAACCCTCAAAAAGCTTCTCTATCAGTCACCAAAACGTGTGGAGACCCTTCGCTCGCCCACAATCCTTCATCCGACTGCAGCTGAGGCGATGTGCTCTGCTGAAAGCCGGTTTGTTTGAGGCGTCCTCCTCCCAGGTCCCGTTTGGATCCCGCTCACAGACTATTTGTGTGGAGCGCTGCACTCGAGCTCCGCAAGACATGAAAACAAAGCATGCTCTTGATTGGGTATTATCATGATAAAAGGCTGAGGAGGAAGTTCACTCCTTTGGTTTTGAATGCTCAATAAAAAGCATCATTTGGCTGCTCCAGTTATGAATGCATGCATGCAAGCTACTTCTCTAGTTCATTCATTCATCATTTGCGCTTGTTTACCGGCAGAGAAACGAGCAGCTTCGAAGCATGCAATCACAGATGACACAGAAAATCTAATTACACCCAAATTATATGGCAGGTGGCTACTAATTATTAATTTGTGCCGAATTCGGGTTGCAAAATAGTTGCTTGATGAATATGGCATTTTTCTTTTTAAATAAATAAATAGTTTAGAAAATACCTTTTTGCAGTGGAGGAAAGAGTACTGAAAATTTGTAAGTAAAAGAACAATTATTAAGTGGCTAAAAATGTACATCACAATTAAAGTACGGCTGCCAAATGGTGCTGAAGTATAAAGTTCACATAAAAAATACGACCCAATGTACCATTAGTTACTAGTTAAATTTTAACTCCATTTGAGAAGTGTTTTAGACCAGTCCTTTTACGCAAAACTGTATTAATGAAACAGAGAAGTTTTAAACAACAATCTGCCTATATGAGCTCTGTCCAATCAGAGCAGGCGACGCTGTGTTATGTGAGTTCAGACAGGGCCAGAGAGCGAGTCGAGACAATTGGGATTTTAAATGTATTTTAAATGTAGCTAAATTACAATTACATAGCTAGAATTATATTCAAGTACAAGTAAAAATAAGATTTTAAAATATACCAAAAACATGACCCAAAAAATCTGTTCAATTACAGAAAGTGAGTAATTGTGATTTATTTATTTATATATATATATTGCGATGTAAATGTGTGCGCACACTCAACACTTTGGGCGTTCATCTAATAATAAATTTCGGTGAATAGGAAATAGGCAATTGCTCCAAGAGGTTTGTAGTATTATAGAGCGGACATTATTTCACGACAGTAAAGTTTGTGTCATATAATAGGAATGATGAATCCCTATTAAGGCGGCATCACCGAGGACCACCTATATCCCGTCTAACTCACATGTGTCCAATGAAAGCTGCCACACAATGCCAAGGTGACAGAAGCAATATCTCTCCGCCAAATTGGATTTTCACACTTTATTTGACGACTGTGTAAATATCTGGGCTTGAGCTAAAGCAAAGAAAGAGATTATGCTGCAGTCTTTATCAGTGTAATCAGAGTCATTATTTCGATTGCTCCATAGCGTCGGTGTCCTTGTTTTATCAGTGGAGATGACTTACCATAGAGCCCTGCAGGGTGTTGGAGAGGCTTTTCAGGAGCCGAGAGCCACGCTGCATGTCAATGATGAGGACTAGTGTGAGTGAAGACTACGCTCTATGTGCCAGGGCTGGACTGTGGACTAAGCTGTTGGCACTGAAAAAAAAACAGCCTTAAACTCAGGAGCAGTGGAATGTACTGTCCTGTTGTAAACATGTTTTTGGAGAGGGTAGCCCTGGTGTGGTTTGATGAGATGTAAATATGAATCATTTCAAATACATCTTCTGGTTTATTTGTTTTACACTTGTGTGTATATGTGTAAAATGATATTACATTGAGAGTATTGGCTCGCTGGAGAAAAACTTATTTGGAAAGAGAACTCATTAGCAACAAGTTATGCAGGGGATATAATACTAGGTCACTTTGACAAACTTTGCAGTCATGCTTGACAACCCATCAGACCCATTGATTTTATCTGAATTTCCTCCTCATGAATAAAACAACTGACAATGTTTTTACTGCTAAAATTACAGCGTGTTTGGCTTGGATGCGGGTATTTTGCTGTGTTGCAGTATTGAAGTCACTGCTGCGGCTGCTGCCAGTCCTTGTTTGGTTGAATTCATTTCTATTTTGCATACTAAATGAAAGGCAGCCTATGACTGATGCACTCTGGCACCGCTTTATATTCTCAACACCTGCTGCACACTTTGTCGGGCTTTTAGCCTGGCCTTGGGCCTGGTCAGTTTGGCCACTTTCACCAGAGAGTGGGTGAGGGTATATGCATTGTAGGAGATAAGGACATGACACTTTTATTCAAATGATCCTAGTCTTGGCTCTGAAATGTTGATAGAGAAGACCAAATAAATTCATGAACTCCAAATTATTATGTCCATTTCAAAATATGTATTTACAAACACTGAGTGGGCTGCATGAAAGATCAGTTTTGAATGTGGTACTTTACCTCTGCAGGAGTTTAATGGGTCAGCTCGCTTAATCACACGTATTGTATCCCCCACTGCCACTTTATTCACTCTAAATATGTATTTTAAAAATATGCTAATCTGAAATGCAATCTATTTGAATATAGGCATTTTAGATGTACTCATCGACTTCCTACAAACTCTAAAAGTGCCAGTTTGAAATGAAATGCAGTGGCTTTGGTCACCTTGAATATGAATGATTAGTTATCTGCATGTGGAGAGACTTGTTTACAGGGAGCTTCAGCACAGCACAAAATACAGGTTTTAATGGGCCACCTGCAAAATGTCTCTCCTACAGAAGTGCACAGACCTGCAGTTTGAATTGTGCGTGAAACTGTCTCATCACCAACATACATTTCCACAGAAATAATGTATTAACTGGAAAGCTTTGTTTCATATTGACTTTTGGCAGTTTGAAATAATTAAGCGTGTGCCCCACCAAGGTTTGTTTGTGCTATAGCTGACCTCTAAACTTTTTCTTTGGGGGATACATCTTTATGAATTAAGAAACATTAATGCCATGATCGGGTACACAGTCTCCCCAGGCAGCTGCATTCTACTGTGGATTTTCCTCTACGCTGACATTTACTTATTGAACATGACAGGTGTGGAATCCATGCAGAGGCAAACAATACCAAAATAACTGAAAACAAACTTCTTGACATTTGAAAATCTAAAACGGTCCACCGTTGTGCCCCTTCATTGTGCTGTGTGACACCAGTCTGAAGCCTCTGTGGCGGGTTCTTCTGATGCCGCTCCAAACAAAGCATTGAATACAGCTAAATGTCAGGTATTTGAACATGTTTATAAGGACTAGTTTTTATATATACTGCACGTTTCATTGGCTTGATTGTTTATTGGTGGTTGATTGTCTGCTTGTAGGATGTTGCAAAATTACTGGAGCATTCATTTTAGATTTACAAGGGATTCCATCTTAGAGCACAGGTTTGTATGTCTAACGGTTAGATTTAGTTAGTCCTTTCTCCTTTCCAGTGCCAGTCCCCAAGCATTGGTTTTGCCTGCTCCAGTTGCCATTACAGAGCCCACGTTGGCGTCAGAAGTACATTTCCTTTTCATTGTACACAATTTCAAATATTAAGAGCTTAAAGACATGGCTAGTTAAGTGAAAACAAATGTCCCTCATAAAGTTGTTTCAGTCCAAAACATTTTTTAACTCAGAAAGATATTTTGAGTACAATCATTTGTTACCACATCACTGATTAGCCTCGAGCAAGCTTTCACACTTTTAATATAGATTCAATTTTTGGGAAAGTCCTTGGGGAAAATTAATTTCCTGCCAAAACAAAGTGTTGGGTTCCACATCCTTCTCATTGACAATATACTACGGGTACAGTTTTAATCACATCATATGACCGTGGGATGATTTACCAGAGAGTTTTTATATTCAGGGCTTCTCTGTTAGCTAATGCAGCGGTGTGCACCTTCTTCAGGTGTGAACTCCCAGAAGCGGATTAGGTGAAGTTACTGGTTAAATGCTTGGATGTGACATGGAGCTGGAACAGTCTCCCTGAGGTCGTGAGACGGGCCCCTACGCGGCCAGTGTGGAAATCTAGGCTAAAAATGGTCCTGATTCCCTGTGCCTTTGAGTGAAGGCATTTTATCTGGAATTGATTAATTTTAATTACTTAACATAATTTATAATGTATTGTGCATTGAATATGTTTTTACTATAGTAAAGCACTTTGAGCGACTTTTGTATGAACTGTGCTGATGGATTGATATGAAGCGATCTCGGGCTCTTTAATATAAAACATAATCGTACTTCAAGAAAAAACCAAACAATTCTGTTCTCAATGCTATAGTCATGGCATGAGTGAATAAAGTAATTTTTACTTGTTTTGCTTATTCTTCTGAAGGTTATTTTAAAAAGTTTTACCCTAATAAACCCTTTTTACAATCACGAAACTCCTATTTGCAGGTTTATGCGCTCTTTGGCTTATGGATATGTGGATTTAATTATCCATTATTGTTTGAACAAAATTTGGGGAATTTAAATACCTTACTTATCATTTTTCTGTTCATCTAAGGAATCAGAGTGATGAACTCATTTTTTCAAATGAACTCACTTCACAACCCATTTTTGTCAGTAATTAGTTGTAACTATCTTTGTGTCTCTGGCTAATTACTGAAGAGTTTAATCTTTCATGCCTCAATAATAACCGATAGGGAGCTGTGAACGGCAGTATGATTTTTGCTCGAGACTCCATAATTGAGACTGCTAAATGTCTGAAGGCGCGTTGAACGAAAGCAATGGAGTGAAAGATGGACGTATCGATTCACAAAGTTCCTGACACTTGTTGGACGCCGCTAACTGGCCGTGTCTCTGTCGTGCATGTCGAGTGACGCCTGAGACTCGGAGGCAAAAACCTGCTCCGTGCGTCTGACTTCAGGAAGATCAGGGGAGCATCGGATATGTGTCCTCTGGGGTTTGGCGGGGTGGGGGGGTTTAGGTGAGGTTTTTCGGCACTGCAGGTTATTGACGGGGACGTGAAGCGTGATATTAGGTGCAGTGCTTTGTGCTCGGAGCCTCATAGCCCTAACGATCCCAAAGTGTCGCTGAGATGTGGTGCTGGACTGACAGGGTTTCTCAGGTGGAAGAAAATTGTGCTTTTACTCGTTAGATAACAAAAGACACTGTCAGATGAGAGACGATATGCACATCCACCATCCACGCTTCAAGCACACGTCCAAGGTGGGACACTGTCAGTACCTGTACGTAGACAGTAATTGGACTCAATAGCTTGTTTAATGTTTTTGTCAGTGGTGGAAGAAGTACTCGATTTTGTTATTTAAGTAAAAGTACAGATACAGGGGGGCGAAGTATCGGTATAGCGAATTCTACTACTAAAAGTTTTGAAGTAACCAATTAAAATGTAAGTAAAAAGTATTTCACACATATTTTGAGAACTGTGAAAGCATTAAAAGTATTTTTGTATTTATTCATAAATTTTTTGCTCAATTCCAGGATTTATAGGCAGGATTTCCCGGTGAAGAGGCTCAGAAGGTACAAGGTTGAAGAGTCTAAAGGTGTATGACAAATGTATGAAAAGTACGGTAACTTGCCAATAATCGTTCATAAACAAATCATTCTTAATTATAGGCTGAGGATTACTTTGTTTGTATTATGACAGGTCAAAATGATAGAACAAAAGAGGTCTGTTGTTTAAGTAAATTGTGTTTATTCAAAAGGAAGGGGATTAAATAAGATCAACTTCTTCGCACTCCCGTTGAGCATGCTCTGTAATACCAACAATGTGTACCAACAATGATCACCATGCTCAATAAATTAAGCAATAGCAATGCGGCTTTCTTTTATCATTGTTGCTGTAAACGAAAAGACAGAATAAATATCAACAAGCTCGTGGGTGGCTAAAACATTTCAATTTCAAAGATTTCATAAGGGAGATAAGATAAGAGAACAAACTAAATACGGCTTTGTTTACTTTTTGTAGTCAGTCTTATTTTGCTAGGCATGTGTGTCGCTCTTCTTGCTTTGATTTGCAAACACAGCCAGTGTCCAAACTTGTTTCGTTTTAATTATTTGTAGATAATGGGAAATGAGAACTCTGAGCAGCTTCCATTTGGCACTGTAAGGCGTCGGAGCTTTATAAACGTTACAGCTTGCAATTGCATTTAAAGCACTACTATAAAAGTTTCTCTATTCCTTTATCAACCATTACGTGACAGATGTGAGTGAAATTTCCCCCTAAGAGACAAGGATCTATTGACAGCCAGCAGGTTTACACATTGAGCGCCTCGTTGTCGATCTGCCAGCAGTAATTCTCTGCCCGCTGCTGGTATCACCTGATCAACCAAGCGCGGAAAATGCAGAGGGATTATTTTTCATTTTTTTGCAGAATTCACCATAACATTCCATCGTAAAACGTACCCCTGTTGCCTCATTTTCTGTTAAAATCTTCTACGCTCATTTGCACGATGCTCATTCTACAATAGTCCCATTTAAGTCTGGGAATGAGTCCAACTTCTCCATTTGAAGTGTGCATCGAATAGTGCTGCAATGGAAGGAGAACACGATCAATAAAAAGACCACTTTGCCGTCAATGTTGTGTGATTTGTCTCGCAATTTAAGATAATTGTGTGTTATAGAGATTTTGGTTTGGTATTGATCCTATTAGCGTGCAGTAGAAAAAAAAACAAATGTGTTTTTTTGGTTTTTACTATAGTTTTCATCAGTTTAAGTAAAGCTGCTTTGTAAATACTAAACTTGAATTAAAGATTTATAGATATTCCTGCGATGGACATACCTTTTAACACATTTAACATGTCACTACCTCAACCTTTGACCTCAGAGATGAAATTGAACTGTGGGTAATCTTTCACTAAAACTTGATTCATGGCTTTCCCTTTTCTCTCTTATTGTCTGACACTGCGCGGCCATAAAGCACCCGGCTTCCCCTGCTGTTATTTCATCTCTCTGTGAGTGCTGCATTAAATTTACAGAGACTGTGTGAAGAGAAAAAAAAAGAAAAGGAAAAAACTCTTTCGGGGGTCGCTCAGTGGGAGGCCATTTCATGTGATCAGGAAAGAACTAAAGTGTAACAAAAAGTGAGATGTCCTCGCAGGCTTTCTGACAGAATTTTATAATAGTAGTAGACTTTTGTTTTGCAAGTTTACAAAACAAAACCAACCAAAACACTTAAATGAGCTGTACCTGAAATGAGAGAAAAAAAGAAGGGGAAAAAAGCAAAGTAGTTCATTTCAAACACTTTGTAGCAGTCTACATGTCCTCACTTACCCAATGCATTCTGAGCATCTTAATTATTCACCGTGAGAAGTTTATTAGCACTTTTTACAGCTTTCACAGGGAGGGAGCGACATCTGCCTTCACAGATGTACCAACAATAGCTAACCACTCATTTCCTGCTTCGCAAACAATAAAACGTTCTATAATTAGATGCAGACAGTGCACTACGGTCTAATCCTTTTCACTGCCTCGACAATATATCTACGGTGCTGGGACAAAACAGACTTTACTACATGAAAAAAAAAATTGTATTGCCTGGAATGTTCCACAATATGACATTATACATACATTTTTATGTATTAAAAAAAATAATATAACATTTCCAGACAACGCAATAACAATTCTGTGCTTTCCCTCCTCTGTCCTCCCCGGCCCAGTGTTCACTTTGCCGTGAGCGATGCACCTGGGCTCTGTCACCTCCTGCAGCTGACCTGGCTTTTGTCATTGAAATACATTTGGTTGAAGTAAGATGGTCGTCGCACACACAGATCACTTGCTGACAATTTTTAAAAAGTATATTTGAAGACGAGTTGACTCACATTTGCGAGTTCAAGTGACTTTTATGCATTATATTTGGTTACATCTTTTTATAGATGCAAAGTATTTTGAGTTAACAAGTGATGCTTAGTACTATAGTACATGCAGACATAGGCCCTGCTCTGGCCTCTGTCCAAGGTGCTTAAAGCTGGTATAGACTGCAGTCATCTGTGACCCTGGTCTATCCAAACAGACCCACCCACTTTCCTGCTTGTAAAGCTGCTGCGCTCAAGATAGATTGATTTGAGGAGGATTTTTCAGCTCCGTCTTGGTTTTAGTATTGAGACCAAATGAACACGTATATTTCAGCACTTTGCACAACTCTTCCTACTAATCCAATTAGGGCTGTGCTATTAAGGATGGAGATTCAGATTGTTAATGATCTGCTTTATAAATGAAAGTTCATCAGCCAAACAGTAAAATCATGTTGTTTGGAACAGAGTTCAGACTTTGGACTATTTTCATTAAATTAATATTAAATGCAACTATTTTATTTGTTTTTAAAAAAAAAAAAAAAAAAAAAAAAAAAAAAAGGGTCATTGCAGTCCTAAATCCAATATTTAGTTCAATTGTCTTGACTATTTTGCAAATATAAAAAAACAACCCCTGCATCACAGCCTCAAACTCCTTATTGCTTTTCACATGGGCAGGGCATTATTTAAAAAAAGCCCCCTTCATCTCAGTCTGTGATGAGTATTTCTTTTTGATGACTTGATCTCCATCACCAAAGATGTGCACATTTACTCAGCTCGCTGCAACGTGAGACTCCTAGTGCTGGCAGTTTGCTGTGGTAAACTGGCAGACAAATTAATGGAGAGGCTAACGACTGTACAGGATGGTAATGGAGCTCTTTGTGCCTCAGTAGCTCGCAGTTCACCGGGTTAATGGGGTATTACAGCGGGAGCAATGTAAGGAGAAGAGCGCATTATGGAGACAGGGAGGCGGAGGAATGCCAAAAGAAAACTGGCAAAGACAGGAAATTGAGGGTGAATCATCGCTCTTTGTGCTGGTGCGCAGAAAGTTGTCCAGGTTTTGACACATGATGTAAACTGTAGAGGAGACAGGGAGGGAGGCTGACATCTTCATTTCATTCATTATTCATGCTACTTTCTTCTTTCTCGACAGCTGCTACACAAGTGCCGTGCTTCAAATAAAAACAATTATGTCAGAGTCCTTGGCGTGGGATTTGATCAGCACTACATTGTATACTTTCTGTTCAAACATATTTGCTTCACAGTTATCAGATCTGGTTTAACTGAGTGCCCCACAAACGTTAAAATGTCTTAGGATACTTTATTGATACTCTGCATTTGACAAATCCTTCAATGTCACTGGGGCAAGTTGGCAAGATTTTGAGCCACAGATCCTGAACCAGACTTGGTCAGGAGCACCATAGGAGGATTTTTGGTTGTTGTGCCTGTTTTTGGGTTGATTACACTTGAGCACTTGGAGTGGATCTTCCCATACACTCAACCACTGTGCCGCCAATGTCGTTGATGCTATTGGCATATGGATATTGTCTTTCATGCCCCTATATAATGTTTTGTCGGTGTTGTGTAAGTTACACATCAACAATTTGTGCCAACTGTCCGACACGCATCCAAACAAATTCCAGTTAGACCGTGTTGGGAAGAATATTTTTGAATGATTATAATGCTGGTAGCATTATAGTGTGTTTTGTAACATATTCTGTTACTTGGTCTAATCAGAGTACTTTATTCTGAATACTAAGAATACTTAAACATTTAGTTGTACCATAGTGTAAAGACATAAAATTAAAGTTTGTTTGTTTGTTTTTGTTTTTGTTTCAGCGTTTGTTATGAATTTAGTTATAAAATAAGAGAACCTTTATCACAAATTAGAGAAAGAAAGTTTGCAGGAGCTGCGTTTCAATTTTTCTCATTAATTCAGTGATGTTTGACGCCTAAATTTCATGATCAAATAACACAATGCATTCCTCAGATTTCATATTTTTTTATTTTAGTCAAAATACATAGTATTGGTACATGTATTTGGTCAGTGGCTGTAGACTTTTAGTCGATTAGTCAATTAATTGATTCATCGGTTGATGGCATCTTAGTTGACTAAAGCTAATAATTTTTATGGTGATTTGAAACGATTTGAATTCTCAACAGCAGAAAGTAGAAGACATGTCGAGAGATAGCTTGAGTGAACAGTGATTTAATTGACCTTTTTACAAATTATTATGTAATATATATATATATATATTTATAATTGTGTGATCTTGTGGTCTTGTCAGTGCACTTTGGTTACAGACACATAGTCAAATCAAAGACAAATGTAATAAGTTTGAGAGCTTTTGCCAGCACCTCGCCATGTTTCTTTTAGTCGACTAATTAACTATTTTGTAAATATTTATTTTCCGTTTTTTTAAAACTTTCTTTCAAGTTCCTTCTAAGACAGATATTGCTTTAAATGGCATACAACATGCCATAACTAAAAACAGATTACCTGACAGTGTAGAAAGATGGATGTAGAGAAAAACTCCTCTCTGATGGTGTTTTGTTATTGCTAATTATTTCAGTGGGTGTAAAATATATCTGTTTTGCACTGCATCCTTCTCCATGATGTTGTTTTGTTGCTCTCATGTAGGCAATTCTTCATGTGCACTGAAATAAAATTTTTCCTGCACGCTTCTATCTCTGTCTTTCTGTCTGTCTGGCGGAGGAAGCGATAAATCAGATAACTCACTTTCAGCTTTTGTCTGCGGGGCCATGAGGGTCAGCACAAAAGTAGTAAGACCGCAAAACTTTATTTTTTATTACCAAGTGAGACGGCAACAGATCTTATAACGGGGACATTTTGGTCCATAACCTCTACGGGACAATGTGGACGGACTGTTCTGCTAATTAGGTTTTGGTTTAAGAAAGCTGAATTTGTTTTTTGTGTAGTTTCAAAAGTCACCCCAAGGTGTCCCAGAATAGATAAACCTTAAAACATTGATCCTTAACTAAAATGCATACACATAAATCAAGTGTATTTTCTTTGACTTTGTTTTAGCATAAATAATTGTCGAAACGCTTATCAGCTTATATTCCTGTGAATTAATCCTTCTTCTGAACTTGCAGGCAAATGTCCTCAAGTGTCCTGAGCAGTCTGCCACTCTCAGAAAGTACTTGAACCACTTAAGAGGAGAAACGCTATAAAAAACATCAAGTGACTGCCAGCATTGGATAATGTTTGCAAAATTGCATATTTAGTCTGGACTGTATGCAGCGAGCTCTTACAATGTATTTCCATGTCTTTATGAGTGTGCCATTTGTTCCATTGCTTTGTGTCACTTGCAAACACTGATAAGGGAAATGGAAAAAGAGAACGCCTGGATCTTTTCATGCTTACTTTTTTTGTTGTCCCTCAAATTTAGCAAAAGCAATCAATCATCAGTGTTGCAATTGTATAAGCAATGGTATCAAAGCTTGGGTACCTGACTTCTTTCATGTAAATTTAGCTTATGGTTATAATCAGAAAAGCCCCGCTTGTTGACAAAATGAGACTAAAGTCCACAGTCAGCATCTTATAATAAGAGTGTTTCATCTTTTGTAAACCTGGTAAGTAAGAGCCGTAAGCAGTGGTAGGATTGACTGCGCAGTTTCACTTTGCCGTATGAAAAAGCTGTTCTAAAGCCGTGCACATTCGGGAAAATGGATGCATGTGAATATTAACAATGTGCCAAAGAGCTTGGAACTAGTTAGAATGATTTAAACACAGGCTTCCTCATTTGGCTGTTTGAAAATCAGGTTGGCCAGCTTTAAAGGGCCTGTACCATGTTTTCAGATTCATATAGAGTAACATTTGTACAGTTATTACAGTCTGTGCTGTCTTCATCTGATTCATCTAATAATTCATCTAATCTAGTGCTGTTTTCATCAGTTTCATGACACAAATGTGGATGTTAAGAATGTGTTAATGAGGAATACATTTGGGATAAGTTTATCTGTTTGAAAATGGTTCAAATCTGGTTTGTTTGGGCCTTTAACATCTAGTTTTAGGTTGCGTTCACACTTCGAAATTTAGTCCATTTTAGTCCTGATGTGGACTTGGTTTGGTTCTAGTCCTTGTTTAGTCCTGATCTAGTCCAGGTTTAGGCCTAATGTTGAAAGTGCAAGTGCAAATGCATCGTTAGAAGAAGCAGATTAGTTGTAATAGTAGAAAAAGATTCAGTTGTAGTCATCTGGACAAAACGTTTCAACTCTCATCCAAGAGTCATTCTCAATCTGTGAAACAAGTCTGAGAACTCCGGTTTATATCCTACTCTGTGAGAGCCCTGCCCACAGGGCGGGACCTCCTGATAATGGCCCATTGAAACTTAACTGGGATGGGCCTATTGTTCCCTGGCGTTTGGCTCTCTCACCTTGAGTACCTGTTTAGCATCAGAATGCCTCAGGCGTCTCCAGGGTTTCAGCAAACCATTATAAACAACGGGAAGGTTGAATCTTAAACCTCCATTACGATTTAAGGAAGGATTCTCTTTTTTAACAAAGATTGCCTCCTTAACTCTTTAACTCCTGGACGAATGAGGGATTACGCCGACATCAGTTATAATAGTTTTACCCAGTAGTAGTAGTAGTATTGGTGTAGTCATACAGAAGTTTTTAGTTTTGTTTTTTTAGGTTGATTTTCATCCTAGAATATTATGTCATAGTTTCAAATGGAGGGCATGGGCCAATGAAAACCGAAATGAAACGCACAAATGCTGAATCACATTATTTGATTGGATCTACAATTTACTCCAGAGTAATTATATGGTTTAAAGTCCTTTGAACAATCACGCTTTTGTAATTGAATAATCCTTCCACTTTTTAATGTGAATTATGTCTTTCTTTATTTTTCATTAGCGTGACATTTCATCAGAGAAGACATTGACATGTGGACTATAATTACAGAAATATCAAAACATCTGTGTTTTGCAACTTCACTGTAAATTCTTCCATATATTCCCTGTCTACCAGCACAGTTTTAAAGGAGTTCAAAACACGAAAAACATTTAATATATCCGCCATTCAGAGCGCTGCAGTTTAAAGAGATCCAAATTTCAGTGTTGGACTGACAGCTGTCGGGTTCTGATACAGTACACCTCCATCAGCAAAATACCTGCATCCAGATAATATACTCTAAAATAACCTCATAATCCATGTTCAAAGTTATAGTTAGTGTAATCAGTATTATTTGTCTTTGATCAGTTCAAAGGTAGATACTCAAAGCCCCTCCAGCTTTAGTTTCTAATAAGTGTAATTGGGCATATTTATAGTGGATTAAAACATTTCATATCAACATAAGCTCTGAATCTCATTGACATTTTATTGTCATTCAGGCACACGGAAAACAATAAAAGTCACAGCCCAGTGTGCAAAGTGAAACTAAATTAAATATATAAGTCTCTAAATTGTATTCAGAGTACTTGTACTTGCAGACTGCAGCTGTTCCATTTGGTATTCTGTTTATGATTGTGGAGGCAGAAACCGTGTCATTTCGAATGCTATGCACAATCAAAGCCAATCCAGCGGCTTTGATTACATTTTAAAAACAAAAATTACAGTTTTTGTCAAACCTGGCAGAGGCGCCTGCTGCTTGTGCTTCATCCTGATTTAGTTCCTGTTGTCGCTTCAAAAGAATCTGTGATTGTGCTGTTTGCCGTGTCATTTTCACCATCCAAACTCACATAGACACACCATTCAGTGCAATTAGTAGTCCTAAGCAGCTATCTGTAGCGCTTCATTAGTGGACTGTGAAATGGAAGCTCATATGTTCAAAGTATCCGATGTATCCTCCTCTGCCGCAGCAGTGAATTGTAATGCTCTGAAATGTGTCACAACTATTCATTTACTTGACTGCTGGCTCTGCCACATTACTGCTGGGGAACAACTGCTGACGCTGTTCCCTTTTGGTAACAATAATGATGCCCCCTACTCCCTCCGTTTACTGAGGATTTATCTCAAATACGAGGTTTAAAAGTTTGTGCAAATTACGCTGTACTGACTGAAACTATAACAGAGTGTGAGCTTGTAAACTATTGTCAACATTATTTATTGATCAGTCAGAAAATGTGAGCAAAACATTCATCTTATTTAATTAACTTTAAGGCTCAATGGTGCAATATGTAACTTTTCTGGTGAGGTCCGCCACCTACTTGGTCCATGAATGGATGATGAAATCTGGAATAGAATGATACACAGTATGGCATTTATTCAGTGACAAATATTTTCACGCAAAAAATACCTTAAAAAGCCTAAATTTGCTTTCACACATATTTTTACACATTTTGGCCTGAAACTTGTAGCTGGACCGCGGAGAGAGATACGTTTAATGCAATACTATGGAAGATTCAAGGCAAAACAATCACCATGGAGATAAGCAAGTGGCAGACCCTCTTCCAGAAATGTTTAATTGTGGACATGAAAACGGCTGAAACTGCATTGTCATGAATAGTAGTTGAAGAGAAAGTCATATAGTAATTACCAGTGGAAGTAGTAGTAGTTGTGAGTTCTGAGGTAGTACAGAGCTGTCTAGTACGTCCTGCCATTGTGCTCATGATCCTTATGTCATGAAAGTTTTATTGAAAGGTTCCGGGGGGTATTGTGTAAAGCCACCACACTCCACTCTAACTATTGGGTTTTCCCAGTGACCACAGACTGCTCCCTCAGCACCCATGTTTCCTTCAGTGACTGCAGGCTCAGAGCGGATCCTGTTTCAAGGCAGACAGCCCATCAAAATGACTGACAGACGGAAAGCTTTAAGGTCAAGTCGAAGTCAAGCCTCGCGATTGGCTGCTCCAAGGCAAAGTGCATAGACTCTCTTTAATCATAATTACCTTCTCTCACCTTCCCTGTAGAGAGCTGTCTTTCTGCTTGTCCTCCTTTGTGGAGGTCATGGGGTAAAACCAGGTCCTAATCTGATTGCCTCTTCATTTTCACTTGAATCTTGTTGACTATAACCCAGTGTAGATAAATAAATAAGTAAGTCAGTACATGGCTCTCTTCCCATGGCATGTGTATTTTGCATTACTTTCAACTTCCCTCAGATCTACGTTCAAGTCGGCCTTATGTGTTGCTTTATAGATCAAGTGATAATTAAACCACATGTAACAAAGTTCTTTTGACTCGCTCCTTAAATCTTCTCACCCTCAGCGGCAGACAACGTTGTGCAATTTCGTTAACTTTTCTCAACCCCCCCAGTTTCTTAGCTCTGAATGTCATGACATTTGAATTCCTCCTATTGTTTTCCCCTAATGTTTTGCTTTGTTTCCATTTGTTGTGTTCGAAATTGGAGCGCTATTCTTGGCTCTTCAATATTACAATGTGATATTTTGCCACCACAGTTCGAACATTTCCACCTGTCAACACCTTTAAACGGGACCTTAACATGCTCACAGCTTCCGTTCCGCATAATAATTGGTTTGGTAAGTTTTCAAGCATTGATGTGCATATAGGAGACTGACAGTTGAAATAAAAGCACCATTTAACTCATTTGTCTCCACGTGTTCCTTTGCGATAAGCTGTGCGTTGTCTTGTCTTGTCGCTGCATTTCTCTGTCTTTGTCTTTCTTCTTCCCACATCACAGCAAGGAGCTCTGAAGAACCCTTACTGTAGGCGCCTGTTATTCTGCCTCATTAGGAAACAGCCGCAGATTCATTTGTATGAAAGATACTGTCAACAGAACGTCAATGATGCTATCGAGGAGCTACACGGTTGAAAAAACTCTCCACACTCGGGTCTAGGACTGTTCTGGGTGCATTGAATGTTAACGCCAACAATGATATTTAAACCAGCTTTACAGCCATTATTCTGTGACACAAAAGTAGAGGTGTTTCAACCTCACATCAAATTCAACAAAGTTATTTCATTTTGGATGAAGAACAATCTGAACAATATTATAAGTGGAACAGTCAACTTTGATCTTTTGTATTTTAAAAGCCATTGATTTCTACAATTTACGATTAATATTATCATTGACATGTGCATAGTTAAAAAATTATACATTTGGGGATATGAGATTATTTTCTGAAATGTGACGATGAGATGTTAGGACCTTTGTTGTTTTAGGTATATATTAATCTTCAATTTCAGATGACACCAGTCTATTCATTTCTCACAAAGATCTGACTACACTAATGGAAAAACGTAATGAAGATCTAGCACAGCGGTTTCAAGCTAACAAGTTATCTGAATGTAAAAAAAAAGATTTCCAAGGTATAACAAATATAAATGTGATTCTATAGATATTTGTATTGAAGATCAACAAATTGTTAACGTTTCATCAACCAGTTTTTTGGGGTGTTTCAACTTGATCAAATTGGTGTAGTCTTTAAGAAAGTTACAAAATCTCTTGACATACTAAGAAGAATTAGCAGTTATGTTCACAATGCTGTTATGTCAACTTTGTATTATTCTTTAATTCACCCATACCTCTCTTATTGTCTGGGCAAGTACGTTTCCAAGTTATCTCCAAAAAATACTTTTGTTCACCTAGTTACATTTTCTAACGATTTTCTAGTGCCCCACTTTTCTTAAAATGACAGCAGCTATTAAATATTTATGACGTTCATGTTCATCAAATATGTACATTTTTTGTTATGATAAAATGTGGTAAATCTCCTCATAACTTGAGTAACTACTTTGTCAAGAAATGCCAACTTCATTCTTATCAAACTAGACAAGCAAAAACTCTTCATCTCCTGTTTAGCAAAAAATCCCAAAATTGTGGAGCAAAATTATGGAATGAATATGGTGACTTTATGAATACTTCAATACCAAACAGTAATAAAAAGTATCTGAAGCAAATATAGCTCAATATACGTCACAATAATTAAGTAAAAATAAAACACTTCAACACTTTTGATTTTCATCTGTAAATCTGACCATCATCTGACCAATCATCTGACCAGAAGTGAATCTTTTCTGTCAATTTGAGCTTGCTAAATAAATAATTGTAGGTGTGTGACCTTAAGGATGAGCCCTTTCAGGTTTCTGCCACACTTCTATTTCATGTCATTTTATTTTATGTAAACTTCTGTATTTATAAAGTGAAAAAAAATAAATACAAATAGAAATGATCAGTGAAACAGAGTAAGCATGCCTAATGACATATCAGTTTGGCATACATGTTGTTAGGACTATGACTACTATTTTTCTTTTTCAACTAGCACCACCAAAAAATTTACTTGGGACTAAAATGTCTTTAGAGGGAATACCAATTTATGTGTGTAATATTTCAGATATTTTATTTCGCCGATGTAATATAGACATCCAGATTTTTTAAAAAATGTACAACATTTAATTTAAAAACTAAACAACAAAAAAACAAAGAAGCTGAATTTTCCCCAACGTGTCCCACTTTTCCCATGCTCACCCTGTACTTTCACTGCCGTCTAGTTAATGGGCCATGTCTTGCTGTATATGAGATGACATTGTGATTGTATTTGTAGTTTTTCCTTGCCAAAAAGGTTTGAACATTGGTTAATCTGCTTTTCTACTATTGACCTACAAATTGAACTGAACCGCTAACTTAGAACAATAAACATGGACGTAATTCATAAAGTGTAACGCAAAAGACCCTTATATAAAAAATATACTAGGAAAATATATGATCTGAATGTGTAGGTCTGTTCAGACCGCTACCTTGGCAACAGTGGCCATTCCATTAACGGTAGCATTTTGTGTTCGGTTCGCAGTGTGTGTTTACTTCTCCTGTAAGTGACAACATTTATTGGTAAATTGCACCTATTCGACAACGAGCAGGACACAACCCAACACACTTAAGTTGATGGGCCAAAAATACAACATATAGAGAAGGCAATTATTGGTTAAAAAATGGAAATGAAATGTATATTCACTACTTACACTCAGAAATGTTGCCTTTGTAGATAGACAGATATACTGGTTGGCTGATGTATCAGACCAATAAATGAACTTTTTAGCATAATGGCAATTGACTAATCTCCAACAGAGGCTGATATTATGTTTAGATCACCCAGCTGTTGGAGAAAACAGATAATGCTTTATTTGAACACGTAAATGTGAAGAGCTCACTGTTAAAAATGTGACTGTATGGTTTTCACAATTGAAAACTGGCTGAGCAACTTAACACCTTCTACTCCAGGTTTGATGTAACCACCCCCTCCCCCACGGTGGCCACCTCCACCAAACCAAACCTGGTCCCCCCCACCTCCCCCACCACTCTCTCAATTCAGGAACAGAATGTAAACAGGCTATTTTGGAAATCCAACCCCCGAAAAGCTGCTGGACCAGACGGCGTCTCTGCCGCTACATTAAGACATTGCGCACGAGAGTTAACCCCCGTCTTCACAGACATTTTTAACACCTCCCTGGGGTCATGCCATGTCCCAGCCTGCTTCAAGTCTGCCATCATTGTCCCTGTCCCCAAGAAACCCGGATCACTGGACTTAATGACTACAGGCCTGTGGCGCTGACGTCTGTGGTCATGAAGTCATTTGAACGCCTGGTCCTGCCCCACCTCAAGTCCTTCACCTCCTCTCTGCTGGACCCCTGCAGTTCGCCTACAGAGCCAACAGGTCTGTAGAGGATGCCATCAACCTGGCACTCCACTTCATCCTGCAGCATCTGGACTCCCCGGGAACCTACGCCAGGATCCTGTTTGTGGACTTCAGCTCAGCGTTCAACACCATCCTCCCTGCTCTGCTCCAGGACAAGCTCTCCCAGCTCAACACAGGGCTGTGTACTTTCTTCTCTGCTCTTCTCCCTGTACACAAACTGCTGCACCTCCAGCCACGACTCCATAAAATTGATCAAGTTTGCGGACCGACACCACCTCATCGGGCTCATCTCGGACGGGGATGAGTCTGTCTACAGGAGGGAGGTGGACCGGCTGTGTTCCTGGTGCAGCGGTAACAACCTGGAGTGCAACGCCCAGAAGACAGTGGAGATTATCGTGGACTTTAGGAAAGTCACAGCCCCCAGCCCCCCTCACCATGACAGACTCCCCCATCACCACCGTGGACTCCTTCTGCTTCCTCGTCATCACCATCACCCAGGACCTCAAGTGGGAGCCCTCCATCAGCCCCCTCATCAAGAAGGCCCAGCAGAGGATGTACTTCCTGCGGCAGCTGAGGAAAGCCAAGCTGCCAGTGCAGATGATGGTGCAGTTTTACACGGCCATCATTGAGTCCATCCTCACTCCCTCCATCACCGTGTGGTACGCTGGAGCCACAGCCAGGGACAAACAGGGCTCTCTGGGACGAGCAGGTCGGATCACAGCTGACCCTTCTCACCCTGGACATGGACTATTTGAACCACTCCCCTCAGGCAGGAGGCTACGGTCCATCTGGACCAGAACCTCCCGCCACAAGAATCATTTCTTTCCCTCTGCCGTTGGACTCATGAACACTTTTAAACACCTGCCACTTTAACTGCAACTTTTCATCACTCACTGCACTGTCACTTTCTGCACTCACAACAGTAAATTTAACTGTAACTCTTGTGTACATAGTAATGCCTATTTTTATTTTACACTATAGTCATTCTAAATTGTTTCTTAATGCATGCCCTTTGGATTTCATATATGTTGTTTTTATTATTGATCATTGTTTTATGTTGCACCTTAATGCTGAGACAAGTTCCTATGTTTGTGAATTTTGTTCATTGTCAATGGCAATAAACCCACTCTGATTCTGATTCTGATTCTGATTCTGATTCTTATCTAGTACGCAGTTAAACATGTTTGTGCATGAGTTTGTAGTAAACTCAAATTACATACTTTGGGAAAAGTTTGCCTGACATATGGGCCCAAAAATAACGTGTGAGCTTCTCGGCCATCATTTTCGTGATTCTAATACATCAGTATTAGCGTTGGCAATGAAAAAAACAAAAACTATTTGTCAATTTTCTGTTCGGTTTTGTATGGACGTGCAATATACAGTAGATATCAAAAATATAAATTGATGAATTGTGCGACATACAATAATTGTAGCATGGATTTTAAGATAATAACTGTAGTTGTTTGTAAATATTGAAATGTAAGCCCTGACCAAATTCAGAGGAAAAGGTTCATTATTTTTAATTGCAACTACACCTTTCTTGGTTTGTCGTTGATGTTGTAGCAATAACCACACAAAAATACAGAAAATAGACTAGTACATTTTACACCGTGTTTTACATGAACAAAAATGAAAAAAAAAACAGTAAATATAAAGATTAATCAAGAGGCTATTCAAATGATCAAAGGTCTGCCCACACACGTCCTCTCCTGTCAGCCTGGCCATTCTCATCATACTCAATATTTTATCTGCTGCATTCAATTATAAATGCACACGGAAGCCTTCCCTGTTCCTGCATGGCTCCCTCCCAGATGCTGAGTTGATTTTTCTGACAGGTAGGATTAGAGAGCGGACATATTGGCTGCATCGTCCTTCCCCACACACAAAGATCGCACCGTAAGCGTCCTAATCTCACCCATGTTTTCCTGGATGTTGGACACTTTTGGCCTGGTTTTGAGTCTCCACTTTGGCCTCAGCTGCCTCTCTCGGCGCTGGGCTGGCACGAGGTGAAAAGCAGCCATCTGTTTGGGATGAGAGCTCGTCCTCTGGCTGCTGTTGTGTGACGAGGAACAAAGCACATCTTCAACCGTGCTCCCAAAATCTATAAGCTCTGAAATAACGTTCAAAGAGTGTAAATGAACACAGATGTATGACTTTCAGATGGGAAGAGTTGTACTGACACACTTTGAGGTTCAAAATTGTTGTTGTTCTCAAAAAAAAACATTGACTGAACATTTTCCTATAATCTAGAGTTGGGAGATTTGTCGTCTCAAGATAATATTGAAATTAGTTTTTGTAGTGCCCTATGTGACTTTTCAGACTGCTTGTTTCCATGGAGATGCTGATGCTTTATCTGTATTGTTCCACTGAATGGCATTAATCCGTTATGCTCAAAAGCCATGCATTCTTAGTGTGAGTGGGCTCGCCTTTCCACAGATCTGACCTGTATCCTGGCGTGGTGGTGAAGATAGATAGGTTTAATGTCACATTCCAGGTAAAGCAATAACATCGCCATGGACACAAGCTGGTTGCAGAGACTTCACCAAAAAAGTTACACAGTGCACCTTTAAGCAACGTTGGAATATCATGTACTGCATGGCGACTGTAAAAGCAAAACTGCAGAGAAGCAGAAGTAGTTGTTACCTGTTCTGAATCCGCAACAAAGGAAAGGGGTGGACACGACGTCAATGGTTAACAATAAATAACTGTACATTTGAAGCGGCATGGCCAGTTGCAGCAGCCAGAGGAGCAGCACCAGGGTGTAGGAAGCAGGCCGGACACGCTGGGCCCTTGTGCATCTGGGTCACCTCAAAAGCAGACACAATTATTAATATCAAGGTAGCATAGAGGCAATGATAAATATAAAAAGAAGAGAATTGAGTGGTATAATAAGGTGATATTTTTGCACTTTTGTGTGGAATTTTGCAATGCATGAGTGCTTTTTGAGTGTGGTGATTATTTTATTAATAATAATAATAATAATAATAATAATAATAATAATAATAATAATAATAATAATAATAATAATAATAATAATAATACATTTTATTTAAAAGCGCCTTTCAGAACACCCAAGGACACTGTAACAGAGAATAAAACAGCAGAATAAAACAACAAAATAAAACAACAGAATAAAACAACAGAATAAAACCCACAGTACAGAACTGGATGATGGTGTAGGAGTGACTGAGTTATCTGTGGGTAGTTGTGGAGTGACTGAGGTTATGTGGTGTTGGAGTGTGTTGTGCGTGGAGTACTAGTATGTGGTGTAGGAGTGACTGAGTATAGTGTGTTGTGTGTGTTTGGGTGTTGAGTGACTGAGTTATGTGGTGTTGGAGTGACTGAGTTATGTGGTGTGTGGTGTTTGAGTGACTGAGTTATGTGGTGTTGTGGAGTGACTGAGAGTTGGTGTGTGGTGGTGTTGGAGTGATGAGTTATGTGGTGTTGGAGGTTGACTAGTTGTGTGGTGTTGGAGTGACTGAGTTATGTGTGTAGGAGTGACTGAGTTGTGTTAGGAGTGGGTGTTGGTTGGAGTGACTGAGTTATGTGGTTAGGAGTGACTGAGTTGTGTGGTGTTGGAGGGACTGAGTATGTGTGGTGTGTGGAGTGACTGAGTTATGTGGTGTTGGAGTGACTGAGTTATGTGGTGTGGTGATGAGTTATGTGGTCTATGGAGTGATCGAGTTGTGTAGGTGTTGAGTGCAGTTGTGTGGTGTTGGATGGACTGAGTTGTATGGTGTAGGATGTGACTGAGTTATGTGGTGTTGGAGTGACTGAGTTATGTGTGTTGGAGTGACTGAGTTATGTGGTGTGGAGTGACTGAGTCTATTGTGGTCTAGGAGTGACTGAGTTGTGTGGTGTTGGAGTGACTGAGTTGTGTGGTGTTGGAGTGACTGAGTTGTGGGTGTTGGGAGGTGACTGAGTTTGTGGTGTTGGAGTGACTGAGTTATGTGGTTTGGAGTGACTGAGTTATGTGGTGTTGGAGTGACGGTTAGTGTGTGTGAGGAGTGACTGGAGTTGATGTGGTGTTGGAGTGACTGAGTTATGTGGTGTTGGAGTGACTGAGTTATGTGGTGTTGGAGTGACTGAGTTATGTGGTGTTGGAGTGACTGAGTTAGTGTGTGGTGTGTGGAGTGACTGAGTTATGTGGTGTGGAGTGACTGAGTTATGTGGTGTTGGAAGTGACTGAGTTATGTGGTGTTAGGAGTGACTGAGTTATGTGGTGTTGGAGTGACTGAGTTATGTGGTGTTGAGTGACTGAGGTTATGTGGTGTTGGGTGACTGAGTTATGTGGTGTAGGAGTGACTGAGTTATGTGGTTTGGAGTGACTGATTATGTGGTGTGGAGTGACTGAGGTTTATGTGGTGTTGGAGTGACTGAGTTATGTGGTGTGGAGTGACTGCGTTGTGTAGTGTGGAGTGACCTTGAGTTATGTGGTTGTTGGAGTGACTGCGTTGTGTAGTGTTGGAGTGACTGAGTTATGTGGTGTTGGAGTGACTGCGTTGTGTAGTGTTGGAGTGACTGAGTTATGTGGTGTAGGAGTGACTGAGTATGTGGTGTAGGATTGTCTGAACAGGTGAGTTTTGAGTCTGGATTTGAAAAGTGGAAGGGTGTCTATGTTGCGGAGGTCAGGAGGGGGAGAGTTCCAGAGCTGAGGAGCAGAGCGGCTGAAGGCTCTGCCCCCATTGAAATAAGACGGAAAGAGGGGACAGAGAGCTGGAGAAGAGGAGGAGGACCTGAGGGAGCGAGAGGGAGTGGAGATGTGGAGGAGGTCAGAGATGTACGGTGGAGCCAGGTTATGGATAGCTTTGAAAGTATTTAGGATCATTTTGAAGTGAATCCGTTGTTTTATGGGGAGCCAGTGAAGTTGTTGAAGGATGGGGGTGATGTGATGGCGGGAGGGCATCCTGGTGGTGCGGGCTGCAGAGTTTTGGAGAAGCTGCAGTTTCTGGAGGGATTTATTGGGGAGACCAAAGAGGAGAGAGTTACAATAATGGATCCGGGAGGTGACTAGACTGTGGACAAGTATGGCTGTGGTGTGAGGAATGAGAGAAGGACGGAGACGATGTTGCGAAGGTGGAAGTAGGCAGAACGAGTGATGTTGTTGATGTGGGAGTGGAAAGAAAGGGTGCTGTCGAGGATGACACCCAGACTCTTGACTTGAGGGGAGGACAGTGGAGTCATTGATAGAAATTGTGAAACTGTTTGATTTTTTGAGAGAGTGGAAGGGGTGCCTACCAGTAGTACATTAATGAAAAAAAGTGTGAAACTGTTTCACATGAGTTAAAAAAAAAAGAGAGATATAACTTTTTTTGTTACCTGTGCTGTAGTGGTACAATTTTAATAGGTGCAGTAATAGTTTTTGTTGTACTTTCTGTCCAGGTTTACCACATAATATTTTAAGCCTCCCCTTCCAAAGTAATAATGTATATATATTTTTTATGATTAATGATAATTAATATATATATATACACACACACACACACACACAACACACACACACACAACATATATAATATATATAGATATATAGATATATAGATATATAGATGTATAGATATAGATATACACACACACACACACACACACACACACATTAAGATCAGGATTTTTTTTTTTAGCAAGACAAGAAAAAGAAAAAAGAAAATCACATATATACTGGACTGTATCACATGTACAAGTTTTTCTTTAAAAAAAATTCTCTTGGGTCAAAATGTGCGTATATGTAATATGCATTTCTAATACACTTCCTGTACGTGAATCATCACTGTCATATTGTATTCAAACCCACAATATTCAATAAGACAGAATTTTACATATCCAAAACAAAGCTCACATATATTCCCTATAATACAACTGAGGAGATACTTCACCTAATTGATCATTTAAAGTACCATGATGGTTTGTGAAAAAGATATGATGCCAAATATAACTTTAAAGGCAGATGTCTTTTGAAGCAATCTGTTATTTTCACACATGGAGAAACCTTCCAGTGCAAAGTGTCAGGAGTAAATTAGGAGCCTTATATGCAAATAAGTAGCAAGTCTGTGCTCATTAGAGTCAAGCAGTGACAACATGGCTCTTAGGTCATGGGTGATGCAAACAGAGCCAGCGCTCACACTCACTTCAGCTTCACTATTTATTACGTTATTTGGTTTTCAAATGGAGGTCACTAGAAGATGACCTGCAAGAAGCCGATATGAGTTTGTAACACATTTACTATTAGGCGGTGACAGTGATATGATAACTAACTGCTTTCAGAGTGGATTGAAAGAGCTAGAGTCCCAACATATAGTTCAAGTCTTCATTGATGTTACTTATTAAAATTGTTTGTGAATATGTTCCTTTAGTATAAGTTGCATAAAACAAGCCAATAAATGTGGCTGGTGAGAAGAAAAACTGTATCCATGTTGCCTGAAACATTAAATAGAACTTTTTGTCAGATTTTACAGTTTCCTCAGAGAAAAGAGTGGGAATATTATTTTTGATGGCGTTCAGGAGTATTAATCAAAACCAAGTCAAGGAGTCGGGGCTCCCTATTAGTAAGCTGATACACAATTCTTATTATTACTGTCCACATTTACTATTATGTTATTTAGATTTGCTAGATTTGTAAAGGCTCCTTATTATTAGTGTTTGAAATGTACCATGTATTTCTGGAACTACTATTTGTGCCATTCCCAGGTCTACAGAAAGGCCTGTTTCTGGCATCTGACTTGATACCCTACTATTCACAAACCAGAGGTTTATTTCTATTGTGTTGAGTTCAGGGGGTCCCCATAATATGAGTAAAAATGTAAAATGTCTTAAAAACCAGGTTTACACCTTTCAAATCTAGTGGTAAATGTAGATTCATACTTTTTGGCCTGCCACATTCAGACCCTTACAGTATGTTCCAGGGTGGGCCACAGCCTGGTTCTCGTGTTAACATTGTAGTCATTTATTTAACGAAGCAAATAAAAAAGGTAATTTTGTCATTTGTAGACAGTGTAGACACATGGTTCATCACATTTACCGACAAGTAATAACTGTCAATATCTAACTTTAACCTATAGTTTCTAAAGTTCACAAATTACTCAAGGATTAGTGGCGCTTAGTGAAACAAAACATACATTTTCTTGTAAAACTATTGTCACGTGTCATGTTTAGGTGCATTATTGTCCAGGTAGATTCAAGAAAAGTTTATTATGAGGTCTGGTAACATTGCCTGCATGCTCATATTGGCACTAATCACTAACAATAACAATCGACACAAAACACTTTTACACATGGTCATATTTTTTAACAGGGCTCTAGTGGGACTCATGTGTGGTCGAGTGGTTGTCAGTCCCTAAAACAGCCCTGGTTTTTCATAGTTTGTGATGTTTTGAAGCTCACGCTAACTCTCCAAATGCTTTAGAGCTAATACATGGAATGGCACCAACACTGGAAGGGTCAATAAAAGCAAACATATGGCTTTACTTTATTTATTATTTTGTGGGTAGCCTGTTTTTGTATTTGGGTGTTGAAAATAGAAGATAATTATGGGGGTTGTGACTGAAATGTTATAAACCTTGCTGTCGTCATCATCCAATCATTATCATCATCATCATCATCATCATCATCCAAAAACATTCTTAAATAAATAAACAAATGTAAGGTTTCATAAAAATAGTCAATGTCTTGATTTTTAAAAATGCAGATGAAGCCTTTCCTACCATGGACCACTCCTGGACAAAGGAGGGATTACATGACAAATGAACATCCACATATTGGACACCCAAAAAATCACAGAGGGAATTTTTGTTGGGGAACTTATTTAGTTTTTGAGTTAACAAAATCTTACTGAAGAAAAGCACAACATTTCAAAATGTGAGTTAAAACTTCAATGAAATTGAACAAAAGAATTGAATATATCAACAGATGCTTCTGGTTTGTAAAGTTTGTTGTAGGTATGACTTTAAGGGCTAATCTTTATGTCCAGGCATTTTGAAAAACAGCCTTTTGAAGTTACAATGCCCCATATAAATCTATGGTTTAAATGAAACAATAGTGCATCTTCAGGTGCAGCTTTAACAATGTTGTTCTTTCCACATGAAAGCTTATATATTGAGAAGGAAAATTGACCAACAAAATAACCAAACAGGTTTTGCCTGCTGTGTCTCAGATAGGGCAATTTTGTTTTTTTCCTTGAGAAAACACAGCTTATATGTTGAAGAAAAAATAATAATGAGTAGACTAGTCTAATGAGTAGACTTTGGCTGATCATCAATATTTAGTCTTTAATGATTAATAAAGCCAATTTTATAGAAATAATATTGAAATTCAATAGGTTATTATTTTCACTAGCGTATTAAACATATATAATTATGTAGTATTTCTACTAGTCCAAGTACTGTAGTTTATTCATGTCCTCCTACTTAAGAAAGAGGGGAACATTCAGCTGATATTGATTTATGATTTTTTTTTTAATGCCACACAGAGTGTGGGTATGTTTCATTTATATGTCTTAATGGATATGTGGGGCACCAGCCTTCATTAGGCAATTAACAAATATCTATTAATGTTTATAAAGGAATTGTTAGTTAATCTGAAGGTTTGTGAGAACATAACTGTGACATTGACCACTTTTTTGGAAATGAATGAACACTTTACCAACTGTGGTTTATGACAATTTATTGACCAAATAATTAAACTGGTAAATATGAATATGAAATATGCAAATTGGTCATTGACAGATGGAGACACTAAATATGATTGTTCTAGATCTATCTAGTTGTGTGTTAGAGTTAAAGTTGATTCTAAGGTGATCTTATCAGCCAAACTGTGAAATATGCGTGTTTGTACGACCAGAAGCAGAAGCTGTGTGATCCAGCCGAGATAGGCCTGTATGTCAGTGTTGATTGAGCTGACGCCTCCAGGGTTCAGCTCTGCAGGGTCACGCTAGGAAGGACATGGACCACTCACTTGGTCTGTAGCTCTGGTTCTGACAGCGTCAGGCTGAAGAAGCGCTGGAGGAGGTCCGCTAGATCTGCGTTTTCCTTGGCTTTGAGGTTTTGACTAAAAGGTAGTTGCATTGATCTACAGATGAGGCCAATTTTTAAGATCATCTTGGATCCAAATTTAGTTTAGTAGCCTTGAAAAATTGCAAAAACTCAAAAAGTTGAGTTTGCTGTTGCGATTTAAAGCAAAAATCGCATCCAAAGATGGGCACAGAATTACTTTTTGGGATAGAGTAGAGTTAGATTCCTTGTGTGTGTCTCTGTGGAATGTCTTTGTTCTAGCTTAGTTTAGCTAGCTTAGTTTAAGCCAGGGGAGAGAGTTTCTCTCTTCTTCTTCTTGGACCGCATAGAACTACTTTAGTGTATGCCGTTTTGGCGATGCCTTGAATAGTGGCGCGAAGATTCAATCAATCAGACACATGCTAGCGTGTGAGTCAGCTGACAGAGGCATGGTCTGGATCTGGAATTTCCTAAATCCTTGTTTGAACACAGGTTAAGACTTTTCACCAGATGGTTAAATGAACATGCAGAACAACATTAAATTCATCATGTAGACAAAGTCCGCATTCAAATCATTGTTTAAAAAACAGCATAGTCTTTTAGCTGAGTTATAGCTCTTATCTTGGGAGAGGAAATGTCTCCTGAGAGAAAATTTTATTCCAACGTTCAAAGCATGAAGCCTCTCCTTGTGCCAGAGACATCACAGTATTCCCCGAAGGTTTGTGGACCTCCAAAAAGGGGGATTGATAGTAAAGAAAAGCCAAATGTCCAGCATTCCTGTCACCATGGCAATGCTCAGAGGTCATCTGCAGGTCACTACAATTACAAACTCAGTGGGCTATGTTTGTTTCTTCACAAATTTCTCTTATCCCCCTTATTTATGCAGCTGAGCCTGCAGTATGCTACTATTGTCATTTGCCAGAACCATTTGAATGAGTGACAAATGACAGCTGTATTACAGGTGTGTAAGGCTCTTACGACACAAAACACACAAACGCACCCTGGTCAGACAGATGCCCTAATAATAAAGCTTCATGTGCTACAAACGTCAATTTGCACTGCGTTAAACCAGCTGCGATAAAACTCACCTGTCACTCCTGATGGTCCAAATCAAAGTCACATCTTTCCTGAAGAAATGTCCTGTATTTCCCTGAAGTGAGTTTGGACCAGGAGTTGGTCCAAAACAGCCACAGATTCACTTATTCTGTAAAAGTCCCGTTATAAATTTTATTGCATGATGAGCTTCACAAAACCTCAGGGCACAGCTGGACGTTCCACTGCTAACGTCACTGGTCTTCTTTGCTTCATCTGCATCCTCCTTCATTACACACATATTAACACTCACTATTTGATTAAATGACTGCCTGTATTTCTCACTAAGGTCTGATCATTAGAAACATAAACATAGCCTTAGCTAAAAACAATGACGTGTCACTAAAGCTTGTTATTTTAGTCACTTGTTGAAACTTTGCCACTTTTGTTATCATCCTGCTGCACATGCGCAGTTAGCTCACATGAGCGAAAGCTGTTGACGTCTCTGGTTCCATGTGGTTTTCCATGCTTTTATTCTGCACTGTATAAGCCTGGCGTGGTCCTCAGTGTGCATGCACAAACCTCCAGGACAAGCTGCTCTGCTCAGTATTTGTAAAAGCACATGTTAGAGCACAACATGAACAGACCTCTGAACAAGCTCAGAGAATGCACAGCTGCAGGAAACAACCAAGCAACCATCCTGCCTTACATCTCAGTGGCCTGTAGAGGCCACTAAAAGACACCATCACTTCCAACCAAGCTTCAACAGCAGAAGTAAGGCGAAAACAGGCTTATTTGGTTTTATCTTTTAACAATTTAAATACAGTTGTGACACACGGTAATCTTAGAATGTATTGGTCGATCACTGCTTGCCTTGATTGCCCTGACCACACACCACTGGTACTACCAACACATTTTGACTAAACTCAAATAATACAACAAGAAAATAAAGCATTGGATGAAACGCTGTCTGTCCTGTTTTATAGAAACAATTTTTCTGACCAGACTTCTATCCAGGGATTGTCAATCGAGGAAAAGCATTTATGTGCTATGACAGAGTCTGACTGGCCCGGCTCCTAAGTCTGTCCATCTGCAGTGCATGTTAAGGGCTGATATCAAAATCCTTTCCCGCTCAAGTCGGAGTTTAGTGAAGCCTGAACATGCTGTATAAATATTCTGCTCTCCTCCTCCTGTAGCTTCACTAGGTGCCAATACCATTCCTAATTACACGTAGACTAGACCTTTTTGTTATTTCAAGTTCACGTTTGAATTGGTGGAGTTGGTCTAATCACCTTTCAGCACAAAGCCATATGTTGCCTGCTCTGGGTCAGTGAAACCCTTTTACTCACACCGTCTGACGTAATTACAAATCACACAAAATAATACAGCTGTGGCTTGAGGCTCGACCAATATCACAGAAGGCTTTTGATGCATTCGATTATAAAACACTGGTGAAAGAGTTGCTTGTTAATACCCAAATTAAATAATAAGTGCTTTTCAATTAAAGGTTATGATGATTTTAAAAAGCGAAAAATGAAAAAGTGTTGATATGAAATGTAGCTTTCAAAGTTATCATTTGCTGTAGTGGCTGGTTGGCTGTAATTGCTTTAAGTGCTTCAATAATACGTCTGGACTGGACCGTGTAGCTAAATTGCATTATAGCACACTGCTACACCCCACTGCTCATATCGAGTTTATAACGGTCTTTGGTGCTGCTATGATGCTCTGATAACCGCACAGGGGCTGAGACAAACAAATCGTTCTCTTTGTGTCCTTTTGAACATCCTTACTAAAATCTGTCTCCCGCTATCACCGCCGAACAGAAAGCAAATGAGATGGCCCATAATCCTTCAGATCATCTTCAAATTTATTGGGTGTAAATGGGTGCAATTCCTCTCACTTTGTCTCACGATCTGCCACTTTTGGTGTCATCTGAGCATAATTTTATCCCTTTAATGAAACACTACAATCATTAGATATGCTTGAAACATTTTACAATAAAGTAGTTTCTAATGCGCAAACATGCTGAAACTAATATAACACATTTAATAGAAGCAAAAAATAACAAAACACACATGTATGTTTGAGGTTAGGGATGTAACAATATGCAAATCTCACAGTACAATATTATCACAATATTCATTTCACGGTACGATATTTATTGCAATATTGTAGAGAGTCTAGTTGAAATGCTACTTTTTCCTTTTCAATGCCTTGACAAGCCTCTGGTGTGAATCATCTCTGAAATGGAGCAAAGGAACGCATTATTCTATATATTGTGACAGATATTATTGTGAGACTTTTGGCAACATGATGGCACAGCATTTCGGTTATTGTTACGTATTTTATGTATATCCTAGAGTCCACTAAATACATGTGTTTTCTACTCGGCGCTGAAACATTTGCACTGTTGTAGGTGTTAAATACATCACAATAATAAAGCCAATGTAAGTCATTGTTTTTCTTGTCATTTTGTCATTTTGGGTGTCAGTTTTGACTTGGGGGAAAAAGGAATCAGAGCCTGTTCAGAAAAGAACAAAATGCACAGATAAAATGCTTAGATTATTTTGGCAGGCCATAGAAGATCATCAGTGGCTGGTGTTAAAGTCACTTTGTCCATAAACTGCCAGTCTAATGTTTAGACATCTTCATACTTCCACATTTGAAAGTATATAAAGCTGCAACATATCAGTTTCCCCATCATTCTCTGTGTTTGGGTCGAGCCACTGAGAAGAGCAGCTTATCAGAGCCAAACTAATTGGCTTTAAAATAGCGTTGCTTTAGCAGAAGCCTGATCCTCAGTGTTGTTACCCGAGCCTTACATGGAGCAAATTGATTTTTTTCCGGGCCTGATTAAACTCACCTTGGCTGTGATTGGCACAGCTGATTGACTGCACAGTGATTTGCCAAAATGCTCAGGTAGTGGTGATTGCCAGAGATGGTAGCTATTGCCACAGATTTTATTCAAGCACAGATGGAGATGTCTTTAGCTTTTAAAGAAATGAAAACTGATTTGCAAGCCACAGAAGACTTTTCATGCATTTTGTGTTGCTCATAATCCAGTTTTCCAATTTTGACCAAATTAAGTTATTTTCAAAAGTACATAATTTTGGTGAGGCTTATTTCCGCATCTGATCAATTGGGAAAGAACTTCTCCAAATGGGTTGCTATTATTTTCATACCTCTGCAAGAATAGCTACAATTCAACTATTTTTGTCTGCAAATACCAATACTACAATGACTATTAAATTACTAAAACTATATGACTGCTACTAGACTTAAAAATACAAAAATAAACATGGGGCATTTACCCACTCCTCTTCTTGAGCAGAAACATGGCCCCACTGAGAAACATTGAGTGGGGCAAAATGGGCCGACTGAGGGGCATTAATAACCGGCCAAAACCAAACCCTGGAACAAGCTGCTCTTTATTTATTGAAAATGCGACACGTTCCTGGCCACAGATTCACAAATGAATAGCACAGACGTGGACGTGCGTGATATAAATGCAATGTCGTTCTTTTACTTGAGGTGACAATAAATAATTGTACTACAATTTATAATGAAACATTGCACAGGAAATCTATCAAAAAGATTTACAATGAATATTTTACAAAATACAAATGCATGGGAAGATCTGTAGGCAGCACACAACATATCTACAGCCTTCTCCAGGTACAGAATGTATTGTGGCTTGTAAATGGCATCTGGTGAAAAAAAAAAAAAAGGCCTAATTACCATGGGTTTGATTAGCAACTCCTGACAGAAATGTGTGAAAAGAGCAAGGCAGTTTTATTTGGGGAATTTGATCATTTAGCTTTCAAAATGAATAGCTAAATTAAGTAATATGTTTCTTTATTTTCTCACCTCATCTTGTTTTATAAAAAGTAAACGGCTGATTCAACAATTCAACAATTTAATTAGGCCTCAAATTAGAAGGAGAAAAAAAAGAAAAATATCATCACACTGTGGCATATCAGGCTCTGAATTACATTAAAGGAAAAGAAACAAATGAATAATTTAATTAGTGAAGCCTTAAACATCTGAGGTCCTGACTATTTTTAAAGCAAAGAGGTGGCACTATCACACAAAGACCTGTGGCTGTTCCATATTCACACTTTCTTGAATAATAGTTAAATGTGTGAGGAGAAGCAGTTTGGCTGTTGGGTCAAAGGGAGAACCTAGAAAAGGTTTCACAAATAGTCATTTATACATGAGATGTTGAAGAAGTCATTTTTCAATCGAAAGGCACTGCTCTGAGGAGCTAGATAGCTGACTTTGTGTACTTGACTTTGTGTATGTACCTTTTGTAAATTTCGGTTTGGTATATCCATTGTCTAGTCCCCGTGACACTTTTTCTACCACCTTTGTAGCTTTGTCTTGAATAGGCTTAAATGTTTTTGAAGTTGATGAGGTCATAATCTCAGATGGAGGGCCTTGGAGAGTCGCTGTTTCTGAAAGAAACATACAAACGAGAAATCCACGTATATTAAACCATATCTCATTATTTGTTAGTGATTGGCTCTACAAACTTGTCGTATAAATCTTATGGCTTGAAGTCCTTCCAATTTACAACAATCACATCTTTGGATTTGAATAATGTCACCACTTTCTAAAGTTGTGAAAAAATGATTTCACTTTTGTTTATTAAGTTTTTTGTCCGGGACATAAACCAGGTCAAAATAATCTGACAGTGAACTCTCCCTGAGAAAACCGTCCTGACTTCCAGCTCAACAACCAGGAGCTCTAGTAGGTTGTGATGTTGCGTGAATGCAACCTATTCACAGGGAAGGCAACATCAAGCGCCAGAAGCTGGCAAAAGTGTGCCCAAAATCGAATATTGACAAAAATGATTCCCTCAATTCCCCTTAAAGTCTACATGATGGGTTAGACTACATATTTCATTTGTCCTCAGTTTGACATTTTTTGTAAAGTTTATAATGTTACTTCCTGGTTGGACATGGGCGGCAAATATGACATAGGTAGAGGTAAATCCACAACTACTACCTAGCAACAGTTATGATTTGACAAACAATAATCCAATATAACACCTTTATTTTTTTGAACGTGTATACTGTCAGAAAATGGTGTCAGTTTACTGTAAATTGTCTGTGTTTTCAATGGCACGTTGATGGCATAGGTAGAGGGATTTCGCTTTAGAACTTCCTGTAATTTTGGAATGTTGTTTTTAAATATTTCTTCACAAACTGCAACTTAACAGAAGTAAAACTATGATAAATATTTACCACAGGTGCTATCCCACCAAACTGTGTCATAATTAGAAAAACAGGAGAACCTGTCATTTGCTCTTTAAATTTGTCAGTTTCTACGTTGCATCTTCTCTTTATTGTTGTTTGCAGCACACTGAGTACTAGACAAGACACAAGAGCCTGCCTCCATCATAAAGGCACCAGCACTGGAGGCCACTAAATGATCAATGTGAAAAGGGTGAAGAAATGCCATTTGATCCACATATTGGCCTTTCTGGATAAATCTAATTAACTCAGGAACAAGCCTTACTTTTGTACCAGCACTTATCAAGCCAAAATGTCACAGAAAATTGGCACCTTTGCTTTTAATTCAGACGAGATCACAAAGGTGCAGGACCTCCAGTCCTTATTTTGTAGTTGTTGATAAGAGACATGTTTTGTGACTGCAGCTCAACGCAACATTTTTACCCCACACACTCATTTACGTGATCTCTCACGTAAATGAGTGTGTCTGTGCTTGCCTAAGCCTTATGTCATTTTGTATTGTCTTGAGAAATAACTAGGCAGGAATTTATCGTGACCACCTTTATTTGTTATGTTGGTTCAAGGATACAGTGGATATTTTTACTTGACTAGATTTCAGGTAGGTATCAAAAGAAAGAATGTAACTACTGTTGTATGAATCCCAGATGAAGTAGAAAGAGATTCATCTGGTGTTCAGAAGGGCTGAGATAGAACTGTACATTCTACTCTACTACATGTTTGAACTGGACTGAAAATTAAAAGTATTTTTTCTTTCGGTTTTAAACCTTCAGTTTATAATGACATCTTGCTTAAATTTTTTGAGTTCCAAGTCATAGGCTTCATAAATTACCTGGAAAATTGCTTCTGATAGCCAATAATGGGGACAATTATTTATCAAGATCACAATTTGACGCTTTAATAGTCTCTTGTGTTTGTGTTTTCTCTTTTCAGCACATTTTTAGGCATACTTTTAGTGTGATACTTTTACTTTGCTCCTGTATATGTATTTAAATAACAAAATGTACTTCTTCCACCACTGATTTTGTGACACTGAACTAATTCAGGTCTGGGCAATAATGTTTCACATTAACACCCATATGCAAATCTTTGGCATCTGTGTGAAGCTTAGCACTGACCAGTTTTCTCTTGTAATTGTATTTGTTGTGTGAAGTTTGCCTTACCAGTTTTGTTACCATAGAATCACATTCCACTTTTGAAAACAAGTCATGTTGTTGTTTGCAGATACTGGAGTTTGTATTTACTGACATTGCAGCGGGCTAAGTACAGACACTGAGACATAAGAAGAATATAGAGTACAAGGAGACAGCAAGCACTTTACAGCCTGTCGCCACGGGTACTAAGTTGATTGACACAGTGGCAGTTGTGATGGTTTATGATGGAACCTCTGGGTATTTAAGCTTTTAAGTTGTTCTTCACCATCTTTCCTGAAGGCGAGTCTGTTTGAAAGTTTCGTCAACAAAAACACTAGCAACATGGACACAATTCAATCTCGATTGGCATTAGATTGTGCAGAAGATAGGAGAGAGAGCATCATTTTCTTTTGCCATTTCCCGTATCAGATTATTGGGCCTCCACTCCACAACACAATTAAATGCCAAATCCTGAATATTTCACAACCAAAAGTTCAAACAAGCGTTCACTTTTTTCTTTTCACCTGTGAAGTGACCTCTCCAAATTTATCTGCATGGAGTAAATGTCACTAAAATGAAATTACTGCAGCCTTAACGTTTATGAAATTGTGATTTGAAGATTGTTGTCGGTGTAATCCCTCATTCGTCCAGGAGTGTTCCATTGTAGAAAAAGATTCAGTTGTAGTCATCGGGACTCTGTTTTAGAAAAAACAACTTACAAATCAAATCATCAGTTATGGAAAGAAAAAACATCAGACCCACAAATTTAGAACTCCCGCCTGCAATATCAGACTTGATTAATATCTCTTCCCCAAAGAAACTTTTTTCTAAAATATACAAAACAATTTCAAAGCCATCTCAGACCATATGCATACCAACAATAAAATGGGAAAATGACCTTTCAATAACTCTCGGACCCAGTTCTGTAAAAATATGTATCTTATGTCCAAAAATGCCAATTTACAATTAGTACGATACAAAACACTTCACAGAACACATTACACGGGTAACAGATTAGCTAAAATGGGTTTCATATCAGAGATTTGCACGCATTGCACTCAGAAAAGTATAGACACAAATATCCATGCAACCTGGTACTGCACTCCAGTCAAACACTTTTGGGAAGAGGTCACACAGTCACTATCCACTATAGTGGGCTGCACATCCCATTATCCCCCTCTCTCTGCCTGCTAGGGGATCTCGAAATAATTACTGAAAAAAACATAAACTCCAAAACACTCCTCACAGCTCTAACCATTGCCAAGAAAACTATCCTCATGAACTGGAAAACCCGCAATAGTATTCACATTAACCACTGGAAAAATTGTATCACCGACTTCATTACAATGGAATATACACCTCCCCCTATAATCACTCATCTGAAACCGATCTCCCCCACCCAACGATCTCTGACCTATTACAACTCTGATTCCCTTCTCTCCTTCCTCTATATTCTACTCTTCACACATTTCTGTCATCTACCAACTTTATATATTTGTCTGTGAACCAACTCCTACACAACCACACAACCACCACTCTGCCACAAAAACATGTTATTAACAGATACATGTATTTTTGTTGTTGTTTTATTATCATTATCATTGCTGCTGTTGTTTGTACTATTATTACTATTATGGTACTGTATCACTACAATCTTTGTTACAACTGTTAATCCTTAAACCCTGAAATACTACCCACCCCATCATTTCCTGTGTTTGTAATGCACCACAGTGTAGTAAGAGAAATGTACACACCGAAACAAAACTCAGGCTGGCAGGGCCGACGAGAGGTGGTTTCTTTGGGACAGCATCTCTGTCCCAAAGAAGAAATTGTCGTGGAAAACTCAATTAATAGTTATCAAGAAATGAAATAAAGGATCGGACAGAGTTGTCTTGTCTCAATGTGAATGGTTTAATTCAGTGTAAATCCACTGTAAATTTACCTCTCCCTGATACAAAGTTGTCTCTCCCTTCCAGGACTTTTGGGCCACACAAAGGGATCCCGTGTCTTTTTATACTGCAGGTTGCAGGTTGAACAAATCACATGACAGTACATACTCGAATATAATTGGTTTTATGGGCCAGATGCTAAGTACAGAAACAGGGTGGGTTTTTGTTGCTTGCATTCAGACTTTGGCTGTCTGGTTTCTGTTAAAGACAATGCCCTAGCGGCAGGCGAGGCATATGCAAAGAGGCCCATCCTCTGGACCCCTGGGGTTAGATCACACCTGAGAGGAGCCAGTCTTTTGGAGCAGCACTTACCAGGACTCCTGATGGATTTAGCATATTTTGGTATAGATGTAGAGAGAAGAGAGCGTCGTGGGAGACTCGGTCTGTTACACTCGTAAATTATGGCACGCTTAAAAACAAATTTGACGAAGTGTTTTTTTACACTCGTAAAATTGTCTCTTTCTTTTAATGCACCTATAGCACACTAACATGACACAGGAGAAAAAAATTCCATCCATCCATCTATTCTTTACCGCTTTATCCGGGGCCGTGGTCGCCTTGGCGGGCAGCAGTCTAAGCAGGGATACTCCCAGAACGTTCCTTAGTACCCACAGACACTTAGCGCAATCCAACCCTCACGGTTCCTGGTAGGATCCCACGAGAGCGTTCCCAAGGCCAGCCGAGAGAACATTAGTCTCCTACTACACGACGCTTGTCCACATGAGGTACTTCCCCGGAGGCCTCCTCACGGTGACCATGGCCTCACACCCTCCTAGGAAGCACCAAACGTGCGCCATCCCAGGAAATGCTCCGATGCGAACCTGCAGCTAACTCCTCGGAATGGAGAAGCAGCTGCATTGCTCCTTAACTCTAGCTCCTCCCGTGTAGACTGAGCTCCTCACCCTTATCTTCAAAGGGAGCGCCCCAGCACCCTGCGGAAGGACAACTCATCATTTTCAGGACCGTCTTGTGCGATCCTGCCGTATCTTGTCGCTTTCGTCACTTTACAAAGCTACATGACCGATATGGTGAGGGTAGGAAACGTAGATTGACCGGAGAAAATCAAGAGCTTTGATCTTTCGACTCAGCTCCTTCTATATACCACATACGAAGTCCGTCAGACAGAGCAACCGCAAAAATACATTGCGGCGTCGCCACCCGATGCCGCCTGTTCAATCTCAACGCTCCATCTTTCCTCTCACTTCGTGAACAAGACCCCGAGATACTTGAACTCCTCCACTTGGGGCAAGGACTCCCCACCCACCTGGAGAGGGCAATCCACCTTTTTCCGGTTGAGAACCATGGCCTCAGATTTGGAGGTGCTGATTCTCATCCCAGCTGCTTCACACTCGGCTGCAAACCGTCCCAGAGCATGTTGCAGGTCCTGGTTTGATGTAGCCATCAGGACAACATCATCTGCAAACAGCAGAGATGAGATCCTTGTGTTCCCCAAACCGGACCCCTCCGACCCTGACTGCCGCCTAGAAATTCTGTCCATAAAAACAATGAACAGAACCGGTGACAAAGGGACAGCCCTGGCGGAGTCCAACACGCACTGGGCAACAGGTCTGACTTACTGCCGGCAATGCGAACACAGCTCCTGCTCCGGTCATACAGGGGACCAGACAGCCCTGAGCAAATGGCCCGGACCCGTACTCCCGCAGCACCCCCCAAAGGGCACCCCGTGGGACACGGTCGAAAGCCTTCTCCAGATCCACAAAGCACATGTGGACTGGTTGGGCAAACTCCCATGAACCTCGAGCACCCGATGGAGAGTATAGAGCTGGTCCAGTGGTTCCACGACCAGGACGAAAACCACTCTGCTCCTCCTGAATCCGAGGTTCGACTATCGGTCGCATTCTCCCTCTCCAGTACCCTGGGAGGCTGAGGAGTGTGATCCCTCTATAGTTGGAACACACCCTCCGGTCCCCTTCTTGAACAGAGGGACCACCACCCCGGTCTGCCAGTCCAGAGGCACTGTCCCCGACTGCCACGCGATGTTGCAGAGGCGTGTCAACCAAGACAGTCCTGCAACATCCAGAGACTTTAGGTACTCGGGGCGTACCTCATCCACCCGGAGCTCTGCCACCGAGGAGTTTGCCAACAACCTCAGTGACTTTTCGTTTTGGGGTGATAGATGAGTCAGCCTCCGAGTCCTCCATCTCTACTTCCTCTTCGGAAGACGTGACAGTGGGATTTAGGAGGTCCTCAAAGTACTCACTTCCACCGTCCGACGACATCCCCAGTTGAGGTCAGCAGGTCTCCACCGCACCGTAAACGGTGTTGGTGGAACACTGCTTTCCCCTCATGAGGCGCGCGGACCGGGATTGCCAGAATTTCTTTGGGGCCGACCGATAGTCCTCCTCCATGGCCTCCCAGCACTCCTCCCAGCCCCGGGTTTTTGCCTCTGTGACAGCACGAGCTGCGGCACGCCTGGCCGCGCCGATACCCAGTCAACGGCCTCAGGAGTCCCACAAGCCAAAAGAGGCCTGATAGGCCTCCTTCTTCCGCCTGACGGCATCCCTTACTTCCGGTGTCCACCACCGGGTTCGGGGTTGCCGCCGCGACAGGCACCTGAGGACCTTGCGACCACAACTCCGGGCAGCCGCATTGACAATGGAGGTCGAGAACATGGTCCACTCGGACTCAAATGTCCCCAGCTCCCCCGGGATTTGGGAGAAGCTCTCCCGGAGGTGTGAATTGAAGACCTGCGACAGCGGGCTCCGCAAGACGTTCCCAACAGATCCTCACTGTACGCTTGGGCCTGCCAAGATCCAACTCACCACCAGGTGGTGATCGGTTGACAGCTCCGCCTCTCTCTTTACCCGAGTGTCCAAGACACGCGGCCCGGAGGTCAGATGACACGACAACAAAGTCGATCATTGACCTCCGGCCTAGGGTGTCCTGGTGCCACGTGCACTGGTGGACACCCTTGTGCTTGAACATGGTGTTCGTTATGGACAGTCCGTGACTAGCACAGAAGTCCAATAACTGAACACCGCTCGGGTTTAGATTGGGGAGGCCGTTCTTCCCAATCACCCCTCTCCAGGTGTCACTGTCGTTGCCCACGTCGACGTTGAAGTCCCCCAGTAGAACAACAGAGTCCCCGGTCGGTGCACTGTCCAGTACCCCTCCCAGGGACTCCAAGAAGGCCGGGTACTCAGCACCGTTGTTCGGCCCGTAGGCCAACACCACAGTAAGAGACCTGTCCCCAACCCACTGGGGTAAACTCCAACACATGGCGGCTGAGCTGTGGGGCAATAAGCAAGCCCACGCCAGCCCGCCGCCTCTCCCTGTAGGCAACACCAGAGAAGTGGAGTGTCCAGCCCCTCTCGAGAGGATGGGTTCCAGTGCCCAAACTGTGCGTGGAGGTGAGGCCGACTATATCTAGTCGGAACCGTTCAACCTGCAGCACAAGCTCAGGCTCTTTCCCCCCCAGCGAGGTGACGTTCCATGTCCCCAGAGTTAGTCTCTGTGTCCGGGGATCCGGTCGTCGAGGCCCCTACCGTCGACTGCCGCTCAGATCCCTCTGCACCAGCCCCTTACGGATCCTCCTGCAGGTGGTGGGTCCACGGGAGGACGGCCCCACGTCACTCGTTCGGGCTGCACACGGCCACCAGGCGAAATAAATAAAAAGAAAAAATTTAAAGAAAAAGAAAAAAAGGGGCAGAAAATAAACATACACACACACAAACACACACGCACAGACATACACAATTACCCGACTCTGAAGTTTTTAGACTGTTGTCCTGCTACTTGTATAATGTCTGTATTGTTGTCTGTCTTTTGCTGTTTTTGTTCTTATTGTCCTCATTATTGTTACTGTTTTGTATTTGTAAATAAAAAATAAAATAAAAATAAAAACCGTTTCAACTCTCATCCAAGAGTCACTCTCAATCTGTGAAACAAGTCTGAGAACTCCAGTTTATATCCTACTCTGTGAAAGCCATAATGCGCCATTGAAACTAACTGAGATGGGCCTATTGTACCCTGACTTTCGCTCCCTCCTCTTTGTGTACCTGATTAGCATCAGCATGTCCCTGGCATCTCCAGGGTTTCAGCAAACCATTATAAACAAGATTCAACCTTCCCATTGTTTGTGATACCATTATTCACACAAAAACGTCCGCATAACAAGCCAGTGAAGAACGTGGCATGAACAAAAACATTGTTTATAGCAGTATTTCACTGAGATTGTAAATTAGCAGTGTATTTTAAACAGCACAAAAAGGCCTTTGTCCTAATGCTGTCTGCTGAGTTTCCTTAAACCCTCTCCAAACGCGGGGGAAATAAATAAAACAAAACTCTGGACTCATTGTGATGATAGAGTCCATAAATAGGACAAAGGAATCCATAAATACAGGAGTGTTGGTCTCTGGGAGGCAGTGCTGCTTCCCAGGGGTTTATTGTCTTGTTGTGCCTCTCTGGGTTTCCTCATCGCACAAAAAGACAAGCGGCTCAGCTCCTAAAGCCTCCATCCACTCTGCTTTATCTAAATAGAGATCACCACCACAGCCCCAGCTCTATCTGCACAATCTCATCCTCTCAACACTAAATGCCAACTCAAAACAAAAGCTGCTCAGGAGTTACACTAATACCAATATGTGGGAGAAACAGCCTGTGGTAAGGACATGCTGCAAAGTTTATACTCAAGCAATATTTTAGCTGTATAGCCTTTATGTTTTATTACACAACAGGGAAATTCTAACAAGATTTGAAAGTTTAGAAACTCCCGACTACATTGTGCTGCTCAAGGCTCTACATTTGCATCCGATAATGGTTTGAGTAATACTTATACGTGTGTATTGGTTTTGACAGTAGCGCAACCATAGTAAAACTCTGCATATTTCTGCCTTGATAAAAGCAATTATAAAAGGCAATATTTGTTTTTGAAATAGCTGTAACATTATACTTGTAAAGGACCTCATATGATGTAGCAAAATTGTACAATAATGGAACTGTAGATGGCTCTTCACTGCTCATGCATTATTAGGAAATGCAATAATCATCACACGTGATTTAGACCTGCTAATTGTGTCAGTCCTGGTTAAGTCTCCAATTAGTCCTGATTTTCTCAGGCCTGGTTTAGTGTAAGTTATGCGTTTAGTATTCATTAAGACCTGGTCCATATTTAGTCCCAATTTGGACCTGAAAATTTGATTTATCCATTTGTGTCATCAATTATTGCGTGCGTTTCTAATTTCTGAAAAGCCTATCATATTTTATTTTCTGTAAGGGAATTAACAATCTTCCCTTTAACTAAAAACTAATTATGAACCACATTTCTTTGAAGGTAAAGAATAGTTAACAAAATTTCCAATTATTGAGCTGCTGTAGCTTGTGTCTAGAAGCGCTCTCATTCATCAGAACAGTATTCATGTTACAAGTTTAGTCAAGTTTCTTTTCTCAAAAAATAGTGTTTCTCTTGGTGCTTTCCTTGAGAAATCATTCATTATCTCTTTGCCTATTCCTTGTGAAATAATGTCGGCCTGGAGCTAGCATAGGAGCCGAGAAATGCATGAGACAGCTGCGATTTTCCTCTAAAACGCTCTCCTCAGCCTTGCTCCTCTGCTCCTCATCGGGGCACCGTACCCTGAATCCTCTCATTCATCACACAAGCATCACCACCGCCCTTAAACACCACACTGTCCTAAACGCAACTCATTTCCAGGCAAAAATGGGTCACGTCTCGGCTGGAACTTTCTATTGTCCCGAAAACAAGGCCGGAGCCAAACAAATATATTATTGTCCTCTGCAACTGTGAGTCAGCAAGTTTGGAGCGAGTGAGAGAAAGAAAGAGGGACACGCTTCACTTAAATGGCATGGGGCTCCATTGCTGTATAGTTGGAGGATACTTTTGCTTTAACGTGATGGGATCTCAGCACCGTACATGAGACCAGTTGGGAATTAGCATGAAGTCTGCAGACAGGCTGCACTGACAGAACATAATTACAGTAAAAGGTCAGAGGAGAGCCAATCTGCACTAATGACCAGACAGAGCGAGAGCAAACTGCCATTCACTGACCACACAGCTTTGTTTTTCAGTGGCTTGTCTGGAATGTGGCCTATTCAAAAACTCTGAAAGTAAAAAGCAACACGTAGCCGTAGTCTTAATTAGACAACAGGTAAATAGCAAAACAATACACATTTTAATCATAACTTGAGCTCCTATTTTTTCATTGGTTGTCAAGAAAAAGTTCAATTGACGTAAAGTGTGTTAAAGGTGCACTAAGTCACTTTTCTGGTGGATAGTGTGCCACATGCTTCTCCATGGAGTTGTTATGCTTGTCAATTTTGCAGTGATTCAATTGCTGGAACAACAACAACAACAACAACAACAACAACAACAACAACAACAACAATAAAATAAGCAACTAAGTTTAAAGCCATACTGTGGAACATTCCAGATCAGAGGTCTTCGGTAAGTACATTGTACCTTTCTGAGTAGTTTTTGGAGTACATTATACTCCTACAACAACTTTATGATGGCAACATGAACATTTGTATTTCTTTCACAGCTCCTTCTGATGTCATTTATTTTTACTCAGTTTTGTGTCCGATTTTTTTGCATAATTTAATATTTGTCATTCCGATTACATCAACTTCAAATTCTAAATCAAATGTAAGGTCCAGACAGTTTCTCTAGTTTAGGGGTTTCCAAACGATTTTGAAACTTATAACTGAGCCACAGACAACCAGACAATTAAGTGAATCATTCGAAATTTTACCTTTGACATAGTTTCGATACACCTCCACACCTTTAATAAGACTTGGAACATTAATATTAGGTTGGTATAGCATCAAAATGCTTGAATTTTATCCAATTTTACAGTAAGAACTACTACTTTTTGTTGTTTGGACCAATTTAGCAGGACGCTAGAGGGCTAAAAAAAAATTGGTTGGAGGGCCGTAGTTCGGCCCCTGGCCTGTAGTTTGGACATGCCTTCTCTAGTTACTCTTACTTGGTTAACTTTCCCCAAACACTTTGTTATTGTCTCTCTTACTTACCTTTCTTGGATCACTATGTTATACTTCTACTTAACATTATTTTGAAGTCAATTAAAAATGTATGTTTTGGCTACTCTACTCTTCTCTATTAGCCCCACCACCAGAAGTTCCAAAGTTCACCTTTCAACTGTTAGGAAAACCAGATTTGTATTAAATGTAATACTTGATCAAGGATTGTATTTGTTGTGGAACTTTTTAAAATGTAACAATATTTTTGCAACAACATTCATCCCTGAAATAAAACATTCTGGGCATTATTTTTTTCACAATGCAAGACAACTATGACAATGGATATTAGATTTTAAATTCCTTTTAAATTATACCTCTCCTATTGTCTATTGTTTAAGCTGTGTGCACTTCTTGATGGCCTTTCTCCATTTGTCTTGGAAAACCCCCAAACCATTGTTTTATGCCCGTCAGTGGTTAATTCTCTATTAAGAAAATATTTGGCAGCAGATCCAAACCACATCTATAATAAGACAATTCCAGGTCTAATATGGTTTGAAAAGCACTGTTCTGTAGCTTGTATAATAACGGCATCATCAGACTTATCAAACAAAAGTAACATGTGTAATGAGGCTGTGTTTTTGAATGGCAGATAAAGTCACAAGTGTGGAAGAAAAAAAAACAATAATTATTGCAGTAGTTTTTGTGTTCATGGTAATCTTCAGCAGGTGGTGCTCCTTCCTTTTGCTGTGCCCTATTTCACAGCAGCCACACTCTTTTGTGAAACTATCCAAAAAAATCAATACATTATTCTGTTTCATCCAGACTTTAACGTGACCCTGAAAAATGAGAGAAGAAAGGTTTTACTGTTTTGGTATGCATGTGCGCCGCCGCTTGTTTGTATAATAGAGGGAGTTCTAAAGGCAAAATCTCTGAAATGACAGTCAGAGCTAATAAAAGTACATTTCGGGTTCATTACCATAACATTCTATATTGATATTAAAACGGTTAATTCAGCACACAAAACATACATTCATGACAGCGGAAAAAAAGTAGGTCTCACAAAAAAATCCACTATGTTTTTAAGTGATCTTGTGTTTTTCTCTAAAGCTCAGGATCAAACCCAGAAAAGTGACCGTTATTGACAAAAAGCATGGTGGAACAACTTTATTACCTACATTTAGTGTCAGAATACTTTTGAATGAACTCTATTTAGTATTTAGCAGCTTAAAAAATAAAAATTCCATGATGTGCGGCCCGTGCTCTATATAGTCTCCATCCTTCGTCATAATTTTGTTTTGAATTAACATAAAACAAGAAAAAACTTCTTCTCTACTCAACCCATAAATTGCTTTTTAAACATATCTTTTACAATCAACAAGAAACAATCGCAAAAAGGATATGAAAATAGTTGCAATACTAATAATTACTGCATTCCCTTGTCAACTTCTATAAGAAACACTAGCGGCGTAAGCATAAAGAAAACAGAATTCATTACCTTTTTATTATCCAACCTGTATTGGAAGACATAAAACAGCATGCGTGGCACACAATGGAGGCCCACTAGACACCAATACATAATGATTGTGTCCGTATTTTACATGCCAACTGTGTGAGTTTGAAGTGTGGTCGCGCACTTTTAAACAGGCTGTGCCCCGGCTTGGTGCAAGGTGACCATTGTACATTTATTACAACTGAGAGCTCTCTAAGACAAACAAGGAGAGTTACGGCAGTAAACACAAGACCTACATCGAAAATAATAGAAGAAGCCTTAAAGTGCATGTCAGGATTTATGACTTAGTTTGGTGGGATAGTGCCTGTGGTAAATATGTATCATAGTTTTACATCACAGTCTAGCGCTGAGTTGTCTATGTCAACAATAATTCCATCTAGAATTCTGGGACAATTTACAGACAGACACATTTTTCTGACAGTTTAAACAATCATCTAACAAAATAAATTGTTATCAGGAATTAGTATTTGTCAAATTGTGTAATTGGCTCTTTTCACAATCGCACCTGGCTAGTTCTGGTTGGTGTAAAAGTGCGGCTCTTCACTTCCTGTTCAAATTCATTCTGTGTGGGAATTAGCAGAGTCTTGCTTTAATAAATCAAAATCAAAAATATCCCACAAAAGAGAGCAAGTTACAGATGGATAATCTCTTGCAGCATGTTAAGACTTTTACATACATATAAATATTTCATTGTAGGAAACCTACCTGTTTATAAAGGTTAGAGGCCAATATACTAATATACATACATGAACTTAAATATTAAACAAACAAACTTGATAAAAGTACATAAAATGCAAAGTCGAGTGTTTTCGTAAACAAGTTAGTTTCGTTTGTGGTGTTATTTAAACATTATTGATTACATTTATTATTATGTTAGCATTAGCTTGGAGACAAAACCACTTACTTTATAAACATATAGATGTCCCCAAGTGAAGTATTAACATGGTACGTAAAGGTCTTAACATGCTGCCTATGATGATTAATATTTGATTTATTTTAGCAAGACTCTGCTAATTCCCCATAAGGAATTAATGCAGCTAGAAGTGGCGCTCCTCATTATTAAGGCAACCAGAACTAGCCGTTTGGTTTCGTGAATAGGGCCTATTATTCAGTAGATGTAAAATTACAGCCGTCGGCGCTAGCATTACAGTAGCATTTAGGCCGCATCTGCTGTTAGCATTCCTGGATACAAATGTGGGCCTTTATTCTTCTCCATGTCTTCGTGTCTGTATTTGGCACAATATATATACTAAAGTCTGTGTTTGTGCTTGTAGTTGTTGAACAGTGGGTGACAGAGCTGCTATTCTCCATTAAAATGAGACTTTCCCCACAGAGGTCTGTTCGTGGCATATCTATGTAACATCATGTCCTTATAAACGTCACCAAAATGGTTAAACTGCAGAAAAATGTGTCAAAAGTGTCTTCTAAACTGCCAGATACACTTTAACCTATTTCACAAAGTCAAAAACAAATAGCCTACAAACAAAAGGTAAACTATGCTTACTTAAAAGTTTTACTAATTTTTCATCTCTTTCTACAGAGGTCTAAGGCCAGGCTGAGCCGCACCAAAGGTTGCTCTCTAAATCATCAATAGCATTTTAATGAATGTGATTATTCAGCCCAGTGAGTGAGATAGCAATCGGAGCACTGCTGTCATTGATCCAAAGGGCCCCGATTTAATTAGCAAGTAGTGAGTGGCTAAGTATGATAAATATTAAATCATTATTTAAATAAGGATTTATGGGATGGATAAAGATAAGATAAGTAATCCAACATGAAGCTTTTATCTAGAAGTGGTAATACCCTTCTTAACTCCTCTAAGGTGTTTTTGTCAATATGAATTCGTTTAAATGGCAACATTGTACATTTATCTCCATTTTCTATCTAAAGCCAATGAATCTGAGTAAAACAACACGGCCTGTCCATCAAACTGCTGCATATGAGTAATTGGGAACAGCAGGCGAGCACTTTGTGCTGTCTATTTTTCAGGGTATACACAGTGAGGACAAGAAGTAAAGAACTGTAGGCAAGCAGGTATATGTTCCCAAGATAAACACTTTACTAATCACAGCTTCAGCTGTAATGATTAATGTATTCAGGAGAAGGCTAACATCACACACATTTAATCTGGCAACTGGCAAGGAGCTCAGAACCACAGCAAAAATATAACATACAAACCATGTCAGAGGTTTTATTTACAATTCTATCTTTGATAAGTGGTGCAATTGCCTGGAAGAAAGAAAACGGGACAGTTGTGAGACCAGGCCAGCAGTGGTAATAACATGGCTGTGCAAAAGATGTTGAACTTTTGAGAGATAGAGATAGGTTAGGGATGAGTACATCAGAGAACAGCTCCTATTAGATGTTTCTGAGATAAAGTCAGAGAGGCCAGATTGAGATGGTTGGACATGTACTGAGGAGGGATAGTTAATTTAAAGGTTTCAGAGGAAGATGAACAATTTCATGAAGAGAAAGATGTGCGAGAGAAAAGGATAAAAAGAGTCGGGAAGCAGAGGACTCTTGAGGCTGACAATTTAAAATAACATGCAAAAGTGTAGCAATTTGTCACATTTTACTTTTTACTCCGTTATAAGCATGTGGACTTTGAATGCAAACAGTGCCTGTCTTATCTGAAACCTGTCTTTCTTCAAATGGCCCTCGGTGCACAGAATGATCTGACAGCAGGTGACTGTTCAAAGGCTCCACAGCTATGGCTTTAAAGGATAATTCCTCTGAGTCCCTGCGGCTCGAGGTTGTACAATAAAGAAATAAAAAAAATATATATAAAAAAACAGACTATAACATCCTGCAGGGAATTCAGGGAGTTTATTCATAGCAAAGGCAAAAGCAACATTTCGCAGTAAAAACATCAAAAAGCTCTTCGATCTTCCAAGAACTGGTATTTTGTGTTCAGATGTGCCACATGACCTCTACTTCAATGTTCATCAGTCAATATAAGACAGCACAAGAGATTAGACTTAGAGTTACACGAGAGTCAAATGAACTCTTCTGTATCTGACTTACATCAAAAAGACTAAAAGCCATCTCTTCGTCTTGTCCGGCCACGCTTGGCTGAGCTGAGGTCTAGATATAAATGGCCTCAGTGGTCAGGCTGTGTGATGAAACTAAACTTTACAAAACTGTGCTGGGAATTTTGAAGGCCAGTATTGATTTTTATTGTTTTTGTTTTTGCTTCCAAGACAAAGATCTTAGTTGCTCATTCTGAGTGGGTGTTAATGTTTTTTCCGTGTGTTGCTTCCACAAATGTTAATTCATTTTACTGCAAGCCCAGTGTAAAATGTGAAGGCTGTACATATGTTTCTGTATTATGTAAATGTCCTCACAAGGAATCAATAATGAATACTGGTTTAAATAGGTTTCACGCAGGCCTAAATCATGTCTAAACCAGGTTATTTATTTAGCTGAGGCTGCTGCATAGTTTGTTATAGTCATAAGAAAACCTATGGAGGCAAAAACTAAATGTAGCTCTAATAGATAAATGCAATTTTTAATCCTCCCCTAGAACTAGCAGTTGTATATGTAGTTGAAATGTGCTGCTGGGGCCATCTGCTGTCAGAAACAGGAACAACAAGATAAAGCATTATTTCAAGGGTATTTGAAGTATAATATAAATGCTATTTTTGTTTGAATCAGGCTGATATAAATAATACTTTTCATACTTATATATTCATAATTTATTGACTCATATGTATGTATACTTGATGATTGACATGACATATTATACTTCAGATTTTCAGGTTCATCACGTCCCCATTGTTCACTCACTACCTCACTTTAGAGGGCTCAGACTCAGTCATTTTTAATCATTAGCGATGCTGGTTTTTTTAATCGAGAGGTCTTCAGCCAATCCTCAGGTCAGTAAAAGCATGTGGCTTGGTGCAGAATTCAGACTTCGGAGCGAGACATTTTTGTATTGAATGGCATAGATTCAAAGTCTGTCTTATTTATGATGTAGAAATTATATTGAAAGTAATTTTGTTTTTAGAAAGACAAAACCCCTAACCCCTAACCCCTAACCCACATCTAATTGAAAAATTGTGATGGATCAATAGGAGAGGACATTTTTTTTTAATAAAGTTGTCATATTATCAAATCACACCTGACAGAGTTTGCGCTGGCCCCTGTGTAACAGCCCCCGCCAAAATCAGAGATGAGAATTCATGTCTAGTAGATAAAGGATCATATCAGGAGCACATATGTCAGAATAAGAATCAGTAAAAGGTTTAATGACATTGTCAGTGAACAAAATTCACAAACTTGGAACTTGCTTTGGCGTTGAGGTGCAACATACACCAGTGAATTATAATAATAATAATAATTTGCGAACAGCGTCTTCTATTTTTCTCTCTAATTCAGAGATGTTTGAAGTCGGAATGTCATGATATAATACTACACATTATTCCTCTGATTTTAGAAAAGTATTGTATTCTGAACACCACCAAAGGAAACAGTAACTGTACCAGAATACAGTTACTCAAAATTAGTATTCTGAATACACATTTTCGTTACATGTATTCAGTTACTTCTCAAAACTGTGCATAATGGAGTAGCCATTTATTTCATTATCTACATCTCATGTTTTACATTACCGGTATATTACTACAGTGTTGATGTGGGCAGCTAAATATATTGTGTTCACATGTTTGACGTAAGCAGCAGATCCACCCCCCGCCAGCTCTCTATTAAATATAAATATTTAGCTGTGCGTTTGTGGTGCACAGTGGCAGAGCGGTTAGAAGGAGATCATGGGTTCGATTCTAGGGCCAACATCACATCACATGATCTCTTTGGGTGGAGTCTGCATGTCCTCCCCGTGTTACTGTGGGTTCTCTCCGGGTTCTCCGGGTTCTCCGGCTTCCTCCCACCGTCCAAAGATGTGCATGTGTTAGGTAAATTGGCAACTGTAAATTGGTGAGCGTGAATGCTTGTCTGTGTGTGTCTCTGTCTGCGTTAACCCTGTGATGAGTTGGCCACTGTCCAGGGTGTACCCTGCCTAAGGCCCAAAGGCACTGGGATAGGCTCCAGTCACCCGCGACCCCTAACGGGAACAAGCGGTAGAAAATGAATGAATAAATAGCTGTGCATTTGATGGTTCCCTCTGTATTGGAGGCTTAAAGTTCATGGAGCCTTAACATAGGCTAATTTTATTCTACCTAGTCTTGTACATGGATCAATTTTACCAGTACATTTAGCTAGAGTGTATATTGGGCATTAGTTATACGAGACCCCCCCAGCCCCAGCTTGAGTTTATAGCGCTGAGGACTGGGGCGCCAGAGCTCTCTCTGGTCCCGAGCATGTGCCCCCCCCTATGGTTGTGGCCCTAAACAATTGCTTAGTGTATGCCAATGGCTGGGCCTGCAGCTAAAATGAATGATTTTGAAATGCAGATTGCTGTTGTAATACAAGAAGTTAGTCCAGTCACTAATAGAAATAATTGGATTTGCATTTGTGAATTTACCTTTTAGATGTACATTAATTCAATCATTTTCTTCAACTCCTGATACACCCAGGAGCTCAGGAATAATATTCTCCAAAAAGCTCTCTGTATCCTGGGTTAACACAGAGACATACATTAGTTACATTAGACATACATTAATTCACTAGGGCACTAAAGTTACAGTTGCCAATTTACCTAACACATGCATGTTTTTGTATGGTGGTAGGAAGCCGGAGAACCTGGAGAGAACCCACCGTAACACAGGGAGGACATGCAGACTCCACCCAGAAAGATCATGTGATGTTGGTCTGGCCTGGGAATTGAATCTACAATCTCCTTACTGGAAGGCGAGAGCTCTAACTGCTCTTCCACCGTGCACCCTTTTAGATATTTCAAGGCTAAATACATAGACAAAATGTGGGAGTATGGCATCATGAATGTGCCATCATCACATTCTAGGTTTTTGAGTGTATTTTGCCATGAACTAAAAGGATTTAAAAGGATAATTCACAAATGTTGAAACTGATCATATCTGACTAGACTCAGGAACTTCCTGTATGACAATATAAATCTTCATTAAAAAAAAAAAAAAAATGATATTCCCTTTTTCTATGTGATGACATATACAAATAATACAATAAACGATCATGTGTTGATAGATTAAGTACTGTCTATAACTGAAACAACCACATACATGAGAAGGAGTACAGGACTGTAGTGGACAACTTTGTCACCTGGAGTGAGAAGAACCACCTTCAACTGATGTGACGATGTAAGGAACTGAGAAGGACCAAATCTACTGTGACCCCGATTTCCGTCCAGGAGGTCAGAGTGGACGGTGGGCAGAGGAGCTGTTGTAATAGTAGTTGTTAGTTGATGTATTATATTTACTCATATGTAATTAGTTTAACAAGTCTTTCTTTTTTGCTAACTTGTATTTTCTTCTACTGGTCGGTTGCACGTCTGTAACGAAAATAATGTCCCACCACCAGGGGCAGTGTTGAGTCAGAATGTGGTCAGATTCAGAAGAAGTAGCAGTCATCGGAAATGGTTTTGTTGTGAAATGTTCAGTGTGGTGCGCATGTTTTTAGTATTTATTGAAGTCTAAACAAGCAAACATGTCCAGTCGATTAGAAAACGCCAACCCTGTGATCTTCCAGCGTTCCGGAGAGCGACTGCTGACGGGGTCGGAGGAGGACGAAGACGTGCACGACCCGATAGATGACAGAGAAATATTTGATATCCTTTTAGCTCACTAGCGGTAGCTACTCTTCTGTTTTGTACTCTTAGACACTCAACTACTTGAGCACTAAGTAGTATCATGGACAACAGTATCCCCGGGATCTAGAAAATGTTTATCTTTCACGTTTACACTTTTGAAAGAGAAAGTTATCTCCTTAATAAAAGTTACATTTGATCAGATCCATCAATGACCCAGAACATCCTCTGTCTCTGGAGGAGCTCAATGTGGTGGAGCAAGTTCGTGTAAAGGTAAGACTCTCTAAATCCTTATAAACGCCCTGAATCCTGAGTTAGACACAACGAAGCCTGATGATGCTTTGGAAGTGTTTATTTAGTTGTTTTCTCTCTCAGGTGGATGATGCAGGGAGCACTGTAGGCATTGAGTTCACTCCCACAATCCCTCACTGCAGTATGGCCACACTTATTGGACTGTCTATTAAAGTCAAGCTGCTGCTGCGCTCTCTCTACCCGACAGATTTAAAGTCTGTATACATTAACACTGATAATACACTTTTCAAACAAGTCAACTGACTTTTTTTTTACTGTCTTTGTTTAGATTGATGTCCACATCACACCTGGGTCTCACGCCTCAGAGGATGCAGGTAGAGCAAAATTATTTGTTATCGATTTGTATTCAAACAAAACACAATATTAACAACTTAGTGCACTTTCAACTATAAAAGTCACATAATACATCTTAAAATCCTTAAACTAAATAAAAGCACCCCCCTAAACAGGCCCTGTTTTCAGATAGATAAATAGATATGTAGAAATAGTTGGCAGATTACATCCATTTCATCCACTCTCTCACTGTAGGTTGATGATCGGCAACAAAGTGAAATTGCCTTGGGATGTTTAGTGGACAAATATGTGTTCTTATCTGTGTTTTTCATACTTTTTAGTGCTTTATTTGTACTAACCTCTTTAAAAGCCTAACCAGTGACGGTTAGCATGTGGCTAAAAGCCTTATGTATATGACATTGGTTACCTGTATACATATTTTTTAGCTGGCTATAGGCTGTTAATGTCGATACAATAAAATAAGAGAACCTTTATTTGTCACACAATGGGGAAAGTCCAGTGTTGCAACACAAATTAGGCACAGAAACACAGATTAGGAACAGAAGTGGAATAATAAAACAAAACGTCCTTAAAATTATAAACCTGTTTTTACCTTTTTGTACGTCTCTGGTTACAAGCCAAATAATAACCTTGGGTCCAATATAATTTACACTCCTGTTACTTGGATATGCCTTAAAACCGGTGTTAAAAGTTTACCAAAACGATATTTTGATTTTGTAGACTTACAAAATGCCTTGTCATTTCTTGTTGACAATGCCCTTAATTTCATAATGTAATTGTCATTTGAATAATCCAAAACCTTAATACAGCAATCAACAGTTTAGTCAGTAGTACAACTGCAATTTATAATGAATTTGTGTTTAAAAATATAGCGATACGTATCGTAGTTTCAACATACACATTGCCAAGAAGTCCCCTTCAATATATTGCCTTATCATTATTTTTACTCCAGCCCAAGTATCTACCGAAGTTAAATACATTTGCATTTGAACGGCACTGTCTGAGGTGCACATTAAGACATTAATTAAATGTTTTTCTGTTCTAATGTAGTGAACAAACAACTTGCGGACAAAGAAAGAGTGGCAGCAGCATTGGAGAACTCCTCGCTCTTGGAAGTGGTCAATCAGTGTCTGTCCACGCGAAACATTTGAGCAGTTTGTGACGTTATTTTGAATGATCATTGTCTGCTTTGTCTGTTTCCTTTGGAAGAATTCTAATAAGGTAGCAGTGCTAAGGACAAGGCTCAAGCTTTTGTGACCCCCTAAATAACCAAGAAACCGACTCGGGACCCCCACAGGAACCTTTCAAGATTTAAACGACTTAAAACTATGTCTAATTGTATTTATTTTAGTAGTTTTATCTGACCCAATTTAACTAAAACGTACTGTTTTCAATTAAAAGAGATTATATACAGTGTAATAGATTCAACATTACATCTTAAAATCATCTCGCAATCCCCTGAGGGGTCTTCACTTTGGAAACCACTGATTGTTTGGCAGTCTGAAGATGAGTCTACAGTATATGTGATTGATTGATGTATTTATTTCACTTTTTTAATTAATGCTACAATTGCCTATTAAATAAAACATTCATAGCTATGTATTGTATCGTTTATATTAAATATGCCTCCTGAAATGTGTAAATTCTAAGCTTTTGGGCATTTTCAAGTTAGTCTTTTTTTTTCTTTTACCAGTGTTTACACAGTGTTTGAGACATTTAGACTTCATATCTTTAAATAAATACTTTGTATACTAATATTTCGTGAAGTTGCTGTGTATGACTTGGTCCACATCTGGAAACATTGCATCACTGCTAATACTGGGATAAGAGAGACTCAAGAGGCACAGCTGCTTAAGCTGGACCACAGCTAAGCCTGGACCACAGCTTTGGATAAAGTAAGTCACATCAACACACAGATTCTTTGATCAACAAGTTATCTGCCAACTTATATAAAGTTCTGGTTCATGCCTGCCTTGTGACTCATGTTTAAACAGCTGGAGTATAATGGTGCTGTGGAATGCAAGAAGGTCATTTGACCAATTCCAGTTGCTATTAAAACATATAAGTCCACTGGTCATGCATTAGCCCCACTACTATTTACAGAAACGTGTTTTTGCCCTAAAGCAAACCGCTATTGCGCACACCCTTGGAAGCTGAGCCCGGGACCGTCTCGGGTCTTGGCACGGCCCCCGGGATGTGACGCTCTGCTCGGGGTGAGTCCGTTTAGCGGCCCGCCCCCTGCCAGTGCTCTGACTTCGCAGAGACTTCACGATTGGCTGCACAGACGTCCTCCACGCTAACCACTGTATCCTGACGATCGATTCATGATTAATCGCCAGAATCAAGAGGCTCATGTGCATCGAGGTAAGACGTACGCACTTTCATTGCATTTTAGAGCTTGTTTTTCAGCTTCTAGTTTGCGCACCACGGCCATTATGAAAGGAAGAGCAGGAAGCGTTAACAACATCTGGGATGAAGTTGTCAGTCTCACAGTGGATGGTTGTTGTAGCGGGAATGGCCTGGCAGTCAGTAGTCAAAGGATATCTTTATTTGGCTGCAAATGCGCCGCAGTGGAAGGAGCAGAGGCTTTGGGCTGGACAAGTGCCAGGGGTTGTTCTTTCTTTACGCCACAAATGAACGTGAATGTTGTATCAAATAACTTGTGCTAAGTGCTAAACAGTAGCCTACTTTCTTTCCTTTTTGTTTTTAACTAACGCGTGTTGTGGGTCGTATAATCCCTATGTATTGCGTCTTGATTTACTTGATCGTCTACACAAGGACCTTCGTGAGGACACTCTAAACATCTGGACAACATGCACCAACAGACAAAAGTGCACAGGAATTGAAACGCTTAGTTTTCACAACCTGTTTAACAGAAGGCCATTTGGTTGATGGAGGCCTGAATAGTCTATATTTTTTTGTAAAAACTAACAGGGATCCAATAAATAAAGAACACTTTAAAAGTTCTGGTCACACATATTAGTGGAAACTTCATCCTTTTATTTTTATTTAATTATTCAATCTGTCTGATTTGGGCTTTAATTGGAAATGTATTGGCCTATATACTTTCACCCTATTGTCCCAATTTATCAAGGGTTCGATCAGAACAGTCTGTATTTTTGGGGGTGAAACGTGTATTGTGTTCCCTTTTAGGTCTGTCATAATGTTGTGTGGTACACGTGTTATAAAAAACTGCAGCCAGTGACTCTCATGATGCTCATTTTAGATTCTGCTACAGTCTGATCTTTAAACAACATGTTGTCTTTGAGGCAGGAGGCACTGAAGGCTGATAAGCTGCATGAGGATGGCTGTGGGAGCATTCTTATAATACCTGTGCATTGTCACTAAACAAGTTTTAGTTCATTGTAGCTTTAAGTTCTTGGCATTCCTTAGTGCCTCAGAGGAGCAACTAATGTTTAAGAAAACTTGTCGACCATCTTTGTAGGGGATTTTTAGTCCTTTTAAAGCATGTCTGGTGACTTCCTGTTCTGTGATGAATTGTGAAAGCTCATGTGACACTTTAGCATAGTGTTGTCATTTAGTTGCAACATCAACAGTGAACAAATATTTCTGAGCATGAAATCTATAGGCGTGCATAAAGGGTTGTTTGTGATTCCCTACACAACCTTGCTCAAAACGAAATTGTAGATAATATAATCATTAAACATTTTAGACAAGCTCAGCTTTTACTCCAGCCAGTTGGAGTAACATGGTAACTGACTTGAAAGAATGTACTTTCGTGAACTATTGTTTAAATACACATAAATTAGTAAGTTATCTCATACCACTCACAATTGGCAGTGATGTTTTGTGAGTAATAGAGCTGATGAAGCCTGATGAAAATGTCCTGCCAGGCACTAATGCTCATGTGATTAAGACATGTCCTATGGCGTCATTGCTGTAGCTTTTTATGTGCCTCAGACAAAAACTCCCACGATGGAAGGGGTTCGATTCACTGAGAAAATAAATCAATATACATGGGGCAATGTTCAAATTGTTTCGTCGAAACTAAAAATAACATGTTCAGAATTGTTCGTGATAGTGTAGCAAAGCTTTTCTGTGCCGTTTCATCTGTGATATAAAGATGTTGCGCCTAATATGAGCTGTTTTAAAGTGTATCTCTGGGGGTTGTATCTTCAATTAACAACATTTTAATTGAGATTTAGATTCAGTCTTTTCTAATTGTCAATGATCAGCTTGGGTCTTTTTAATCGAGAGGTCTGTGATACCATTTGTTTTCCACCTGTAATTATCAGTCACCATTTTTAGTTTTATTTCGTTTTTATTTTTGTCTTATTAAAAACAAATACAAATTAATTTCAATATTTATTTGTCATTTAACATAAAATATAGTCAAATTTCATCTCTGCTTCAAACCACATGCTTTTATTGACAAGCTGTAGACCTCTCGAATAAAAATACCCAGAGGCATATTATTGACAGTTAGGAATGACCTTATCTTGATCTCAGTTAAAATTAAATAAGGTGCAAATATCAAATTTATAAAGATGGTTTCATTTGCAGAGACAATAAACTTTAATCCCTCTGAATTTCTCCTGCAAAATCATTATATTGTATCAATATGGTTTATTGGTTTGTTTGTTAGTTAATGTTTGTAGATTCTTGGCAAACAAACAAACAAACAAACAAACAAGCCCAAGCCACCAGAAATGCAACTATTGGCATTCTATTTTTGTTCCAGTTCTAATTGCTGTACCACATCAGCCGATGAACTCTAACATGTTTTGGCAAAATGCCTGTGGGTATTTTCTCTCCCACAATAATACAGTAGATGGAGTTGATAAAGGAAACTATTCACATTTGCATCAACATAAGCTGACGTGTGCTTTATTCTTAGTAATTCTGTTACTGGTAACCTTTTTCCATGGAATGAACTTCCGCTACTATTTTTTTTTGTTAATATATTTGAGTTTCCATTTGTCTGCGTGTAATATCGTCTATGCAAGTCTCCTTTCCTTGCTGTTTGGGAAGCACTGTCCTATTTTCTGGAGAACGAGCACAGAGACATTTTTTCCCTTCCCAAGACCAGTTCTGGTGAAGAGAAACAGCTGGAGAGAGAGAGAGAAGGGGTGAGAAAGGGGGACAGACAGAGCCGAGTGCTGACTGTGTCGAGAGGCAGGAAGTATGACATGGAGAGTACAGGAAGTGGCTGCTAAGGCGCTATGCTCACCCTCTCTGTTTCTGGCAGGGGATGTGTCCCTGCAACAGTGGCCTGGAAACTATTCACTTTCATTTTGAACACTTGATGAAACTGCGTGGAAAGGATACACATTTAAACTTTTTAATGAACAAAAAATTTGTATATCATGACTAAATAAATAATAAATAAATAGAATAAATACATAATATCGTCCACCCCCAAAATAATATTGCCAAAAATGAATATACTTATGGCAATATTCAGCTGCAGTCGCGAAGAAAGAAATGATTAGTCGACTAAAGACATGTTCTGTTCATCGACTAAAAGACATGTTCTGTTCATACGACTAAAGACATGTTCTGTTCATCGACTAAAGACATGTTCTGTTCATCGACTAAGAGAGACATGTTCTGTTCATCAATTAGTCGACTAAAGACATGTACTGTGCAGGTGCATACCTATGTTTCCCGGTACCTGCATACAGTATGCTCCCCATATGCTATTGGAAATGGGTAACATAAGTATCTGCACATGCAGAGCAGTATGTATGTTTTTAAACCTGACACTATTCCCAAACCTAAGCCCTAACACCAAAACATTAACCATTTGAAAAATAAACTATTCCAAAATGGATCAAATGATAAGTTAACATAAATCTATGTACCTGGGCAACATGCTACCTCCATCGCCTGAAGGGCCCTATGTTCCCTGATGAGGTACGGGGGAACATTAGCATAACACTGGGCTGACCCTGTTCTGTTCATCGATAAGGCGACTACAAGGGGGTGACGCGATGGGCTGATCAAATCAACCCTTCTCAAGTGTCAGACCATATGTGTGCACTCACGAAACCGCGAGAACAAAGGACACACAATTACAAATGTTTTTTTTTTTTTGTTTGTTTAAAGATAACTAGTATTCATCTCTAAACAACAGATTCAACTGTCAATCTAACTCACTCCAAGCCTTTTCCTTTTTGTTGTGGTCTTTTATATTCCCCCAAAAATATTAGTCAACCAACATTTTTATTAGTCCACTAAGACTAATCAACAGATTTTTGACTAAACAACCAGAGGCCTACAGCCCTAAGATTCAGACGATATGCTAACAATGCATCAGAAATATGTCTCAGTGTCTTTGCTAAGGGTCAGGTTTAGCACAAAACATAAATATACCATAAAATCAAGAAGGAAATGGGCAAAAATAATTGCTTTATTCCCTTGTTTGGGAGATTAAACTAGACGTTTCTGTCTCTTTGATATCATTTTTAATAGTTTGAGTAGATGTACTTGATATTCTAATATTGTCAATCTCCAAAACAACAATTGTTTCGATATATCTCCCACCTCTACCAGAAACTATGATTTATACTATTAATTATTCCATTTCGGATCACTTAGACCACGGGTGTCCAAACTTTTTTTCACTGAGGGCCGCATTTTGAAGCATATATGAAGGGCCACAGACGACATGACAATGAAGTGAGGAATTGGAAATTTTGCATTTGATATAGTTTTGATGAGCCTCCACACCTTTTTTGCTCTGAAAATTGGTCTGAGGGCCGCATTTGCCCCCTGAGCCATAGTTTGGACACCCCTGACTTAGACTATAGCAGCACTGATCCTTCCTCTACTTAACCTTTACTATTACCTGATACTAATAACCACAACAAACATGGTCAATGAAATTAAAGTAACAGATTATCCATGTTTTGTTCTCCAAAAATCCATCCATACATATTGTTGCACTGTTCTTTTCCTTAAAGTCCTTACTCTCTTCCATCTAAAAGTTTAACCTGCAGGGCACTGTGCCAGAAACCTGGTTCATCTCTGCACATTTAATGTGTTGGGCTTGGGGCCGTTTTGGGTGCTTCCCTCCCCGCCCCATCTACTTTTGAGGAACCGAAAGAAGGAAGTGTCATGTGCTGCATATAAAGTTTGTATGTGCGCTCAACAGGGACTTGTATATGTGCTGTAAAGTATAAGGCAGTGGAAAGAATAGCAGAAGTGTTGGTTTTTTTATATACAGAGGCGGATGGTCTTCTGCTTTTATGTTCTCAGTTTATGCATGTGGCTGTTCTTCATCTTCTGCCTTTTCATGAAGACTGAGCTGAGGTGCTTCGTCTACTGCCTACTCAACATCCTGCTCATCCTTCTATGGGTGCAGATTGAGTGAGTACATGCTCCACAACTGTTGCTGCAAAACTGTTGGTTGTTATGCAACACTTGTTTTGTTGACGCTTATGTCATCATTAAAATATTGGAAGAACTATGCAAACACTTCAGCAACACTACAACCTTGAAGATGCATTTCGTATTTGATATTTTATGTACTGTAGCATTATAAGCATGTTTGACAATTGCAGGCATGCATAGTTCTACAGAAGTAAGGTTGTAGTCGACTAAAGCAATCCTTGGTCAATTAAAGACATGCCCATGCATCAGTGGCGCGCACTCAGGGCAATCAAGGCGAGCAGTTATTGACCAATAAAATCTAAAATGACTGAGTGTCACAACTATATTTAAATTGTTCCAAAATATATCCAAATAAAGTCACAGTGTCTTTTAGTGGCCTCTACAGGTCACTGAGCAGCACTGTGTGAAGCTTGGCTCTTCATCTCCCGCCCCATTTCATTTTGCGACCGTGTTCAGAGGCCCGTTCATGTTCCGCTCTCTAACATGAGCTTTTAGAACCAGAGCGGACAGCAGCTTCTTTTAGAGGCCTGCGCATGCGCTCTGAGGACACCGCATCAAACCCATGATCTATGCTCAATCCACGCAGAATAAACCTGTGTGGTAATCTTGGATGTTTGCAGGTTCTGCCCTAACTGCACAAGTGAAGCAACAGCAGTGCCAAGTTGCAACAAACTATCTTTTAGCTATGGCTCTGTTCATGTTTCCAATGATTAGACGTTAGTTAGAAGTATGGGCAGTATTTTAACAACATAGAGTTCTAGTTTGTGTAATTAATTGATTGCTGAAATGAGACTATTTACTCCATTCAGTATTCTTTTTCAGTTATGGGAGTTTAACTTGGTACAATAGATGTTTCTCCTTCATGCAGGGGGTTTTAAACTCCCTTTTGTCTGTTAGTTTTTTTCACTTTTGTGTACAAGTGTTATCCATTATATATTGATGAACACCCCAAGTCTGCTTGCCAATCAACAAAAGTCACCACACGCTACTTCTGTACATCAATTAGTTGAGTAAACAGGGGAGCTGGCAATATTTCTTAATGATTTGGTGTCTTTGATTTGAAACTGCACTTACAAGATCACAACTCACAAGAGTTTTTGTAAATTGCATTATGGTTTGTTAAGAAAGGGAGATGAAACTTACAATTTACTCCCAAAACTTTTGGTGTTTGGCATTTAAATCGTTATAATGCCAATAAAATAATCAGTCGACTAATACTCATTTTGAGTGTCAAAAACACCATTGGCTGATTGATGATACTTCCCTAAGTGATGACTATCCCATCATTGTTCTGGGTAAAAGTGTATTATAAAATTGAAAGAGGAAGTTGGTTAAAAAGGTTAAAAAGGCAAGGACCAAATCTCCCAGCAATCTCCCAGAATTCACAATAACTGACAATGTTTGTAAGCCTTCTCATACCAAGGTAGTTAAAAATATTTCATATCAACATTAAAATACTCACAACATGGTTACCTTCTTTGTACAGATTGTCTACTTTTTTGTGTCTGCTCAAAATGGCCGGAAATACACATGAGGAAATAACCGTAACCACTCTTCCGCTCTACAATATCTGTCTATCATCGAGCATTTACTGATTGTTTGGCTGAATTGTAAAATTACCCTGCTGAGTGAAAGTTTGAGAGAACTGCAGTCGGACCAGATTTTCTGTTGGACAGAGCTGCAGTATGAATGTGTGCATATATTACAAGTGAGAGGCCACAGGATGTTAGCTTAGACACTCAGCACAGTTCAGCAATACTGACAAATTTAACTTTACTCTGCTGTAGGTTCACGCAGTGAAACGGTCATTTTATATGAAAGGGTGGATTATGTTCACAAAAATGTGTAGTTTTGGGAGTATCCCGAAACAGAACAACAGAACTGTGCTAAAAGTGTGTCTTTAAATGTATTATTGGAGGAATCTCACAAATAAAAGGACTGACCCACACAAGTGCAGAAATGTCACTTATTTGAAGGATTACAATACACCATTCGATCAATTTTTATTTTATTTTTGTCGAACTTTCTCAGGCCTATTACTATCGACATTCTTCAAAACAACCTTCAGGATAATATTGATCATTTGATATTTTGCCCACCTATTTACATACACTTTTTAAAGTTTCTAGAGGCTATTAACTACAAAAGTGTTTGTGCCTTGTTCTTGAATACATTTAAAAACATATAATTATATATATATATTTAACCAGTGCCAAACTGATGGAGTCATGAATGTGGCCTACATGTTGTTTTCATGAAGATAATTTGTTGTGTTCCTTGAAGAAAACAACCAATTCATGGGTTTCAGAGTGATTATAATTGAGTTCTGTTGATGCAGAAAGCAACTAACAATTCAAAACTAAATATTTGTTTCAAATTGGTCTAACAATTCAAAACTAAATATTTGTTTCAAATTGTCTAACGTCCTCTAAATGATGTCGATAACAGGAAAGACGCGTAACCTGAGTGAAACCGACATGTAAAGTATTATTTTCACACAATTTCTTACAAATCTATTCAAAATAACCATATTTCTTATTGCAGCATCTGGTCTGGATAGCCTATCCAAGGGTTTCAGAGTGATGCAATCTAGCACCGTTGCCATAGCAATGAACAGTTCAAAGTAAAATATATATTTTGGGCAGAAAGTCCTCTAAATATCATGTATAAAGAGGGAGGGGAGGGGTCAATGTGCTGTGAGAATGTGTTGTATGTGCTGCTCTAATGAGGTTGTGGAGGATGAAAGCTGTTTTATGGGCACTTTTAAACTGAAACACGTGTGGGCCTATTTTGGCACAAGTAGTAAAGTTCTTCTGTGTTCCTTCAAAAGACCCACACTCATGAGTCCTGTGTTAGATCCAGGAACAAATGACTAAAATGTTATTATGTTGTTCAACTGTTCACAATTAAATTCACAACTCTGAATAAACAAGTAAATTGGATGAATACAGTATGTGAAAAAAAAATAAAGTAATGCTGCTCTCAGAAGAAATGTAACATTTCAAGGTAGATCATGTCCTAAACATTTTTTGCAGTTATGACCGTATCTATGCTGTATACCAGGGCTATTCAACTTTATTTTCTCGAGGGCCAGATTTCTCGGAGGGGCGAGGTCACACAATTTCAATACATTTAGTTCATACATAAAAATAACTACTGCTAGATTACATTTTTGTGAGAAATGACATACAAAACACTTTACCAACATTGCTCACCCACCCAGAACTAAACCAGAATTAAGTTAGGACTAGACTAGAACCAGCCAGGTCTTAACTTGGACTGACCCAGAATCAAACAAGGCCTAAACCTAAGACCGGGTGCTAACCCAGAATTAAACCAGTAAACGACATTTTAATTCTATTTTTTCAACATTTGGAAGATGGGTCCTGGGCCGAATTAAATTGGTTGACGGGCCTGATTTGGCCCCCAGGCCTTAGGTTGAATAGCCCTGCTGTATACTATATACTATACTACACTACAGTAGTGTACCATTAGTTGTGCACTGTTTTTGTCATTTTGCAATTAGGGGTGGGCAGTATTGTTGAAAATGTATATCTCAAAATTTTTGGAAGTATAAAAGACGATAATGTGTCAGTCCAACAGAAATATGTTGAAGCTCATATAGTTCTGTGGTTAAAACATATCTTTAAACTTATCAGACACATGTAAAAAGTTCAGAAATCCTTTATTATCGAGTATATCTATCATAATATTATCTGCATTTTTATATACTGCCCACCTCTAATTGCCTATCTTTCACAGGAAATTATTTTAATTCTACTCAACAAGTTTTGAACATGCCTATTTATCTCCTTGTTGACAGATGGACAGACTGAAAGAGATAGAGCAAACACTACATTGTGTTGTGTTAAGAAATAGAAACATTCTTTTAGCGGCTTTAGTACAGTTACTCAAGCGCCAGTTGTGTTGTCAAGCTTTTTGCACAATATTCACCTTCAGTCACAGTTCTCATGGTTGATTTACTTGACCTAAGAGCTTCGTATAGTATTGCAGGCATTCAGCTATTTTTTTGAAACAATTTAATTTATTGAGTTTTGTTGGTGAGATGTTCCAGTAAAAGTGCTCTAAACAAGAAGGGTGTAGAAGGGAAGGAAGTGTAATGTGTGAAAACAATAACCACTGAGGGAGAATGAGAAAAACAAAACTGACACTAATACGATGATGAAGAGAGTGCTCACATTTTGTCTCTCATAAAGACTGAGCGCTCAAATGAGGTGGAGGTATCATATCTCCTGCCGGATGACTGTGGTACGAGAGCTGCATGGGTGACTTCCTGTTTGTCAGCGGTGCACAGGAAGTTAGAGGCCGCTAGAGGTTGCATTATGAATGTTTAAAATGAAAGTGCTCTGTTCGATATGAAGAGGGATTTTGTTTTTGTTAAAAAAAAAAACAACTTAAAAAAACACTTGGTGTTTCCATGTTGTACATATAAGAGCCTGACCTATTATGCATTTCAGAGCTCCAGTATTTGAAGTCTTTTGATCAAGTCAGTGTTTTCCTTATTTGAATACATTTTTCAGGAACATTGATCATGAGCTTTTTATTTAATGGGTTGTTTTTAATGATTTATCGGTATCCTTATTAACACCCTATGAGGGAATTATTATTCTAACAATGATCATACAGTTACAATTGCATAATAAAAGTAAAATAGATTATTCCTGGCTGGTTCTCTCTGGAACAGTAATTAATGTAGAGATGGTCTAAAATGAATATTTCTAAAATATATTTATTTGAATTCAAGAATTCTGTGGGCCTTGTGTTTCATCAGGGTGCAAAGTCCTGTTCCAGTGAAGTAACGTGGTGAATACAAGATGCCAGCCCCTCCGCCTCCACCTCCCCCTGGGCCGCCACCCCCTCCCACACTGTCTCTGGTCAGTATTTTTATTCATATTGCAAGACAATTACGGCTGTGGCTTCTCATTTCTGAAACGACCATGTGCAAAGACAAATCCCATGGTCATGTAAAAGATGTCAGTATGTTTGAGAAGGGTCAAATCATTGGCATCAAGTGGTGACTTTTTTTTTCGACAGGCAGTATAGTTTGTCAAGCATTTATAGCTGGGCTATTCAACTATATTTTATTATTTATATCCAGTATGCACAAACAACTCGCAATGTTATTCTACAGGAAACTATTGTTTCATTGAAGTAAAAAAATTAAAACATATTTTTCTGTCGCAAATAGGACAAAAGCAGGACTAAGCATAGACCAACTCGGTGTCAATCAAAAATCATAGTTGAATTGGAGCAGATAATAGCAGCAGATCTAGAACTAGACCTAGTCCTGAACCAAGACTAAACATATTGAAGGTCACATCAGGCTTAAACAATATCTTGAACAGGACTAGACCACAGAATCTGAACCAGGCCTCTAGGTACTGAATAACAGAGCTAACATAATGCACTAAGGACAAACTCAGCTGGTCCAACCCATGGCCCATTTTACCATGAGGGGACCATTTTGCTTGGTGCTAATTATGGCATCTCTGCTGCTGTTTATGTTAGGCCGGAGACTACATGTTTGCCAGGCTACATTGCAATGGGGTCCATTTTTCCACGATGGGCCGGAACATATTGCTTAGTGGGCTGTCAGTTAATTAGCTCTGATTTATAGGCATAATGTTTCATAATTGTTCTTGTGATTTAGGCCAACACAGAGAAGCCAAACTTAAACCGTTCTGAACAACATGGAAGAAATGCTCTCTTAACAGACATTTGCAAAGGCGCCAGATTAAAGAAGGCTGTCACTAATGACCGCAGTGGTCCTTCTCTTGACAGTAAGTCTGGAGTTGCCTGTATATGTCACTGTAATTAGTTTAAATAATTATCATTTTAATGCTGGTTGTGTCTTTTATTTTAGAACCTAAAGCAGGAGGTGGTGGGGGAGGAGGATTAGGAGGAGGTGGTGGTGGCGGCGGGGGAGGAGGAGGAGGGGGAGGAGGAGGGAGGATTTGGTGGAAGCAGTCCTGCCGGCCTTGGAGGCCTCTTCGCAGGTGGAATGCCAAAGCTGAGGTCTTCAGGAAACAGAGACACCACTGGTAAATCCATTGCTTTATTGCTTTCAACACCATGTTAATATGGTCTGTTTCTCCACGCCACGTGAATATATCAATGTATTGGTCATGTTTTGTTACATATTCTTCACATATACTTTTTTTTGGTAGATTCGGCCCCTAGTAGAGCACCCATTCTACCACCTGGTGGACGGCCCTCTGCTCCTTCGTCTTTTGGGGCTGGAGGACGGTCTAGTGGTCCCCCGAAACTCTCTGGAGCTCCATCTGGTTTGAGAAACGGTGCCCCCGAGCTTCCAAAAGGCCGGCCTAATTTCTCCAGACTGGATAGTCCTGGTGGGCCTCCTCCGGTCCCGAACACACCGCGACCCAACCAGAGCCCATCTTCTCGCCCAGGCCCCCCTCCTCCTTCACTTCCTGCAGGCCCCAGACCCTCTCCTTCTGGACCTGCTCCTCCTCCTGGCAGGCATGGACCTCTTCCACCTCCTCCAATGGGATCAAGGACAAGCCACTCAACCCCCCCTCCTCCAATGACAAATGGGACCCGTCCACCACTACCTCCAGGCGGGAGGCCCCCACTTCCTGATGAGAGACCCCCTCCACCACCAGCGCCTTTGTCAAGTCGTCCTTCTATGCCCCGTGACATTCCTCCTCCTCCTCCTCCTTCTGTCAACGTCAAACCTTCTCCGGTTTCTTCATCACCATCGTCCTGGTCTTCTGCTGGAGGCGGAGCACCGCCACTACCCCCAGGTCGGCCGGGGCCCCCACCTCTCCCTCCCACCCCACCTGTCGGAGACGACCACAGCACTCCACGACTGCCCCAGAGGAACACTTCTCTCAACTGGTACGTCCTCCCCTTCATCATCATTGCCTGTGCAACATAATATTTTTGAATTGCAGCTTAAGGTTTTTTCTCCTTAGTCATTCCTCTGCTCCTCCACATCGATCAGGACCCCTACCACCACCTCCTAATGAGAGGCCACCATCTTTGGGACGTAACCAGTCTTCAGTACGCACAGGTAACTTCTACGTCTTAATTTGAGAGTCAACAAAATTCTGAATTTTTTTTGTCTGTTACAAAAGCATTTCTTTATTTTTCTTGTAAGATATTGTTGTAAGTTATGCATCACATGTGCGGTTAGTTCGTGTTTTCACAATATGTTTACATGTTTTTCAAAGGGCCTCTACCTCCCCCTCCTCCATCCAGCCGGAGTGCGGGCAGTATAAGATCTTCAGCAGCCCCTCCACAAGTAGGACGTCCTGGGCCGGAGCCTCCTCGAAGTGGGCATGGTGGTAGACCGCCTTTTCCTCCAGATAGACTCGGGGCAGGGGCACCTCTGCCACCTCCGCCACCAATGGGCAATGGATTTCAAAACTCTCATCACAACCAGATGCAGGGTGAGTCTTCTATTGTTTGTTTGTGTGTGTTGTAAACTTTATTTACATAAATACAGCAATATACACAGAAGTTACATGCAATAATTCTACTCTTTTCCAGATGAATGAATGGAGTGTCGTTTCACTTTCCACCCAGTGTCAGACCTTCCTCCCCCTGAGCCCTATGTGCCCTCTCAGAAGACGTATCCAAGTAAACTTGCAAAGAATGAAGTCAGGGGTCAGTCACAGTCAATCCACCTATTACTATCATATTGATAGTAAAATGTGTATTCAGCGGTTATGTATCTCTTTCATTCTAGGGTCTGGTAAGAAGGAGCGGGGAGCGCCCCCTCTTCCTCCTGTACCGAGGTGAAAGAAAGATGAAGGTCCAACTATTCATTTAAAAAAAAAAAATCTCTTTCAGTTTTGCTTTTTTTTCTCGTTGTCCCATATCTGTGGCCAGTCTTGGACCTGACTGCTACCCAACTATGGGTTGTCTTTTCTCAAAGTGCCTCTGCTGCAGCAAATGGTAGCACATAAACATCCAAGGCCATTCTACTTCCTGGTACACCGTCGTCATCCACAAGGTGTTTGGCATTCTAAGCATGCATTTTTGTTCTCGCAAAAAAGACATTGCCACAGTGATATGTAATATGCTGGGACTATTTCCTCCAAGACATTTATATTCCTATTTTGCATAAAATGCAGAAATGTACCCTACAAGAATGCTGCATACAATATTTTCCACTTAAAAAAAACTAACAAAAAACTTAAAAATGCAAACTATTACACAGTACTAACTGTCAAAAACAAAGGTGACTGTATTTTGCGTCCCTGCTCACCAAGTCTTGCCTTGTTTGAAGAATGTAATTTCAGGTTGACTTGTCTGACTTTTTGTGCCTTAAGTTTGTGGTTTTTCTATGGCACATTTGCTTATTTTGTTTAAATGGGTTATGCTGCATAACACCAGCAGGGGGTGAGCAATAAAATACACTGTACATAGTTTATGCAACATTGTAAGAACAAAAATATCAAAGAAACAGGTGAGTGATCTGCCAAAGCCCCATGTGCCTAACAGGACAATGTTAATTATATTTCTTTGTGTACAACGGTACTGTCTGACTGGTGAAGTTTCTAATGGTATTTGTTTACAGTTGAAAAGTCTTTATTTGTAAGTGCTGCCTTGAGTAACTATGAAGGACCTGTGGATGTATTTGAATGATGACGGACTTTATATTTTAAGGTTATGTTTCAGGAACATGCAGTATTATATTTTCGCTTTACCTATGCAGCACTGCTTTAAATGACTTATGTGTACTTGATGTACTGTTCTCTCAAAGACAATCATGTCCAGAAAGTCAAACAATATACATATAAATAAAATAATTTAATATGTACATGTTTCATATATTGTTGATCACACATGGAATATTGATTGTTAATATGCCAATAGCAATATTTACAAAAATGCATTAAAAAATAAAGATATATATATATATATAATATATAATATATTTTTTTTATTATTTTTTATTATATATTTATACAATTTTATAATATATATATATATTATATAATATATATATATATATATATATATATATATATATATATATATATATATATATATATATATATATATATATATATAATACATACTACTATAATAATAGTAATAATAATAGTTTCATAGGGCTCAACAAAATATTTGGGTTGAATCAGAAAGGATAACATTGCCTTCAACAGTCAATATTACCCATTATTGAATACATTTATGAATAACCTTCCGGTCATTAGATCCTCCTCTGCAAAACAGAACTTTATTATTACTATACTTCTGTCTAGTCAGCTCTGTTATTTATCAGATGTCAAATTCACAATTCGCTATGCATTCGGAGAAACTTTTATTGTACCAAAACCTGCTGTTGCCAACAAGAATAAGGTGAATGTTATGTTACAGTGAAATATGTTCCCTTTGTGGTGAAATGCTAACATTTCCATGCGGTTCTGAGACCGTGGACCATTCTGTGGACCATTCCGTGGACAATGATTTGACCACTGTCATTATTCCTACTGCCACTAGATGACGCTACAGTCTTGACTGCGACTCACGCAGGTTCATTGCGCGTCATGCTGTCGTTAAATTTACTGCGGAGTTTGCCTTGGTCCAAGAACAAATGTAAGTAACAAACGCCTGCCTATTTAAACAAAACAAATTTAAAAATGTATATTGACATATTAGTACTTTGACTGTAGTGATTTGAAATTTTTTTTTTATAGTTGTATTTTTGAAATGGGAAATGAATACGTGAAGTTGCCCTCTCCCTTGTGTTTTCCCCATGGTTTCCCCTCACACGTTATCTTGAATCTTCTCAGATCATCTGGGAGATGAAGCTTCTGTGTTTTGGCTGTGTTCAGCAGAACATTACCTGGAATGACAAAGTCACTTTCACCAGTTTTTCAAGGTGCAGAGCCTGAAGCCTCATCCAGACAGACTCCGCTGGTGCACAAAACAGCCCCTAATCCGCATTTCACTGAGCTCTGCCTTGTGTGAAGTAAGCTTTATTCTACACAAAGACACTTTGGGCTTCACATTTCAGGACCTATATACAGCGTGAAATTATACTTTACTGGTATTTTACTTTGAAACTGAGGTGCTGTGGTCGTACTCAGTCCAAATGAGGGCTAGTTTATGCTTATTGTATTAACTATGGGTTTGACTTTAGGCAGGTGGCCATACCTGCTTGTCAGTGCCTAGTCTGGTCACATTTCTGAAACTAAGTAAGACAGGGTCTGGTTTATACTGAATAAACGCCACAGTGGGGCAGCAGTGGCAAGACATGCTTTAGGACTTGATTTACCCGATAAGAGGTTAGATATCAACATTGAGGCAGTGAATTGTGGCAACTGAGGTTCAGTCATCAACATTTCATCCACATTGCCCAGTATGACTGAGTTGTGGGTGTTTGTGCTGGTTGGAGGGGTTAATGGCACAGATTAGCAACCTCGCTTCTGTCAGTCTACCCCAGGGCAGGCGAGGCTCCTGTGAGTGAAGGAATCTTGCAATGTGAAGCCTCGTTGAGTGTCTAAAAGCGCTATATAAATCAAATGCATTATATGTATATTATTAAGAGACACCGAGGGGCTGATTCACAAACGGAACATTGACTATAGGCAATAAGTCGCATTTATACACCACAAAATGTATCAGATTAAATTAAAGTTGCATTTATTTGTACCACCATAGTCTCTGGACTGGATGGTTGGCACTGCATGTGTTGCAAAATCTGCAAATCTGCAAACTGTATTGATATAAGATATTCCACTCAAGCAGTTTTCTTATCCACACACTAAAAGTTAAAATAAGTCATGATATCTTCTTTTGAAATCATGCTTTGAAATGTTGCTTCTTTTTCTTTCTTGTGTAGTGATACTGTGCTGCCCTTTCATAGCTTTAAGATCTTTTATTCCATGATGTTGTCTATGGTGTGAAATATAAGTAGTCTACTATTTCTTTTATGACACAAAGCAGTTACCGTAGATGTCTCCTTAAATCCCCAGTGAACAATCAAAATGTGCTTTTTCATTGCATCCTTTTTTCTGATCATCAAAAACAGATTTACCTCACTGCCTTGGTTCCTAAATCAGCTAAATAACTGTCACTTTGATGGACATAAACTTTTAATGATGTTCTCCCATAAAATCTCTCCTCAGATTTCAAATATGTTTGTCACGTTCACGTTTTGGGGGGAGGTCGCTTTCCAGACATTTTTTACGTGCTGCGAGTTTTGGGCTGACAAAGGATTTAAAGACGAGAATTGACGACTGTAAGGAAAAAAAGCATTGAGATTGAGAGAGCGGGATATTCAAAAAGAGGGCTGAACAGAGTAAGCTTTTTGCTGTATGTGATTGACAACACTCATACGAGCAAAAGTGTGCTCCAGTTTTTGGATTGGCACATGGACTATCTTTGTTTATGACTAGTAATGGCTTTTAATTATCAATGGTAAAAAGTGTAAGTCTAATTTTTGAGACTTTGCATTAGTGATTTAATTAACCAACTTAATTTTATTTATATATATATATATATATATATATATATATTAATAATATACATACACACACGTGCATGCTGCATATAAACCAGTGACCAAGCTAATATATAATGAATTAATTTATACTAATTTAATATTAATGTACTAATTATATTTGATGAACTCGAAGCAAGGAAGAACATTATTTATGTGTGGACTTGATTGTACCCTTACATTTAAGGGTGGATGAAGTTCAAATCATGTTTTTTTTTATCACGACTCTGATGCCTTTTAGAAGGTAACTTCACTGTGATTTGTTTCAAGAGAGACACTGTACGTTTATAAGAAAAAATATCTTAGATTTAGAGATCAAAATTTTGAACAGTTTTTGAAAACGACTTTTTTTTTTATGATGTTTTCATATAAAAATAAGGGATTTTAAAAGGAATGTAAAAATTGCGCCGGAATGACACATATTTGGACATATCAATCTGAAAAAAGGATAGAACCAGGTTTAAATTTCTTGACATTAGATACAATATACAAGATCTTACTAATGAAATGCATAACATTTTTGGAGTTAAAACTTTAATAAACCAGACTTGGACTTGTAGTACATATATGTGGCATTTGTTATTATCTTTCTCAAAACATACTTTTCCATGACCACGGAATTTGTTCTTTCCACGTGGTTGTTTCAGAAATGAAAAGCCACTGACTGCACCAGTTTGGTTGAAATACTGTCGTGGTCTTTTTTTCCGTTGACTGGCAGTGTATTTTGGTGTAGATTGAACCATTTTGTTGTTTCCATGTGACATATTATATGTTAGGAGACCAAACTGACCAAAACATTTAAAATGGCATTCTGGCCTAAAGCGTCTTGCCTTGAATCCATCTGTTATTCAAGCTGAACATGGCGGATGCCGACCAATAGAATAGGTGGGAAGAGGTGTCTGTGTTCAACAAACGTAGTGCTTTATCAAACAGAATGGCTGAATCATCAACATTTCACCAAAGTAGCACATTGTAGCATATCAGGACTCAGGCTCGATGTTCACCACCATATTGCTCAGCTGTAGTTACATGTATAATTTTATTTTTACTTTAATACAATGAATGTAAAGCCCCTTCCCTTTCCCTCTGCACTGTAGCTGCCCTTGAGTATGGGGATTGCCTATAGGCCTAGATCTGAGGGAAGAATAAATCCCTACAACTCTGTAATTGGGTTGTGGCACAGTAATTAGCCAAATTATATACAGAACATGGCCTCTGAGCTGTGTGGATTATCCCAGGCACCTAAAAAAGAATAATGTCTTTTGCGCTGTAGTCTTTGTTCATGTTCCCACTTGTACCACTGCAGCACGGCGCTCATTGTTATTCCCTCCCCAGTGCCATCGTGTGTCTTTGTTCTCTGTACAGTACGACTTGTGCATCCCTGCCCCTTTTGGAGGTGAAGACACAACATCAAACAAGCATTCAGCAGGAGCAGGAAATCATCTAAGGTGTGTGCATTATGAACATGATCTTTAAACATATTAAAGGTGCATAATGTAGTTTCTCTGATGGAGGGTTCTTGTCGCTATGAAGATCTTGTTGCTCCAGAATGTTCCACAGAATGGCATTAAACGTATACAATCCATAGAAAAACATGCATTCTGACAGTAAGCGGGGTCACAGCTCCTCAGATCTGACCTGTTAATGTGAATATCAGTGAATATCTTGTAAATTATTTTGGACTATATTCAGACGATACAACAAAAATGTGTTAAAACGTGTCTTAAAATGTATTTGAAAGCATTTTTTTACTATAAACACGAAATGGTTTACTCAATACTCAAATTTAGCTAAACAACATTCATAAAAATATGTCAAATTTGATATATTGCCCACCTCTAATTGTGAAACGTTCTAGAATAAACAATAACAAGCAGGTGGCGGACATGAGAAGTTACATCATATTATTTTTTTACATACATAAATGTTTTTTACGCGTGCTCTTTTCTGCAGACTCTCAGGAGGGCAATCTCCTCTTATCGTCGAAGACCTTTTCTATTTTCCTTCATGCTCAGTGGCTCCAGGGCGTTTTCTTGGCCAGGGAGAAACACGCGGAGCCAACTTCACATCACATTATATTACATAGCAAAGCATGGGCAGCACCAGCAGCACAAGTGCTCCCAGCGGTTTGGGTGAGTCAATGGGCACTGCGAGTTTAGGCACACATATTAATAACTTTAGGTTGTGATGATTCGTCTGTTCATTCACTGTAAAAGCATTTGTAAATATTTTAATATAGTTCTCATGGTTACTGCTTGCACTTTAGGGCTTTTTGTGCCGTCCAAGGAAGGCCAGTCCGTTTTTCAAGCTGAATGTGTTTTCATCCTCTTGAATATGAATATAACATAAACGATACATTAGCTGTAGAATAGAAACTTTAAAATCATAAACCCAAAAAATCCCCCCACAAAATAACATATAAATCGATCAACTATTCAATATTCTATGTCACCACCGGTCAGAAACTGCAATTTTGAGAAAACCATTTTTACCAGTTTTAATGTTGCAACAATCCATCAAGCCATGGCCAAACAAATACCCAGGTTTACACCACATATTCATTGCAGTTTTGAGTCTATTACATACAAATGAAGTAGATAATGAGAACATTGTTTTTCTAATTAAGCTTAGCTAATTTTGGAAAGGCTATAATGCAGGGTATATTAAAATTAGCAAAGTTATTTTATTCAAGCTAAAAGTGTAATGAAGCAAGTATAAAAGAAATGATCATAAAGAAATAGAATGGAGAATAAGACTAGAAATATGAACCCAAACTGTTTCTGTTGATTTTGCACAAATAGTAAGTCAAACAGCCCTTTGTGTGTGTAAACATATCCAGATTAATATAATCAGCTCTAATTGCCTGTAACATCAGAACAGGCTTTGCTTTTAAGTCCCACTGACTCACATAATGAGACACAATCAAAACTCAAGACATGATGGCAGGGGCCGGTCTGCTCTGAGCTGTTCTAACAGCATGCACACACACATTCACATGGGCACGCTAAAAGAGGGCTAATTTCACATTAACATGTACCAGTGACTTGGAACTAAGTGGAAAAGCACATCTGAATAATTAGGTTCAAAACAGGGCTCGGGTCTCTACAAAATAACCTTGAGTTAATGAAAACAGCACAAACTCACACAGAGGCGGACCATGCGTGAGCGGCCACACGTCCTGAGACTTAATCCCTTATGCCGCGTTGTCCTAATGCTGCGGAAAAGAGACAATGAGATCTTTGAACTTGTGACACGGAGAGCGCATCGCAGGACAGCAGTTTGCCCACTGACCTTTACGATGTCCAATTCACCATTTTAGAGCTATTTCAGTGAATGGGACACATGCTCTTTTTAAATAAGTGCCAGTAACACTAGGCAAATTGATCTTGACTATATACGGTAGTAGGGCTGCAAGATATGTCAGAATCGAAACAAAATGACAATTTGAATGGTTTTGCAATTAGCAAAAAATGGCAATTAGTTAAGTCCTGTTCAAACATCAAAATATCCGGTCCTATTCTGTCTAAAAGCTCTTCAAACATGTTCTGATATACTTTGAATTCTTTAAATTCAAATTTGAGTTTTTTTCTCAAATTTATGCTTCTGGATGTTTAAAATGTGCACAGAATCCAACTATTGAAATATAAATCGCCAGTCTAATAGTAATCACAATGTTTGTTAGGAAAATCACAATTAAATATTTGGGCAAAATCGTTCAGCTCTACTATTTTTTGAATTGAATTAAAATAGTTCATTCCATACTGTGGAGCATTCCAGGAAAATCATTTGCATTTCCCTGGAGAAAACCCACCTGAAAGTTGCATGGAGCGCCTTTAAATTTCTGTCTCCTTTTATGTTTCATTATTAAACCATCTTAAATGATTTTAGACCAAATACTCCCTGAATGCCACACCGGTATAGCACAATGTTAATACATTCGAAACAATTTTTTAAACCAAGTCTAATCCAGGGAATGGTAGTTGGCCGTGTTTACTCCACTCTTTGAAATACATTCTAGAAAGAGTTCCTTATAGCCCCGAGGCCCTCAATGATCTTATAAACGGACACTGCAAATGTATTTGACAGATAAAACCTTCTCTTACCTACTCTTTGCATTCATATTAGCTTCTTCAAAGGACCTCATTTTCATACTACAAACCCAAATGTGTCTGAACACTCTTTCCTGCAGGCGCTGGAGTAGAGTCTGTTCTGTCGAAGAGAGGGGGATTTTTGAGAGCAGATTAGAGGTTTGAGGCTTGGCACGTACATGGAAGGTAATCTGTTTATTATCAGAGGCTTTGTTGTGTAGTTAAATTACAATATTAATGTATGAGTAACAGGAAATATCCACAAACTCCATGAGGCTTAAAGGTTCATCGTCCATCATGTCCTCGTTCACCCCTCTGACCATTCATGGGGCCGAACTGAACGCACCATAACTCTGGCCATCATAATGTGTTGTGACATTGCATACTGTGATGGACTCTGTAATTGACACTGTAATTATGATGATGACTTTATCGTTCTGTAGCTTTTAGTACAGTACAACAATATCGCATATGAATGCATTAGAGGCACATGACCGGGGCCCTAGAGGGTGTTTCAGGGCTACTATTTGCACATAATGTCCTGAATTTATTTCCTTTTTATTATTCAAAGCGTAGAGATCACAGGATAATTGTTATAAAATGCATCAACTTAATAACTGTAAAAATGATGATTTATCACATGTATATGATTACATCTGTACTAGGTGGGTAAAATGCCTTCCTAAATGTCCCAAAGACAGAATGCGCTAATCTGAGGGTTGAAGCTTCAACTTTTAGAAAAATATGTAATAAAATGATACTCAGGACATGGTCTGAAAATGATATATAGACTGTTTATTTACTTGGCCAAGGGAACAATGTTTACAGTCCGGAAATGTTCAACGATAGAATGGAAGCTGTCGTCTTTTATGCAGCAAGAGGAGAGTTTAGATACAGTGAAGTACACAGCATAGCGCTTTTGGGTCAGTTACGGTAATATGATATAATGCCTTCTTTTCTTCTGGAGATTAAGCATATGCTATTTTCCTAAGATTATGTTGATCATAAAAAGAGTTGCATGGTGAGCGGTTAGAGCTTTTGCCTCCCAATAAGGAGATCATGGGTTCGATTCCCGACCAACATCACATGATCTCTCTGGGTGGAGTCTGCATGTCCTCCCCGTGTTAGGTCAAACTGGCAACCGTAAATTGTCCCTAGTGAATGGTTGCCTGTGTGTCGATGTCTCTGCGTTAACCCTGCGACGAGCTGGTCCCTGTCCAGGCTGTACCCCGCCTAATGCCCAAAGTCACTGAGATAGGCTCCAGTCACCCGTTACCCCTAATGGGAACAAGTGACAGAAAATGAATGAATGAATAAAAAGAGTTGCGAGTACAGAGCTGCTTGCGCATTTACTAAAAAGTTGGTGGTTCAATCCCTTTTGCGTTAAAAACAGAATAGGACAGTGAATGTTTATGGGAACATTTCAACGGGTTTATAATTTTTACTACACATACTCTATATTTTGAGATATGGATATGGCATTTTTCTCACAATGTCATGAAAAAACAATAATAAATCATGCATCGTTTGCCCTAATTCATGCCCTTTCAGCCTTTTACACATTTACACAATCGCCTACAGACTGACAGGACTCTGACTCATGCATAGTATGTTGACAGTGAGTCGAGAAAGTGACAGACATGATCAACAGGCTGCTGTAAATAAAGTCAAACGGACGCTTCTTTTCGTGGGACTTTATAAGTAGCAACAGCCTCCGAGTGACTTCACACTTTGAGATTGTGAGCTCAGATATCAGATGACTGCTCTGTCACTGCACCTATCCCACGCTCACACTTGGCCCTAAATCTCTGCCACGACAGGCCTCATTACTGCAATCTTGCGCCATAGATGTGGTCCAATTACACACGGCTGCAGCTGACCGACACATTTCTGTTTGCACTGAGTAAGGAGGGGGTATTAGTGGCTCACCGTTCAGAGGGTAAACTTTACTGAAGCTCGTGTTTGTTAGACGTCTGACCGGGTCTATCCAAGCCTTTTTACTGAATTTATATGGCAGGGCAAATTAAATGGTACTGTTTATTGGTTAATTAATTTCAAGGCGAGACCAAGAGGGGCAGAGTAAATGATGTGGATGTGTATCTGTGAAGACTGAACGGTAGACGGTAGATCCAACTTTTGAACACTTTAATAGAGCTACCAGAAGCTGTGGTTTCAGAGACATGCCATTTACAGTAGGGACGGCTACTTATCACCAATGATTAAAAACAAAAAAAGTGCATGGTTGTCTGTTTGTGTTTGTCTCTGTGACTATTTTTTGGGTGAAAGCTTCATATTGTGGTTCAGTAATTCTCTATTTAATGAGGTCACAGGGAAGTTTGAACTCTTAGAAGAAGCACAAAGACAATATAGTAGAGCTGAAATGTTCTTGAATTGTGGTAGGAGTTTTTGGCTAACCCCTTGGCTAACATCTCAGTCTCACAGTTTTTGGCAGTATCAGAATATAGCCACATGTGACTCATAATTGGGAAGAAGCAGAAAATGACTTTAGAAATGAATTAGTATCATTTAATTTAGACTTTTAAATGATGGTGTGTGAATGTAGCAGTGGGAGTTGTAGCTCTTGTGTCTAATTGGCTTAAGAGTTTCCTTTAAAAGTTACATCTACTCTTTGGGTAAATATCAGAATTATTCACAGTAAGTTCCGGGACTAAACAAGCTACGGACCCTCTATTTAAAGTCTTCTCTAAATCCATTTGTCTTCATTTGACTTCCCTGTGACTGCCTCTTCTGCTTTGATTGACATGCCAGTTTGAAAAGTTTTTGTCCAAGAATTCAAACGTCAACTTTAGCGCTCCAAAGCAGGCTCTTGTGTGTTCACAGAGTCATTGAAGCATGCAGCTCTGCCTTCACCTGATGCCGAAATTCAGTCAGACAGTAAATATGGATGAGTTTGCTCCTTTCTCTCACACTTTCTTGAGATTTGTGTTGAGCACTGGGTCCCTGGAGCGTTTCACCAGCCACGCTTTTCATGAATCTTCTGTTCACTCTTCAATTATTCAGCCCACAACAGGTAGAGAGAGGGGAGGGAGATGGATGTAGTCAGAGAGCTCGGGGAAATCATCTCTGTAGGGCCCTGGAGTTACTCGCTCACATGAGGAGATGCTGGAGGTCCAAAGTGTAGAGCATATGGCAAGTGAGCATATTAAAGGTGCTCTCATTTTTCTTGTAAAGGGTCTGCCATCTGCTTGTCTCCATGTAGATGTTATTGTTTGGCCTAGAATTGATTCAATTACGGCGTTATTGCAAAGAAACAAAAACATGACAAACTGTAACTTGGCCTGGTGGCATCTCCTGCTTGTTTAATGCCATACTGTGGAATATTCCAGGCATAGAAGTAATTAGATGCCGGTACTGCATGTGGATAGAAATGATCATTCTCGAGTGTCTGAAAAAACAAACTGAATGAATGGATGAATTCATTTCATGATTGTGTTTTGCGTACATATAAGCCCAGGCCTTATAAGCTTATACCACAAACATTTAAATACATGTACAAATGCGAATTTCAAAATAAATAAAGCTAATTTATATACATTAAAATGAAATAACAATTTCATCTTGATATTGTCACCACCAGAACGTATCAGGAATATGGGTTCAAGGACAAAAAAATAAAAATGAACTTCACTTTCCACCTCTTCAAATTCACACAAACCACACAAGCTATTTTCTTTAGCGTTTAGGAAAAACGCCCAGTTTCTAAGGCCAACTCTACATTTAAATGTCAGTGTTTAGATCAGATATAGTTTACACCCTACTTTAGTGAACCCTGATTCAGTCCCAAAGTAAAGCAGTGGAAGAAGATACTGTAGTTCAGAGGTTGCCAAACCTTTCAGACTACGTCCCCCAAAGTAACCAACCCGACTCTTAAATAATGTAAAGTGGTGTTCATGTGGCAGAACAGTTATTACCTATTTTAATAGGTAATAAGTTTATGTTTAAAGTTCAATTTGATTTTCAACCCTAGTTTAACAATTGCATGCTTTCTTGTGATAAAAAAAGAACATTGCTTATATATTTAAAATATATATGTTATATGTTACCTCTCAAAGTCACCTGGCAATCTCACTTTTGTGATTCTTGTTCACTTTGGTAACCACTGATCTACTTTACAGTGTTTTGGTCTAAACAAGTAAAGGAGTCCCAATGTCTTCAGCTGTTCTCATGTGCACTCAAAGGTCATGATACTGGCTTTAAATGGGTGCACATTCACAGCTCATGTTTACCACTAGTTTGTTTGTTCATACACACGCTCAGTGTCACTCAGCTGGGAGCATTTCGGAGCTAGACTTCATTCTGGTGACACTGAGGTGAGAGAAGCTCTCGGAGAATTGGATGTAGCTCAAAGCAACAGGGGGCAAATGAAGATTAATTTAATCTCAGAGGTTTCTAGGAAGCATTTTTGGAAAGAGGACAGGGCACTCTCTAAGCCCCTATAAATCAGTTACTGTCACATGATGAATGGGGTGCACACATCTGGTCAGGTTTGCAAAAAAAGTGTCTCAGCCAAAGCCGTTTGTGCAATTGTTTACTCTGGTCACAACCAGCAGCAAAAATGTGCCTCTATGTATCAAGGAGACATAGAGGAAAAACTAATCTGGGAGAATGTATACCAGAGCAATGAATTATGGAGCTATTGAATTATTTCCCAGTTTTGACATTATGTAAATCTGAACATTGAGTAAGTAAAATGTGGTGTACTTTATCGTCTCTGTTAGAAAATTTGATCCGTCCTTTGGCAACAGTAGTTCAGTGCTCGTTCTTTGATTTGTAGGTCGGTGGTTTGTGGCCCACAGTTTGGGGGTTCGATCGCAGCTCCCTCAGGCCCCAGTGTCTGCGTACTGTACACTGGTATGTGAATGGGGGTACTTAGAAGATAGAAAAGCACTATATAAATGTGACCATGTTCCATTTTATTTTATCTTAGCTGCCGCTGAGGGCAAACCGTCTGGAACAGTGAGCGACATGGACCCTTCTTGACCTTGATGTTGACTTGTTTGATTAGACGAAGAGCATCATGTGTATGTTTTAGATTGATGGGGGCTAAAGATGTACTTGGAAGACGCACATCCAGACACAAGGAGAAAACATAAAAGAAAACTTCACACATAAAGGCCTCACCAAGATCTTGAATTGACCTTGGGATGTTCTTGCTGTGAGGAGAGAGTGCTAGCCTCAGCTCCCATCGGCCAAATCTATGCTGCAGTTTTGTTGTGGAAACGCTAAACCCCATAATGCCCCTGCTGAGCGTGAGATATGCAAACCACCCTGCCATTTGTTTCTCTGCTCATTTTTAGTTCACAATTTATGCATGTTAAATAATGTGAAAAACGTTGCAGCCTGTGGAGATCTGGGGCGCTCTCTTAGTAATACTTTTTGGTGATAAATATAGCATTTGTGCCTACTGGTTGTGGAGAACACTAGTATTACAGTACAGACAATTACTTTGTTTAAAATCTCCAATTGTATTTTCTTCCCCTTGTATATTTTATAAACAGCCACAACAGAAGCCCCACTTTCTCCTCTCATCTCTGTTCTCCTCCATTATTCCACTTTGATCAGGTTCTTTCCATCTTTCACTCAGGCTGCCTAAAAAAAAACCACCCTCAGTCTCCTTTTTTCACAGCTGGACGTCTGAGTGACAGCTGTGCGCTTTCACATAATTGCATCATCGTTTTTTTTCTGACATTTGACGTTTGTAGAAAGGGTGTTGAAAGTAACAAAATTCAAAGTTGTCTGTGGCTTTACATTCGTCTAATGTGTTTTTGTCAGCGTCAACTTGCTCCTCCCACGTCATCAAAAGGCACTAAGCCCACTAATGTGCCCACCACTTTGTTCCCGAACTCAGTGCATGAGATTGAATGTGACACGCACCAAGCTGCAGTGTAGATCTGAACTGGCTTCTCCCTTCACACCAATCTGCACAGCCTCTTCACAGGGCAAACGCTGCTGTCTCCTCCAGCCTCAACATGGCACACAGATACTCAGGGCTTGTTCATGTTGCAGTTTTGGGTAATACATTTACGTGTCTGTCACCCAGTGCCTATAAAGTGTCACCAAAAATGTTGTTTGAAGTCCCCTAAAATCTCTGTGTTGTGGTTTTTTTGTTCAATTTGTTCAATAGAGAGAGAAATAGAGTACGAGAGCAGACCACAAAAGCAGAAGCAGCTTAGCAGCCAGGTGGCGCAATGTGTACCCAGTGTAACAAGTGTCCCAAAAAAGTTTGTATATCCACTTTATTCTGAAAGTTTCCGGGGACACTGCCGTTATCTTTGACCCTTTTCCGGTTGTGTGGGTTTGCATAAGGTCTCTGATCTTTACATAAAATAAGTTGGTCTACAATTCCCTGTGCAAAATTTTCTGTCCATATGACAGCTGTAAATAAGAGTGTTATTATTATTATTAAGATTATAAGAGTTTTCTTTTTTCTTTTTTCTAAGTTATCTGTTTTTATAAGAGGTTTTTTTTTTTATCAGAGTTTCTATTTTTATTATTATACTGTGCCTAATCTGTTTCTGTACCCTTTGTTGCAACACTTAAATTTCCCGATTGTGGGACGAATAAAGGTGATCTTATCTTATCTTACAAAACCGTTTTCAAGACCACCTATAGAAAGGGTGCATTGTTGAACTTGTTGGTGCACATGAATATTTAACATTTCACTCATGTCAACCTACTTTATACACTATTCAAGACTTTTCTCTTGTTTGCCATTGAAATGAATGAAATTGTCCTAAAATTGGGCTAAAGGAATGAGAATAAATAGGATATAGGTCTGTGCAGTATTTAAATTCAAGTTAAGTGGCCTACTGAATTATTTGGTATTGAATTGTAAGAGATTACTATACTCCAACAAGTTGAAAAGTGAAATAAAAAGCATAAAATCCATTCATGCTACCTTTTATCTCCAGTCTGAAGACTTCTGCTGAAGAGGGTCTTGCAGTGGCTTCTAAAGCAAGAACCAGGAAATAATTTATTTCGCTGGAAGTAGGTCACCACAGCAGCAAGTAAAATAGTGGTCTGCATTAACGCTACAGCTGCATTAAGCCTTACGGATGTGACCACATGTGTGCTCATCTTTAATAAGTTAGGACCGCAGGAACCTGGGGTTTAATTAACAGTCATGCAGAGAGATTTAGGCCTCTGTCGCAGCACAGCGTCTGCCGAGAGATGCTGGGATGACCTTGAAAATCTCAAACAATACAGTGGTAAATGTACTGTTAAAGTCTTGCTCACAGTGGAGCTCATGCAGTATATCATGTTAAATGTATCTCCAAAGTTCAGAGGTGTTATTATACTCAAGAGATGACTCCCATCTAGTTTATTCTGTCAAGGGATGAAAAGAAAGGAAGGAAGAGAATGGAACTACTGATCAGAACAATGGGCAGGTCTCAAAAAGAGACAGCGGCGGTACAGAAATATGCAAGAGTCTCATTTTGGAGATACATGTGGCCATGCAGCTGAGGAGGTTCTCACCAGTGTAATGAGAAGAGGAGAAGGTGTGCTGGTCCCGATAAGAGAGCCACATTCATTTATCATAGAGCCACAGTTCAGTATTACGGGCATTATGTCCTATGATGTACTTGAGATGTTGGACAAGCACAGAATGCGCTTTTGAATGACACAAAACCTGTATATTTGTACTTCATTTCATACTCCATACTGTACATGTTCTTTGTGCTGACGACCTTTGCAGACAGTGAAAGGAACCCTTCATAACCTGAGAGATTAGTAACAATACAAATAATCTTTACTTGGTGTTAATGTACGTTAACTGTGTACTTCCGTTTTTTCTATTGACATAACATTGCAATTTGTAGGTTTTGGCATTTTTAACTGTGAGGAGAATATCCTGAATTAGTGCAGTGTATTGTGGATGATCTTGTGCAGTCGCAGACAGGCCATGACCCCAATCTAAGCCTGGCTGGTTGTTCATAGACAGGAAATGTATGAGGTAAGTTTTCATCTAAAACAACGTTACCCTGTGAGCATCTGAGGCCTGGCACAGGAATACCTTTCTAATAAACTGAGATTAATGATGCAGGTTCTTTAATCTGCAGCACAGCCAAATTCTAGATTTAGTTGATGAGGGCCCCCATGTGTGCTTCCATCATGCAGCTGCTTTGATCACAACCATTGACTTCACAAGACATTTTTTCAGAAATGGAATGACTATCTAGTTAGTATGCAGCCCAAGAAGGAATGACACAGTTCTCTTTTGCTCAAGAAAATGAAATATTCATGACAAATCTTCGCTCTGAGAGATTGAGTGACAGATGACAAAATAATATTTATATATATTTTTTGTGACCAATTTTGTTTGCTCTTTGTAAGATTATGGAAAATTCTCTTAACAATTCAAGCTATTCATTTTGTTGTTGTTTTTTTCCATTGTTGTTTTTGAGACTTTTGATGCACTAAAAGAGATAAAGGAGATATAAGGAATACAAATGTTCAGATGTTTTCGGATTTTAAATGATTAAATGCTTTAGTCAAATGCTGCAGCGTATACTTGAACATATCACAGTTTGAAAACACTCAAATTCAGATGTGGTACTTTTTCAGTTCCCATTTTTTTCCACAGTATAAGTTTTGCCTCTAGCACTTGTCAGTCAAACATAGAAGTACAGAAATAGGCTGCACCCTTCCTTTTACTTATGAGAACATACCATCTGAACAAACCACTGAACCTGGTCGTTGGTGATGGAATCGCATTCTGAGCAATATGCTAAGAGTGTTACAAAATTACCTCCACACTGCTGTGGTGATAGGAGGATTGTCCTTTGTGTATCTGTTATTGCAGTGGTTGAATTTATGGGGTAAATCTGCGAGCCCCCTGTTTTTGTGAAATCATCCTGTACATTGTTATGACTGTTTATTTGAAGCGAAAAAATTGAGATTGTATCTCCCACTGTGATTGCTAGGCTTTGTAGAGTGAGTTGGGTTTCTTCTTGCCGTAAACAGCTTGTTTCCTGTGTGGAAACTGGGACTTGTTAAAGTCTGTTGCTTTTGCTCTGTGCTGTATTTGTCTGTTTGAAGTTTCTCTGCATATACGTGGATGGATTATGTGTTTATCTGTGATGGAGGTATTTCCTGAGCAATCTACACAGATGGCTGATGACTTATTGATTAAAAGGACTCATTTATTAAGATCAAGCATCTGGAGTCCTGGAATCAACCTCCTCTGTCAATCACCTCCACCACCAGTCAGCTATGAACTAAACTTATATTCTTTCACTGTTTTCACCAATACTTTACAGTAGGGCTGTAGTCCTTTGGTCAATGTATTGGTTGATAATGTCTTAGTCCACCAGATGCATTATTAGTCAACAAGTTATTTTATCATGATTTATATGCAGCAGGACGGAGAATGCATGGAGTGTATTAGCTGGAGTTTTGAATGGACAGTTTAATGTGCCTTTTCACTTGGAAAGATACTGTTTACTTCTTCTCTCTATAGTTGTTTTTATGAAAATCATTTTGAGAGCATTTGCCAGTGCCACGCTGCGTCTCCCTTTACTCCAATTAATCAGTGGTTCTCAACCTGGGGGTCGCAAAAGGATTTCAGGGCATCCCCAGATGATATGGGGAAAACGAGGCTTGATGCCGTGGTGAATGTAGATTCCAATTTGTTGACCTACCAAATGAATGTATCTAGGCCTATATCCTGAAAATCAAATGTAACATTAGATATAATATACTTTTTCATTTTGGTGTTTTGCCTAATTTTTGCCAGATTTTAAGGCCGCTTTACCGCTCCATGACTTCGGAGAGGTGGGGCCCGAGCAATGATTCTCGTAAGCGATTATTTGCCGTGGCGCTCCTCCTCCTTGTGTGGTTCATATGATTTTGTTACGACTATTTGTCGCAGCTCTCAAACGTCATATTGTGAGGTTCCAACTAATTAATCGCAGCCAATCCGAGCAGCCATAGTGGTAGGGTCTATTAGACCAAACGTTTTCATTATTCATCACCACTACAGAGACTGTAACAGGATTATTACCTCCAGTGAATAAAGTGCTCTCCTTTATAAGAGGGTTTAATCCACACGTTTCTTCTTTTTGTTTTATTTTCACTCTAAATAAGAACACATGGAAAGGCAGCTCTCGCTTCTTGTATCCTTTTGTTTTCATTACTCAGCCTATTAGATCACATGACACATTTGCCCCTTACTCTGTTTTATAACAATCGTTCCCAAAATCGGGAAGTGCCTGGTGTGACTGTGCTTTTTGTGAGCGTGAGACAAGTAATTGTTGCAAAATGTCCTCATGTCTGTGGTCTGCGAACTTTATGTCACGTCTTAACATCACAGACGATTTTTAAAATCCTCCCGTGTGCAGCCGGCTTAAGAATTTCTTTAGTTGACTCCAGTTCTACAATACATTGAATGGACTGTGCAGCTCTAATTCGATCACCGCTTTAGCCAAAAGGGTAAACCATTAAACCGCACTGTGACATAAAAAGGTTTACTCTTTGTCAACAATAATGGTCTCATATCTATTCATTGACAAAGTTTCCCTGTAGCTAGCTCCTTAGAGGTGGGCTGTGCTCTTGTATCCAGTGATGTAGCAACAGTCAACCTAAATCTTGTGTTTGGCCAGCTCTAACATGACACGTGGCTGGCAGATTTGTGAATTCCTCTGGTTTACTGTGGCTTTTCTGGTAAAGTGCCAACCAAATGTATCTTTAATCTGTCCTGGGGCCTGGGATTTGTCTCCTGCATCCACAAGTGTATTCATCTTCTCAAGGCTTTAAAAAAACACAAACCAGTGGAATGCATAATATCTCATCAACATCACTTTCGTCTATAAACACTATGCTTCCATTTCCCCTTGTACTGTGGGTCCGGGTGGGTGAACTACTGTATGCCAGTCCCCTCACACCTCCTTTGAGTGAGACAAGGGGAGCTTTGTACCGCGGTGGGCCAGAGCTCCTGTTTTGACAGGTGTGGAATCAGGGATTAAGCACAGATGAGGCCTGCATTAATCAGAGGCTCCATCCTGTGCTGCTGCTCTCATCCTTGGCACTAAATTTACTGCACCCAGCTCTCCCAGCTGTGGAGGACATGATAGGGCTGCTTTTTGCGGATCAGGCTCTATATCTGCTGGTATGAGCTGGTATGTGCTATTGCATGGGCTGTGAGCTAAGGATAATCTGTGTTGTTTTATCAGCAGCACTGCTTTAATTCCACCGCCTTGTTCTTTGGTTTGTGGCCAACTTGGGCTGCACATTATGAGTGATAATGAAGATGAAGAGTATGTTAAATATTGTGATGATAATACTGCATAAAAGATAATACAATACACATCAAATTTCATTCCATTGTTTTGCCCCCAGATATATTCTAAAAACAGCTCTTTTAGGGTTAAAATGAGGCCACTGTGCGCTGTCTGCATCTAATGATAAAACCTATTTATTGGCCACAAACCAGGAAGTAAACCAAAACACACTCATAAACTCATCGCGGTTAATATTTAGGATGCCAGGAATGCGTTAGAAAAGCTTCAAACATTTTAAAAATCACAGCACGTTTAAGGAACTAGTTGGTTAGTAGGTTAATTACAAAGCAGAGGATGTCAAAGGAGGTCGACTATGCATATCTTATTTATTTAGTTTATTGTTGTACAGAATTGATCACTTCTACAATCTGTGACTCACCAGTTTAAGTTAAAGTGCTGAGTTAATCTTTAGACTCCAGCTGAAACTGAGATGAGATTTCTGCACATTTTTCTGCACAGGTTTCTGATACTTTTATCATCATCTTGAATCATCCCATTTCCGTCTTATTTTCCACCCACTGTTTGCCAGCTTGGTCTTTGAAGTGGAACCTGGGCTTATGAAAAACCTGTCCTCAAAAACAGACCATGACTTTATTCTTCATTCAGTAACTTCAGACAAAAAAGACAAAGCAATGTTACCTTCACTGACTGTGACACAAAAAGAGGTTGTGTTTAGTCTTGTAGAAGCTGTATAAACTCTAAACTGCTCTTTAGCTTGTTGGTGAGATGTGGTTAGCTGCTTGTTTATAAGAAGGGTTACAAATGTAGAATAAATGTTTTATTTCGTTTTTCTCTTGTTTCCTCTACTTAGTTGAAGATTGACAGCATTTTTGCCATCCTTTGTCATTTGTAGTCTAGTTTGTACCATCAGTACTGTAAGTTCATGCATTTTTGATTTATACAAGATGCACTGTTCAGTGTATTTACCAAGGGGCTCAATTGTGTTGATTTTCACTGCAGTAGTTGTTTTGTCATGTTTTTGAAAAGATCCTGATGCACTTTCCCGTAATGCAGCCTTCCCCCTGACTGTCTGTAGTTGTTTGTGTAGATATCCCAATACCATTTGCATATCAATTAAATAATTCATTGAGAATAGATAAATATTAAGAGTGCGGAAAGGCTGTTGGTAATGAGACTGTACTGGAATCCTATGAAAATATGTTTAATTTATAGATAAGATACTACTGCTGATCTAATCAAGTGCACAATTGATCAAATGTGTTAGTAATATTAAGAAATAAGGAATAGTGTGTGCGATGGAGTAACTGCTGACTGTTTGCACTTCTGTGAACACACTTCCCTGACTTATGTTTGTTCTAACTGGTTTTCGCATAGCTGAGAACACGTTTGATGGTACATCGTTTGCCTTTTATTGCAATACCCACTATCTGGAATGTTGTGATTGATCTGGCAAAACCAAAACTTCATCATTATAATAGGATTTGTTGCATTCACATTCACATTTATGATCAGGAAAATGATGAAATGAAAATGTGTTCATTTGAAATAATCTTTTCTGAGATCTTCCTGTTGCCTGGAAACCACCGAGGCTCTCTTTATCTTGTGCCGTGGTGAGCACCTGTGGCCACTGTTTAGTGCTGAGAGGGTCAAGGTTTTTAATAAGATAATCCACTCCTGAGCCAGCTCTGATTAGCAGCCACTCGGGCCCAGGAATCAGTGTGACAGTGTTTGACCTGTGTGACCATTCGGGTTAGGGTCTGCTTTGCCACAGGGAAATGCATAAGTTATCTGTTGGGATAAGGCAGTCATTTAAGAGCTGCTAATCCCAGATTCAGCACAGCTCTGAGTTTCTCTCTCAAATGTCAAGTGTGTGTGTGTGTGTGTGTGTGCGTGCGTGCGTGCGTGCGTGCGTGTGTGTGTGCATGCGTGCATGCTGGCGCGCTGCGTGCTGATTTGTGTGTTGGTGTGATGGCATGCGTCATGCGTGTGTGTGTGTGTGTGTGTGCGCGCGCATGTGTGTGTGTGCGTGTGTGTGCGCATGCGTGTGTTGTGCGTGGTGATGTTTGTTTCTGTGATTGTGCCACACGTGTGTGTGGTAAAACTGCTCTAGCAGTGACACACAGTGCACACAACATCTTCTCAGTCCAGTCTCACAGTATAAGCTCCAAATGTGCATGTGTCGTTGCTGTTTCCCCCTAATCCTCCTGCAAATAAAAGGAGGCTTACTCAGTCTGCTGCTCTCACACAGCAGCACATGACTTTCTCCTTCTGAAGGTTTCTCTGTGAGCTTTCGATGTGAGACACTGTCCAGTTGTCCCTCCTCGGTCCAGTGTCCCCTGTTTGTTTGTTTGTTTGTTTGTCTTCCTTGCCTTCCCAATGCTGTTGGCCAAAATACATTAGACTTTTAAAAATTCTGTACTCACAAGCACAAGTCCAACTCCAGTTACACTTGCAGATTTCAACAACTGACAGGATTGTTAAATTATTACATTAAATTATGTATTTTTATACGTTGATTAAACAATTATTGTGGACATCATCATTTCTGTGGAGGGGGCTAGGACAGATTCAGTTCATGTGGTAAGAAATGACAAGTTGATAAAACCTAAGGATAGTATGCAAGGCAATGACTTTCTTTCATCGGAAACAAATAGTTCAGAAGTATTGTCTTTTTTTGTAATCGAAAAAATAGGAACTAACTCTTTTTCCTGCATTCTCCTGTGAAATAGTAAAGCCAAAATAAGAAGCAACATTTAGCATTTAGCGACAATTCTCACGCTACACTACTGATAATTGTATGTTCTTTGTTTGTGTATGAACTCCACACCAATGTGTTAAACGAGATAAGTGGTTATTATCATTTTGTTGTTTTTGCTTGTGAAAGGCATACTCTTTAAAGATAAGATGTTTGTATTGCACAAACGCTCAAAAAGACGACACTAAGTGGTGTGTCCTTTTAGGTTTAAAGTGTTGAGGCTAGTGAAGCATAAAGAACAGGCATTTTTATGAGTGCTCACAAGTCTGTGTTCTGACTGGCTCCCTCCTATTCAAGTCTGTCACATCCTAATATGCATGATTAATACGCTGTCAAAGGGCTGGGCCCACAGAACCGCACTCTGGCTAACACTACAGTATGCCACACGTTAACTGTGTGTAGTTAAACCTTCTGAATGGTGGCTGAAATCAATCTTTACAAATTAGGGTTTCATGGTAATGATAGAACTAGAAAATCTGTTTGAGGTAATACTGTTGTTAGAGATATGCCAGTATTTCAATTTGCACTGAATAAGATTTATGTTAAAGGTCCTACATGTATAGTGTAACTTTTCTGGTGGAGAGTCCGTCACCCTGGCATTTAACTTATTTATTCTCCATGGAGACATAGGTGATGTCACCAGGCCAAGTTCACAGAAAAAAATCATTTTAATTTCATAGTATGTTTTGCAAAAAAAGCCATTGAATGTCTATGAATGAGAGACAAAGCTAATGTCATACATTCCAGGCAAAGTAATAACATCTCCATGGAGACAAAGCAGGTGGCAGACACCCACCAGAAAAGTTACACAGAGGTTTCAAATGTAGTTCTTGATGGGAGTTGAAACATCTCAATTTCAAAAAAACAGTGTCCAGTTGACTACCTTGGAAACCTTCTCTAGCATGGACCCCTCCTGGACGAATGAGAGATAACATCCACCTTTTTAAAAATAATGTTATGGCATTCATGAATAAGACTGTTTAGCGTCATTCTGGTACAGCTGGTTCCTCGCCTGTATCAGACACCAGCCTCATTTGGTCACTATCACTGGTTGCACTGCTTTGTTCAGACGTGTTATATTCACCTTACTCTTCGTGGCAAGCTGCAGCATCAGTGAAACGTTGAGAATTATACATAACAAGTGTGCGTGTTTGCCCTGTCCCTGCCCTCAGTAAAACGTATCAGTGTGTTTAGTCAGTGTGCATCATTACTGCTATAGGTACAGGAGGTGTGTGAGCGGAGTGAGTGTGGTGCAGTTATTACTCCCTCTGTTAGAGCGCAGCAGCAGGGAGACCACCTCGCAGCTCATCTAGATTAGGTTTCAAACTTGCTGCAGGCGGCCAGGACAAGGTCACACGAAGCCTGGGTTTAACATTCACATACAGAAGGCTATATTTAAGCACATGGGGCTATTGTGCTGTCCAAACTGCCATAGCAGAGACTTAATGGACTTTGTGCATGGACAAATGGTATCCTTTAAACTAATGTGTAAATATGAGAGTGCCTTGTCGTAAATCAAAGGTTTACAAAAAGAATTACTTTCTTCTCATGATGTTTACTGATTTAATCAAGTAATTGCTGTAAAATTAAGTTTAACATATACTTTGACATCAGATGTTTTATAATTGTATAGATGTATTTATTATTATTAGGGCTGTGATCAATATTATCGATATCAGTGATATATTGTGACTTCTTGGAAATATGTGTATTGATACAGAAATGCTTATCGTGATACTTTTAAACAACATAAAGCATTTATGTAAATGACTATACTTCTGAACCTACCTAAACTGCTGCATCAAGGCTGAATCTGACTTCATCATTGGACAGTTGTGTTCTGATATTTAGGACGTTGTGAACATGAAACTCTAATGCATTTTGTTATTCTACTTAATCAAAACATGATTTAGTTTTCAACTTTTAACACCGGTTTTTAGGGATATCCATGAATCAGGACGCGTATCGTATCAAGTTCCGTGTATTGGGATTCGTATTCGTATCGTGGACCCTGTATCGGGATAAGTATTGTATTGTGAGGTACACGGCAATGCCCAAATTATTATTATTAATCTCTGAAATATAAAGTTTTCACATAGATTAGTGGCTATAACAAAGACTAGAAATTAGAGAACAGATTGTTATTAAGACAAACATTAGAGGTAATAAAATATTATTCTTATATTTTTATTTCTAATCCGTTACTTCCAATATGGTAAACAAGGTACAGAGAAAAGTGGGTGCTTTACTGGGGTCAGGGGTCAGTTTAAAGTCATGTGTCTCTTCAAGGATCTTTTGGAAATGCCAACATTAAATAGATTAATCCTTTATTGCGTGAGGAACATATGGTAAACAAGATATTTAGCAGAATCTGTGTCTGATAGCTGAGCCTTCTGTCACTATCTATTTACTTCCCTTATTGATCTACTGAGGGTCCAGTCCACTCATGCATACAGCTCAGCTCTCTTACTGTCGCCCTCTGTACCTCAGTCTGTGCCTCCCTCTGTGCCTCCTCACTGCCTCCCTCTGTGCCTTACTGTCGCCCTCTGTACCTCCGTCTGTGCCTCCCTCTGTACCTCCTCACTGCCTCCCTCTGTGGCTGACTGTTCCCCTCTTACCTAAACCGTCTGTGCCTCCCCTGTACCTCCTTCACTGCCTCCCTCTGGCCTCCTCACTCTCCCTCTGTGCCTACTTCGCCCTCGTACCTTCGTCTGTGCCTCCCTCTTACCTCCTCACTGCCTCCTCTGTGCCTCACTTCGCCCCTGTACCTCCGTCTTGTGGCCCCTCTGTACCTCCTCACTGCCGCCCTCTTGCCTTACTGTCGCCCTCTTACCTCGCTGAATGCCTCCCTCTGACCGCCCTCACTTGCCCCCTCTGTGCCTTACTGTCGCCCTCTGTAACCTCGTGCCTCCTCCCCTCGATTGCCTCCCATCTTGCCCCCCCCTCTGTGCCTTACTTCGCCCTCTACCTCCGTCGGGCCTCCCTCTGTACCTCCTCACTGCTCCCCTGTCCCCTCACTGCTCCTGCATCTGCCTCACCGTGTTCCCTGTTACCCCCCTCCTCCTTGCCCTCTGTTGCCCCCTTCCTCGCTTCCTTCTCCCTGCTCCTCCCTGCGTTGCCTCCTCCCTCCCCTTGTGCCTTACTGTCCCCCTCATGTTACCTCCGTCTCCCTCCCTCTTACCTCCTCACTGCCTCCCTCTTGCCTACTGTCCCTCTTGTAACCCTCCGTCTGCCTTCCCTCTTTAGTACTTCTTCATCTGCCTCTCCTCTGTACCTCCTCACTGCCTCCCCTGGGCTAGTGCCTCTATCTGTGTCCTCTCCCTTGTACCTCAGTCTGTGCCTCCCTCTTGCCCCTCACTGTCCCCTCCTGTGTCCTCTTGACTTCGCCTCTTACCTCCTACTTGCCTCCTCTGCCCTCACTGCAGCTCCCTCTGATCCTGTACTGGCTCGCCCTCTGTACCTCCGTCCACTTGCCCCCTCTGCCTTACTCTCTCACTCGTTGCCTCCCCTGTTCTCCCCTGCCTCCCTGCCTTACGTCCCCTGTACCTCCTACTGCTAGCTCCCTCACCTCCTTCACTGCCTCCCCTTGCCTCACTCGTCCCTCTTACCTCCGTACGCTCCCCCTCTTATCCTCACTCCCTCCCCTCTGTGCTCATCGTCGCCTCCCACCTCTCTTGCTCTCTCTGCCCTCTTACCCTCCGCTGTGCCGCCCTCTGTCCTCCTCCTCGCCCTCTGCCTCTGGCCCTCTTTCCTCACGTGCCTACCCCTGTCCTCCTCACTGCCTCCCCTGTGCCTCTACTGTCCCTCGTGTACCTTCCGTACTGTGCCTCCCTCTGAACTGTCGCTCCTCATGTATCCTCCTCCCACCTGCCCCTACCCTCCTCCTGCTTCTATGCCCACTGTCGCCCCTTACCTCTGTCTGTGCCTCCCTCTGTACCTCCTCACGCCTCACTTGTGCCTTGACTGTCGCCCTCTATACCTCCGTCTGTGCCTCCCTCTGTACCTCCTCACTGCCTCTCACTTTGTGCCTTACTGTTGCCCTCTGTACCTCAGTCTGTGCCTCCCTCTGTGTCCCCCACACTGCCCCCCTCACTGCCCCCCTCTCTGCTCCCACACTCTCTGCTGTGTGCTGGTTTGTGGCTGAGGGAGCAGTCCACTAATAGAAAGTCCATTGACTGGGGCACTCACTCATTGCTGCTATAATAGCTGCTGGGCCCTCCAGATGCCAGTCGATAAAAGTGGCTTGTCTCCGTTCACTGGGAGATTCCTTTGTCAGCACTGAAGAAAATTTAATGTTTGATCGACCACCCTAAGTACTGTTATAGTGCAAGTGCATGAGCATGCACGGTTATGTGTGTTTGCCAATATAAAAGATTCGGATGAAATGACAAAGAAGGAATAGTCACAGTAAATGGTTTGCAATTTTGTCTGGTCTGTCTTTGTGTTAAAAATTGCAGAACATGTGCCTCTAAAACAGGTCCTCAGAGAGACATACATCTATCAGAGAAATAGAAGCCTCGTTTTCAAGGGTTCACTATGGAGTGGATCAGTGTGTTGTTTCATCTGTCATAGGTGAACTGTATCCCAGGCAAGATGTACTGTACTAGGCCTACCTCCCAAAGAAGTCGAGCCCTGTTCAGGTCCAAGTCCACCTTACCGTAGCTATTGCAGCCAAATTATTGAATAAGAGAGAACGCAGAAAACAAGAGTGTAAAAAGTCAATATAGATATAAAATACTAATCTTACCAAACGCTGACTTGTTCTGTATTTCCAGTGATGGCAACCTTATTATTTATTTTTCTTTATCAATTATACTTAAATTAGATTAAAAACAGTACATGTATAAAACACTAAAAATCATGGTCACATTGTCAAATTCTCCTTTTGTATGATGAGCCTACATGCTTAGTAAAACAAAGATAGTGCACGTTTGCAATGGCTGTGTCCTTTCGTTCAAGATCAGAAATATTATATTTCCAATGCAAGACGCATCGAATATCAGCCAAAAGCACTGCTTTACATAAAAAGACGATAAAACACAGTGCAGAGTGTTGTGGAAAACTTAAGTAATAGTAAAAACAATACAACAGTTTGACTTTTCTCAAAGTGAATGGTTCATTCTGTTGTGCAATCAGAATTAATCTTGTCCCCCAAAACATCCCTGCCCAGACGGCAGGGAGTTACCCTCCGATGTCCCTCCCTCGTCCCGAGAGGCCTCTACCCAAAAGGATTCACCTTCTTTTATAGAATACAGGTCAAACAGGTCACATGACATTGCAGTGGAAAAGTACTGTCTCAAGAACATAGACAGAGGTAGTTCACGACATTTACATTTTGGTCAACCGGCCCTCAATGGAGACAATGGATGGGTGTGAAAGCCCACAACTAGGCTTGACCTGAGACGTCCTGGGTAACCCAGGACCCCCAAGCATGCAGATAGGTCTTTGATCAAAAGGAGGCACAGCAGACATATAGTAATTAGGAATACGCTAACAGTATTGCCGGTTCGAATTGGAGGTGGAAAGTCTATGATGTCAAAAACATAAGGTCAAAATGATATTTTTCCATAACACAGAGGTACAGAGAAGTGAAATAAATGCCGAAAAAGTTGCCTGAAATGGTTTCCAGTTTACTCTAGTTTTAGCCACATTTCGCACCGCCACAAACTTGGAATGAGTAACTTCTATTGTGAATTGATTACCTTGTTTTTCAAAAGTACAATTCAGGTATGATTTAATTTCTATTGGTTATGAAAACATTTGTTACATTTGGGTGACATCAGAGCCTTGTCTGAAGCAGGCGCACTTTGCCATTAAACATAACCGTCGGGAAGAGCTCTAAGTCAAACTGGTCAGGGTACCAGACAGAGCCAGTCAAAACCTGGCCTACTCTGAGGACACTAATGTTTCTTTAAATTAAGAGTTGCTGTTGCAGTTGCAGTTTTACAGTTGCTGTAAAACTGTAAATTTAACTGTAATTCTTGTGTACATAGTAATGCCTATTTTATTTTATACTACTTTTAAATTGTTTCTTAATGCATGCCCTTTGGATTGAATATATGTTGTTTTTATTATTGATCAGTGTTTTATGTTGCACCTTAATGCTGAGACAAGTTCCTATGTTTGTGAATTTTGTTCATTGACAATGGCAATAAACCCTTTCTGATTCTGATTCTGAAGCAGTTTTTCACTTCACTTGTCAGTGTTCCTAGTGTGCTTTACTTTCCTCTGAAGGAAATATTACGTCATAATAGGTAATTTTCACTTTTATTTCAACATACTTCATACTTGGCAAAGTTGGGAGTCAACATTTTGAGCCTTTTGTCTTGTAATGGTGACATGGACTTCATTAGAATAGTCCCTACGGTGCTGCTGGGGGGTGGCAGGAGGCTGTGTGATTGACAGTGCTGGCATTCAGACTTGGAATGTGAAAACAGTGCAGAGAGGAGCAAGGTCACTGTCAGGGGAGAATAAATGAGGCGACATCTTGTATGGGACTCAGCAGGCTGCCCTCTGGACACTATAGTGTTTATATATGTGTAAAATTATAGTCCCTGTATGGAGACATGGACAGTGCTGAAACTGTTGTGTCTTGTGAGCTGTTGAAATATGGAGCACCCTCTAGGCCTTATGATTCTCTTTAAGCTACTGTACATGTCCCCTCAGCCTGATGCGAAGTGTCAGCACCATTGACTGTATATTGTCAGCACTGACAAGCCCATCTTTTCAGCGATCTGAAATGTTTGGAGTTCCACAGAGACAATCTCAGTTCACTGTCATTCTCAGCATGCATCTACAGTGATGTCCTTTGAGCTAATTTCTCCCCCTTAATTAGCTCAAGGATGTGTTATACAAACAAAATATACATATAGGTTAATGGACTTCGGACAATAACTTCAAATAGGCCCTTTTCACAATAGGCCCGGCTAGTTCCCGTCGGTGTAAAAGTGCGGATTGTCACTTCTCGTTCATTCATTCTCTATAGGAATTAGCAGAGTCTTGCTCAAATAAATCCAAATAAAAAAGATTTCAGAGGATGAATTACAGATGGATAATCACTGGCAGCATGGCATATGGCACATACAATAACTTAAATATAAGAAAGACAGACTTGATAGAATGCACAGTCGAGTGTTTTTTGTAAACAGGTTAGTTCAGTTTGTAGTGTTATTTTAACATTATTGATTACATTTATTGTTTGTTAGCATTAGCTTAGAGACAAAACCACTTAGTTAATTATATGGTACCTAAAGGTCTTAGCATGCTGCCTGTGATTGTCCATCTGTAACTCGCACTAATTATTAGTGTTAATAATTAGTGTTAATTCATTACTAATCTATTTTAGCGAGACTCGGCTAATTCCCATAAAGGAATGAATAGAGTAGGAAGTGGAGCTCCCTATTTTTAGGGCAACCAAAATTAGCCGGTCGGTTTTGTGCTGGCAGTTTAAAGGTGCTGTACCTGTTTTTTGCTGTCTTAATTCATTTCAGTTCATTTTAAACTGATTGCAAGAATCAAGTAATTGCCCACTTACCTAATACATTCCTAGGATCCTAATTATTCACTGCGAGTGAATCAGGTACAGCCCCTTTAATTTAATTATGGTAAACTCATCCAAAAACGTTATCACAGTTGTTGTGTGTCCTTGAAGGAGACAATCCGATTAACTCCATTAACATACCTGGCTCCATCTCAGGGCTGTAGAGGAGCGTGTGTGCATGAATGTGCGTGGTGTGAGGAGCAGGAGGCCAGTGCAGATGAGCAGGTCCAGATGAGGTGGAGAAGGTGCTCATATCTACAATGTGCAGGGACTGGAGCGTGTCCTATGTCATCTCAGTGTGTGGCCAAAAATCCAATGTAAAACTTATTTTGACTCCAGGGACCATGCAGCTATTTGTGCCTCTCGGGTAACTGTCCAACTAGAATCAGCCCCTCCGCCTCTCTGAATCTGTAACATATGCAGCCATGTCATGATGCAATTCCCCACAACTCTGTGATTCGAATCCTAAGTGGCAGATGACTAAGAGAGAAGGCTGAAGTGCTGGTTGGGCAGGGTAAAGCAGTATAATAGCTTTGCATAGAATTTTCATTTAATTTGAACTCCTATTTAGTCATTCTTGTCATGTCTAAAACAAATATTGAAATTGACCGGGAAACTTCTGCAATGTGGCTCTAAAGTAAGGGCCCAGTTAATTACCTTGTTGACTCATGGCTATGTTTTTTAGAGAAGATTGTGTTTTTCTTTTTTTTTAATGAGTTTGTTAATTTGTTTGAAAACATTTATAATGGGTTTTGATAGCCCCTTTCTTCCTTTTTCTAATGGGTAGTGGGACAGTGGAAATATTAATGTTGTTTTTAACTGACAAACAAGTAGAGATATGTCTGTCACACTTGTGTTCTTGACACTTAAAGACCTGTGCTTCTTTTAACTGCTCTAGTGACACCATGCACTCAGGGGACTTTGCATATTTTTAAGGCTTTTGATTGGGATTCGAGCCTCATTTGTTGTTTGACTCAAAGAATGATAGCATCTATTTACAGGTCCTTGCATTTTAAGAGCAAATATGGTGTGCGTGTTTTTGTAGCTCACCAACCCAATGAAGCCTGTGTGTGCATATGGCTTTACGTACTGCAGTCATGTCGCCTATATACTGCCACTATTAATGGAAATGGTCGACATTTGCATTTTAATGAACACGTGTAATAAATAATGCCGTAGAAATGACTATGTAGTTGTGTATGCAAAGAACTTATTGCAGGTGCCTGGCGGAAAGACAAAGAAGGTGATGGCCTTGACAGCCTGTGGCATCCTGTCAGAGAGTGTCACACATGGGTTTCATATTTAGTTATGGAGGTTGCAGAGATGACAGCAGTCAGGAGTATCGTCAGATTCTGTCAGTGCACAGACATGTTACACTGTGTCCCTCCCTTGAGTCCAGGCCCACTTACACTATCTCTGATCCACCGTATGGACCGCCATGTGTAGAGTAGGTTAGGTATCCCACTCAACTTATATGTAGCATTCAAATGTTTGTGTTGTTTATGTGTCTTGAATGGCCCAGATAAACAAAATAGATTTACATTTTACAGACCCCCATGTACTTCCCCAAACATTCACGTAAATCTCACACAAAACTATCTTTGTGTAATGCCGTGAACCATAAAGAAAAGAAAAAATCAATGTAATGTTGAAGAGAATGCCGGTGTATACATGGGCACTCACAGAGATAGTGTCTTGAAGGAGTAAATGTGTTGGAGCAGTTTTAATTTAAGCTCTCCTGGACAGCTGTGGAGAATGAGGAACAGCAAAAAGCTTTTTGCTGGAGGAGGGGCGGGAGCACGACTGGGATTCCTATTTGAAAAACATCTTCAGACACACTGGGATGAGTGTAGCTTTCCAAAACAATGTCTTCCCGAGCACACCACGCAGATGTTGTCTAAATGAAAGTGGTAGCCTTTGCAGCGCAACAAAAAGACGACTGGTTTTGATTGCATTTAGCAAACATCCCTCACTCCCTTGTTGACCTCAGTGGTTTGGTGATGTGCTGCTGGTGACACCAGTCTGTGATCCTGACGACAGTGTGCACCCACGCAGAGGCTCCATTGTCTGATGGTGACAACGGCTTGTAACGGTTGTAACAGGAAACTCTGACAACCAACAGTCTGCTGCACAGGCAGGGCCTAACTCAAGGCTACTGAACCTGTCACCACCGGCCCCTGTCTGCTCACATGGTTCACTGCATGATTGTCATAGTTTTGGTTTTTTTAAGGTCATTTTATTTTTTTATTTCCTGGGTTTTTAATTCTGAGGATCATTTTACAGATGCCACCTGAGCACTACGATGTTCTGCTTGAACAATGCGCAATCACATTCAGATACTCCTCTGTACAATTCTGTACAGTCTGAGGTTGTGGATCCGTGCACATCAGAGGATATAGTGATAGGGTCATGAATATGGATGAGTGCAGATAACATGCCCTGCTGAGAGTGCTGGCCCAGTATTCACACTCACTATTGGAATACAGTGGAAATGGCATAATGGCCCCATCAATGTTTTATTTCCCTGGCCTGTATGCTACACGAATGCGCTGATTTCTCATGCTGCCTCATTTACCATTCTACATAATACAGAGCATAAAGTAAAATATACTCGACACACAAGCCATCCATTTTTATATCTTAAGATTTCTCCCCTAAACTGGCTTTACATTATCTGCATTATTTATGTTCCATTTTAGTGTTTTTTTTATATATAGTATATTTTTGCTTACTCTTATGCTTCATAAACATTTGAATCAATTAAATATGAGAGTTTGACAAACACTTCACAGCCGCAGACCTCTCCTTACCACTGGACACGCCCATCTTCAGTTGTGACACATAATCCACAAACTGTTGCTGTTAAAGGAACTTTGCGAAACAAATCATGACGGGTTCAACACACTGCAAATGTAGTCAGAAATGGAAAATGAGATGAATCATTGATAAGGTTCCCAAAATGTTTGGATGCTAAATGTTTTTCAAGCCTAAACCATTTTACGTTATAAATATTTGATAAACTGGAATAGATTTAACTTTTGTGGTAAGAGTACTCCTGTTTAATCTATACTCTCTGGAAATGTATCACAACACATGACAGACTTGCAGACTTGACAAGAAAAAGCTGTGGTATTCATCATCTGGAAGAAAAGCAAACAATGCAAACAACACCTATTTCTGAGGTAAACTGACTGTTAATACTTTTCAAAATAAACAAATTATTGCTCAATCATTATTACTCATAATTCAGACCTTGGCTTTGATATTTTTCCATTGTGATTCCGTACCTAAAGCTGTTGTTTATTTGCAAAGAAAAGAGCTTACTACATAAAAACAAAATCTGAGCAACATGTTCATACATTACATGAGAAACATCAAATAAAGGCTGCACACTACTTTTACTTCCAGCTACATTTGTGGTTGAATGAAGAATACAGTTCAGAAAATTAGTCTTGCACCAAAAATAATTCAAAGTACACTGTACTCACTAATAAATAATAAACCAAATGAATGCTTAAAAACAGTTCATTAGTGCATTAGTGTTGCATGATTAGTTTGTCTTAAAAAAATACTGCTGATATTTGATAATAATGTTCTGTACTTATCAAGTCTGTTAATATGGCACTGACAGTGTGAGACTGAACACATCACAGACAATATCCTCTTACTCTAGAAAAGAAATCCAGTGGTAAACAAACCTGGTGCCTTATGGAGCTCTGACTAAGAAGCAGCAGTGATGCCAAATGCACACGCTATATTTGAAAAGGCAAGTCATTGCAACATTTGACTTTTTGCATGCATCTGATCACATCCTTCTGTGAGTTTGCTGCTACAGGAGTGCAGTGTTTTTCTTCTGCTCTCACCAACAAAAAATAGAAATCTTCTTATCTACATTTTGCTTGTCCAACTCCTGTTTCTGACATCAATGTTGAGAGGGAATGTTCTTAACAGTGCATGACTAACACAAACACAAACTGGTTATATGTACTGCCCAGATTCAAGACAACGCACTACAAAAAATAGTGGTCTTTTCAGAGGAAGTTTCCATTGCTTAAACTTTACCATGGGGCCTGAGGTCTAACAGTCTGAAGGCATGTGGACTTTGCAGTACATGTGCTCTAAATTGGTCAGTGGCAAAGCACTTACAGCTTATTGTTGTAGTGATCATTACCACTGTGGGCAACAGCTGACATCAGGTTTCTCTACAGGGTTGAGGGCAGGGCTTGACATTACCTTTTTCGCTCACCGGCCATCATGAGCTACAATGTAATTGTATCTTTATCTGGGGTTTTTTTGCATATCAACCCTTGCTTTTTCTTGTATTTATTTTCTTTACATTGTGTAATGTGTACAGATGCACAACGAACTATGGCAATATAGCATCAGGAGAACCTCTTGTGTTTAATGGCATCTACTAACGACTATAGTGTTTATGTCAAGCCCTGGTTGTGGGGGTTTATGGCATTATCATTTTCAAACATCTGTCTCTGAAGGGCTCTTATTAAATACATGTTTTATTTGAATATAAACTAAACTTTATGCACCCACTAGTGTCCATGACATCTTCACATTTATATTCAATTCACATACACACTTGTGTTAGCAAAACTTGGTTTTGCTCAAGTTTGTCATAGTCCTTGTTTATATTGGCGTAGTAATCTCTGTGGTCTCGTTCCCTGCATCATCGATGATCGTCTCCGAGGCTCACTGCTGGTGCTGCTTCAGGCTGAAAACAAAGCACAGTAAAGAGAAGGTTAGTTTCATTTAAACAACAACATATATTTGATACAGACTGACTGTACTTTAAAAGATAAAATTGAAGAAAACAATCGAATTGAAGAAAACAATATTGACATTTGCACAAGGAATACATGTATTTATTTTTCAAAACAATCCCTTTCATAAGCAATGACACAGCTGCGTAGCACATTAACCAATAATCCGGTTTCATCCTGTCCTAATTACATACATTATTGTGGTTCTTTCCCTCGATCAAACACAGCAGAGAAGCATATTTAAGGTGCAATAATGACAGGATTTAGCCTTTATTTGGAGAGCCGTATTGTTCATCAGGCTTCGTGAATGCATCTTATCACCCTCAAACACCATGTCATGTTTAATTAAAAAGAGATCAATTGGATTGAAGCCTATTCTATGCCACCTCCAACTAATTGCATTTTAAAGACTTATTTAGCATTCAAAATGCAATAATCCAATAACAATCTTTGCAATGGATACCCTGTGGAGGGTGTATTTGGAGAAAACAAAACTTAAAACAGCACCGTTCCCACTGTAGTTTCTGTGTTTACTATTTCATTTTAAAACTTGGTATCTGTATCTATATTTTTTTGAGAAACAACACGTGTGTAAAAGTAAAAAGTTTCTCGCAGTTCTTGGCTCAGCCCTTGTTAAAATGCCATCTCTTCAGCGTGTCCTAATAAGCGTGATGCCCCACACACACAGAGCCAGCTCGGAGGCACCCGGTTGTCAGCACCTATCCCCGTAATGGCTGTTCAAACAGTGGCCTGCTCGCCCCGTCGCCTCTGTCACAATTCATCTCACACTCAGGGCTCCAGTTCGCTGCCAAAGTCTACGCTCTACGATGGGGTTCTATACACTGTTGTTTTGTGTACGCAGCAAATCAAAATGTAAACTATAGGGCTCTTTATAAAGTAAATGTATCTAATGACTACGTCATATTTTAGTCTATTTCTTTCTCACTAAATGCTGTCCGAAACATGTGTAGTCCCCATCTGGTTTCTGTATAGACATTAAGCAGCAAAGAAAGCCAAAATAACTTCTTCCAGTCATGAATTTTACCTCTTAGTATAATTTTTAGGGCTAAAAGCTTTTAGTAATTTAGTTTATTAATTGGTCGATGGTGTCTTTAGTTGATTTATTATTTTATTGGGATTATAAAAGATTTATATGGACCACAGCAAAAAGGTGAAAGGTGGTATCAAGTGAGTTAAATGGGGAAAGAATTTTGGGGTTATTACATTTAAATATGTAATTTCCTTTTTACTTTACGGTATTGTTAAACTTTGAGTCACTTTGAGTCAAATATGGTCACGTCATAGAGCTACGATTAATCGGCACACGAATCACTTTAGTCTACTACAGCCCTAGTCTTTTTTTAAAATGGAGATGAATTATTATACTGCTTACACAATCTTGTCATTATTATTTCCTTTTCAGTGTTCAATTAATTAAAACATACAAACACAGGATACATAGGGATTCTCTTTTTTCTACTGAAAAGAGAAGTCTATCACTTTATTTAGGATGTCTTTTTGGATGTCTATTTACTGTTGCTATGGGGCAAATGGACGAGATATTGAATATAATATTTACCTTTTGTTTTTTATTTTCTCATTATTTTATAGCTAGCTAGTTTATTAACACTTGATCAACTGCACATCGAAAACATTTTAGAGTGACTTTTAGTGGTGAACAGGATCAGCTCGAGCAGCAAACATGTCAGAGATCAAGACAAACACACCGGTCCAATTCTTTCTCCTTTCGCTTGACTGTGACCGCACTCAGAGGTCACAAGGATGCGCAGTATCTTTTGGTGAGCCATGTAAAAGTCCAGCTCCGGCAGTTGCAAACAGTAACAGACAGCATACATGTGAAATAAGTGATAGAAGTTTGGTCAGACACCAGGAGCCTGAGGTGTGTGTCCGAGTTTGGCCCAGTGTAATGGAAGGTCTTGAATTTACCTATGATTCCACTTCTGTGTAGGATAGGACACACATTTTACAGGTTACATTACATATATTAAGATTAACAGATCAGAATAATTTGAATAGAATGGCATGACAAAACTGTACATTATGAGGAGCCTGAGAGTAAAATATTGTCAACTTAAACATCTTATTGTAAGCACCAGTTGCAATGACGTGAACTACTAAAAGATTCTCAAGGAGAGACAGTAGGAATACAAACTTTTACTTGCAAAAAAAAAAGGTATTTTATGAATACAAATTGCACATATTTGGGGCACATCAATCTGAAAAATTGTTAGAACCAGGTTTAAATGAATTTTTTCAGTTTATCTTCATCTTTTTTTCTTCACATAAACAATGTGTAGAGGCTTTTTTGGATTCAGTACATTTTATTTCGTTTTTGAGTAACCTAGATCTTAAAAAATGTACTTAAAACTTAATAAATCAGGCTGAGAATTAGATGTCAACATATCCTGTGAAAGTTAAAGTTTAGTGTATATAGGTGCTAGCATAGTTTGAAACAGTCTTTCAAGTTAGAATGTCCTATTTAAATCTATGGAAGTTTATAAGTTCTTCTATGTCAGCAAACTGATCAAATGGATAAATAAATAAATGAATTAAGTTTGTGCCATCATTTTGTCTTATTCTGTATAAACACTGCTAACCCTGTAGTTTAGATCTGTCCAAACATCTATCCTACATGAAATACATGTCAAGATCTTTTTCGGGATTTTGAGTCCTATTATTAAAACACAAATTGCAAATCTAATCACAATTGCAATACTTGACAGTAATTGGTATCTTTTGTACTCTAACACTAATGCATATACTGCATAGGGCTCATAAATCTCACCACTACAGCACATCATAGTAGTTGCCCCTCTACAGTTGAAGAGGACAGAGAGTTGGCCCATCAATAGCAGACAAATTTACATTTAGCGTGACTCTACCACAGCTCTCAGCCCCTTCAGTGTGCATTAGCGTGTGTGTTGATTGTGAGCCTGAATAATTATGAGGGTGAGGAGGTTAAATGCACTGCCCCGTCCTAACCATCATGCCCTCGGGCTCAGTATCCGTTCACATAACACACAGACACAGGAGGCAGATCAGAGCTGAGAAACTGAGTCAGGCAATACAGAGTGAACATGAATACTTATTATCTGCCTAGTTAAGCACTGCATTGTTAGCGGTCACATAAGCAACCTTTATCAAGTAAAATGTTTCTTCAGTTTATGGACTCCAAGGAGCTAATTAGCGGCTATTTGCTTTTATGTTTATGCAAGTTTATGTGAGCAAAGATTATCAAGCAGGATAACTACAGTCCTTGGTTATTGTAATGCATATTTTGTAGAGTGACTAACAGAACTTACTCACAGATGGGCTTCAGAGTGATTAGAAATTTAAGAAGCAACAAGGAAATCCAGAATGACATCTCTCAGTATTTTCTGTGAGCACAAAACTGTTTAATCTGAAGTGAGAGAAGTTTGATTTCGTTATACATGACAAATAACTAATGAACTCCTCTGTTTCACAAGCATCACAGAAATAAACACATCTGATTGCACGGTACGTTTTGAGTTTGAATCGAGGCATGATGGAGGGAAGGGTGACCAGACGCACTTTACGGAAAGAATTGTGCGAAAGTGAGTACGGCGGCGGCGGCAACGACGACAACAACAACAACAACAACAGACTTCCAAATGCTGCTACTCTGGAAATCAGTAAAAAAAACAAAAAACTGACACATCATGCACCTGTTGTTTTGGGTAATCTGATTTCTCCAGTTATCTGATTTGTGCTTTTGTTGATTCATAATACTATAATACATCTAAGTCTCTGAACCTGCTATTTACTCTGTCCATAATATTATCCATATCCTGCACTGTGCACAACCATAGCCACTTAGTGTACTTGGTTTTGGAACCTTTTTGTGTTAGATTTAAGTCTATTTTTCATTTATCTTAATTTTTTATTGCATGTATATCTTCTCCTGCTTTCCTTGAACTGTACAGAATGTTGCAACAGTGGAATTTCCCCACTGTGAGAAAAATAAAGGTTCTATTATTTTCTTAGACAATGAGTGGACGGTAGAGCATCCCAAGAGAAAATAACAGAAGTACTGGATCGCAACACTGTTTATGTAATTACTCTTTATTTACTTTGTTTATCACACCTCACTAAAACACCTCCTTTTTGCATGGTAATTTTAAATGTTTTTGTTTGTCATTTGCCAGGTGGTCTCTGCTGCCCACCTGTCCCACTTTCTATTCCACTTTCATTCCACCACTCTGTAAACTGTGAAAAGCGTGATGCCAACTTTATCTTCTGAGGGTATCCTGGTCCAATTACAGGAGCGGGCGTGACGGAGTGACTGTGCAGCATTTAAAACGACCCGCCCGGTGCTCTCTGCATATGGAGCAGATGTGAGCGGCTGATGAAGACTAGTCTATGGTGAGTCCGGTCCAGCTGTTTCAACACGACAGCAGTTGTTACTTAATGCCACACACACACACACACACACACACACAGACACAGACACACAACCGTAGCTTAGACACATTGTAATAGATGTTTCTGTGGCGTGAGCCTAAGCTCTTGCCGCTGTCAGACACACTTTCCTCTTTTCGGTAAAGCTCTTTGCACAAGGCCCAGCTCATCCTGAGGGTGAAATACATCCTGTACCTTCTATTTCAGTTCTGGGATAAATCATACGGCCCTCCTGCATTTATGAATGTTACGATTATGTTTTGGGGCTGAACAGATTATGTTATTTGCAGTAACTTTTATTTGCATTGCACCAGTAATAAAAAGGCTATTACTAATTAGTACTTCAATTACACTATATTAAGGCTGTCACTAATTATTATATTAGTAGTCGACTAGTCAGGATTATTTTTTCGATTAGTCAACTAGTCAAACGATTATTTTTATTTCACATTGACACTTTATTAGACAGGATAGTATTGACGTTGTTACGCCCTGCCCACTTTTCCCTCTTTCGTGATCAGCACTTTCGTTGTAATCTGTTACAAAGTAGATTGATTTGTGTAAAATATCCAATGTTCATGTTACCAACAAGTCAACACTGCCCCAATTCCCATGGCAGCCCGAAAACTGCTTTTTAGTCTTATTTTCAAGGTTGGCCGCCCTATTCTGGAATAAGGTGAATAGCATGAAATGGGAATGAGATTGGGAAAGAACATCGAATTGCAGGGTGGTCACATCCACTCAGCCACCACGCGGCACAAGGCATTAACTTCTTTATTTTCTTTTTAAGACATTATCAACCAAATAAAGAATACAATATTCTGACTGAAGGCTTCTAGATATATACCACTGACAAATAAAGTGTTATATTGAGGAAAATCAGATTCCTTTATTATTTTACACTTGCTTAAATGATGCAGCTGTTTTATTATAAAAAGGTCTCTTCTCATTTGTTTTAGAGTCTGTATAGTCCAGATAATTATAACAATGAATGATCACGATACATTATTTCATAGTCAACTAGTCATGTTTACTTGATTAAATGCTGCAGCTCTGCACTAAGTATTTAATTTATTCCTGCTTACCACAATGGTCAAGCCTTAGCCTTTAGTACTGCCTGCCCTTTTAGTGGTCATATGTTTTATACTGTTCAATGCAGACCAAGCACACAAGGTCAAAGCAGAACACTACAACTACAAAACAGTCTGTCGTACCATTTGTTATCTTGTTTATGATGGAAGGTTTTGGTGGATAGAGACACATCCTTATTTACCTCTCTTTATTTTAGTCCTTTGTCAGAGGACTGTGAGGAGTATGTTTATATTCATCTGTCAGCACAACAGGGACATGTGGCCCAAAGTGCTCCATAATGCAGTGTGACAAGGCCTTTATTTATTATATGATATCATGCCCCAGACTACAGTGAGTCGGCTGTGTTGTGGACAGTGATTTAGTGTACTTGTGCATCTATATAAGGCTTCAGTTTGGTGACAGTAAAGGAAGTAAGGTCGATGGGGTGGAACCTTTTCTCTTGTTTTGCCTTTCCCTTAGGATCAACAGAGCCACGCGCCAAAGCCCATACCTGTTTGGAGTCCAGATGCTCTCTGTCATATGCGCTTTAACTATTCAGTGTGCGTTGAGAGACAGAGCTGCGCCTCTGGGATGCCACACAGGAGACACTCCCCCAGACGTTTTACACTTTTGCACACACTGAGTCCAAGCAGATGGTGCATGAGGTTGGCTTTGTAATGCGCAAAAATAGGATTTTATTCAGCCAAGTGGAAAATTACTGATGCATTTTCTTCACCAAATGAAAAGTATCAAACATGAACTTTAATTTAGAGCCATTGGCCTCATCTCTCCTAAAATGTCAATATTTTCACCTCTAAATGTTCCTCAACAGCATTCACCCTGACTAGACTGTGCAGTGAATATGCCCTGTTATTGTCGATAAGCTCCAATTCTCAAACTCTAAATCTCTTCAGCTTACTGTTCTTGTCTAAATTTAGTTTTTGCACATTGTATTGTCTGGGATGCAGTGTCCTTGTCAGCTACATTTTCCCTTGTCCGCTTATCAATTTTACAGGGTTTTTGCTAGCATCAATCAATGTCTTTGCCACATTCAATTGCCTTTCTTTTTGCAGAATAATGATTTTTTTTTTCACCACTATAATAGCAGAGGTAATGGGGAATGATATTTCATACCACGTTTTTTCACTATCCTCAATTCCATAAAGAAGCATGAGAGAAATAATAATAAGCTTCCGGTAGGTGTTTCAAATGCATGGGTCCATTGTCCATGCATGATGGTACTTTTTATTTATTTAATGTGTTTTCTTTGTTAATTATTCTTGTTTTGCTTTACCAGCTGAAGTAGTGTTTAGTTTTGTATTCTCCTCACTTAGGCCACTATGACCAAAATAAGATCAGGCTAATAGTCTTTAGATTTACAACAGCACTGCTTGTGATAGACAAAGACATGCATTATTTTTCTGCTTGAAAATTAGAGCCGACAGAATACAAAACCTGCTTGTACAACTGAGTCTGTGCACGTCCTCTAAAGTCTTTTTAGTTTGGATGTATTTGATGTTGGTGACTACAAGACTAAATAAAGGCTTGACATTTATCTTTCGCGACACATCCACTGCACTATGACCTATGTTTGAGATGCGGACCTGAGGCCACAAATGAGCGCATCAGCGGTGAATAAGATCAGTGGATGCTGATTTGAACAGATTCAATGCACTAACTATATCTAAATTAACACCATCTTTCTTCTTCTCTTTCCCCCTTAGACTTCGGTTCATACTCACTTGTTTTGGTGCTTGGAGCCCTGAAGGTGTGCATGGTACTGCTCGATGGAGTTGAGGACGACACTGCAGACGTTGCAGGAGTAGCTACTGCGTAACCCTGGAAACACATATAAGAAAATACACACTTATATTACTATATTGTTACACAGCCATAAAAAGCAGAACAAAATCACCAAACTTATTCTTTTCATTATCAACCAGAGAAGCAGCGAGACCAAAGAGGACATCCATAAAAGCTGGAAGAGTATTTCTTTTTTTTTTTTTAAGATTTTGTGCCTGAAGGCTTTATTGACAGAAAAGTAGTGTGAAATGGGGGATGAGAGAGAAGGGGGAACATGCAGTAAATTTAAGAGTTGGGAATGGAACTCACAACACTGCGGCCGGCTGCACTTGGAGCCTGGCATACGTGTGCTGTGCCTTAACCACTGGACCACCGGGCAGCACTGGAAGAGTATTTCTGCTCTGTAAGTGCTGGGTAATTTTCCTAATTGATCTGCATCTATATAAAATGTTATTGGAGTCATCATTAGTACAAAGCCTGTTGCCTTTTTAGATCTTTAGCCCACTTGTATTCTTTATTCTGTGACTATAGCATCCTGTTTACGGAATCGTTTAAATAGGAAATATTTGGGTCAAAAATATACAAGACAACGCTTCATATACTCGATCATTAAAATCACATTGTTTTAAAGCTGGATATGTTCCACAGTTGGGTATAAGTGTGAAGATGGGTGCAAATGAACAGAGACACAGATGTTAACTAATTAGAGGGTTTGCAGGTGGTCGAGATGGAAACCTAAAAATAGCTGGTTGAAGATACAAATACTGACAGCTAATGGAATGGGTGTGAGCGAGGCTAAGTGCAGATGGAGATAGTGCACATTGATGAATATGCTGTGTATTATTTTCCTTCTTAGCAATGGTACGCTTTCTTTCCTCAAGTCATTTTATCTTTGCTTTTGTTTCCAAGCATTTCTCTAAGAACTGGCTCTTTTTGCATTCTCACATTTTGCACAATGCCTCTTTTGACATTGCACTTACTCTGAGGATGACCAAAACAGACACTTCAGGGTTGTTTGAGAAAATAGTCTGGAATTAATTGCTTGAAGGCACTCTGCAGCTGTCCTTGCGTGAGCTGTTTTATTTAAATGTGTGACAGTAAATGTATGTGTATGTGCCATGCCGAAAAAATAAGGCTCATGTTTGTATATAGGTGCCCTTTTCTCAATTGTCTCCTCTGTCCTTGAGATAAATGAGTTGTTGGGATATTCCATCACCTTTTGACCTTCTGTGGCGGTAATTGGCAGAGTATGAAGTTGTAATACAGTTAGGAGTGGTGGGAGGTCATTTTGCCAGGTCTAGCATAATGTGGCATATCCACTCCCTGTTGTCTCAGAGTCGCTCTGTTTGCTGCAGGGGTGATTAAGGACATGAAGTCATTTACAACAAAGTCATGGGTGAATTAGGTGCCGGAAGGAAGCACAGTGGAAGCGCAGTCTTGAGTTTGCTGTTGGTTTTTTGATGCTGCAAAATTGGAGTAATCTGTGTGTCAACAAGAGAAGTGTATCTGTGTATACCAGTTAGGCTTAATAATATTACCACCTAATACACTCTTGTAGTTTAATCATTTCATCTATATCAGCTGTCTGTTATGGATGAAACGATTAAGCTAAATATAACCACCTGCCTAAGCGCTTGCTCTCTCGCTCTCTATATTAAACTAACTTGAAAATGTATGACAAAAGTAGCACTTTTAATACTGATTCCATGGTTTGTTCCTTGTACCTAGTTTGATTCGTCGCTACAGACTCTCGCCAACCCTGCTCATATCCTATGGTGTGGTCTGTTTATCTGTTGTGCATGTATGTCACAATAAGTCATAAGCTCTTTGTGCCACTCCCAAGCCTGATTTGCATAAAACCTAAGCCAAAATAACTTGTGACTCACTGCACAGATAGGAGGCGGATGATTTGATGTGGTGATTAATGAAAGGACAAGTAAAATACAAAGAAGTAAACTGTTCACATGTGCACACAAAAGGTCTGATTGACACCCCACTCTTTCATCCTTGTGGCATTAAAGTCCCATGTGACATTATACAGTGACCCGTGTTATTGTTTTAGTTAATAAAGCAGAGTTGGCTAGAGACCATGTAGTGCCTTAATCCATGTTAATTACATGCACATGGCGGGTGCCCCTGATGTGTGACGGCCCACAGGGACCGGCTGTGTGGGTTTGCAGCGTTTGTGAGTCTGTTCAAAGCCTTGTTAATTACACAAGACGATCTGCCAAACGCATAGAAGGGACCGACAGGAGCGATGAGCTGAGGCTGACGTTAATGCACAGCCTTGTGGCACTGCCTGCGCCCTTGGTGTGGAGCCACATAAACGCTTGTCACTACAGTAAAAGGCTACATTAGCCACACAAAAATAAGATTACTGCGCTACAGCATATAGCCTTGTAGAGCACGTATTCACCCTGGCCTCAGCAGCAGTAATGACCCATTTGGAGTGAGGTGTTCCGGGCCTTTCAGTGAAACTTCTGCCAGGCTCTGAGTGAAGAGCCTTATTTGTGCATCTCTTGTGGGATTTCAGGTAGTAGTCCGAGCAGATAATTGTCAGACCCTCTGTTGAGCTGCTTTAGTCCTGTCAGTTTGAGCCTCACCACCACACCACTTTCATAGAGAGTACTTTCCTCATTCTCAAATAAACCACAGAGACTGGGGAATACTTGAATACTTTATAAGACCATAGGTTTTTAATGTGTTTTGAAATTTTACAATGAATCAGATCCAAAAGCAGGCCCACTGAGATCCAATCAAGCCCCAAATGTTCTGTGAAGACTTGACAATATGTCTCTATGGAAATACATCACAAATAACAGCAGAGAGAAGCGGCAAGCTTAGGGCAAGAGCCGGACTGAATCCAACAGGAAATTTACCAACAACAAACTTTGAGCAACTTATAGGGACTAATTAGTTGTGCAGAAAATGAGTAATATGAAAGACCATCTGTTTAACCAAAAGTACATACACAGGAAGCCAGATTGTTTAAACGTTCGAGTCTATGGTACCAATTCAGTGTGTGTTCATCTTCAGCTTTGGGAACTGTTAAAAATATATTAAAGGATAAGTACACCTGAGAATCTAATAGGCAAGGCAAGGCAAGGCAAGTTTATTTGTAGAGCACAATTCGTACACAAAGGCAATTCAATGTGCTTACACAACAGGAAAAAAATCATTAAAATCACAAAGACATGACATAATAGTTTAAGACATAAAAGAGAAGAGTGCAAATAAAATAATTTCAGTCATATGCACAGCTAAACAAAAGTTTTTAGCTTAGATTTGAACAATGTCAGAGTAGAGGCCTGTCTCACATCCTCAGGAAGACTGTTCCAGATTTTAGCTGCTTAAAACTGAAACGCAGATTGCCTATGCCCAGAGTCAGGACTAAAGTCCTGACTCTGGGCACCAGCAGGAGGCCGGTCCCTGAGGTCCTCAGAGTCCGAGATGTACTTTGGTGCTAGGCCATGGAGAGACTTGTATACAAGCAGAGCTTCTTTGAAGTCTATTCTCTGAGCCACAGCCAGTGCAGAGACCTGAGCACAGGACTAATGTGATCATACTTCCTGGTTCTTGTCAGGACCCGAGCAGCAGCGTTCTGGATGTACTGCAGCTGTTTTACAGCTCGTTTGGAGAGGCCAATGCCGATGTGTAAAGCAGGTCTATAGTCAAGTCTATCTACTAGAGACAAACGCATGGATAAGTCTCTCCAGGTCTGGTTTAGACACTATACTTTTGATTTTGGCAATGTTTTTTAGTTCGTAAAAGGCTGCTGATGTTATTGATTTGACGTGGGTGTTAAAATTAAGTTAAAAATAGGTTTGAGAGCGAGACTCTGGAGGTGACTGTTAACACTTTCTCTTTGTTTCTGTGGGCCAAAGACGATGATTTCGGTCTTTTCTGAGTTCAGCTGGAGAAAGTTGTTGCTGCTTTGGGGATAATAGCTATCCCAAAGCAGCAATGGTTGTTTAGACATTTTAAATCATCAACATTATGTAATAAATATATTGGGAGGATTTACATACTCATTTTCAAATATATATGTATGTATATATATGCACACACACATATACTATATATATATTATATATTATATCACATATATATATATATATATATATATATATATATATATATATATATATATATATATATATATATATATATATATATATATATATATATATATATATATATATGTGTGTGTGTATATTCAAAATAAATATCCGATGAGAATTGGCTGCAAATCCTCACTGCTTGAAAAAATCTCTATCTGTTTCTCGATTTCTCAATTTCCACAATGTTGACAAAGACAACTAACTTTGACTTCAACTTTAGTTTAGTTTAGTTTCCACAGCTATTAGCATTTTAGAGCATGAGCATAAGTGGTTGGGTTTAGAATTAGTCTTGTCGTAATACTAACATTTCAAACTCTATTTCAATACCAAGGATTATAATGATAAGCAAGGTTCAAGGTTTTAGATAATAAACTGACATTTTCAACACAATTTAATTGTACTTTCTTTGTTATGTTGTGTTGTAGTAGTTCGGATAAAAATCAAGATCATTCTAAACCTGTTTAGGAAAGGTATGTGTATTATTGTTTAATCAATACTTGCTCAAATTATTTATTCAGTTACTACTACTACGGTAGTTGTAGTATTGTTTCATATCTGATTTTCGATACTTTGGATAAGCCTAGTCTGAATTGGGAAAGTTGTGAAATGATTTGGGTCCATTGCAAGATAAAAAACATTTACACCTTAATCTTGACATAACTTTTCAGGTGGAGGGTCGACCACTTGCTTGCCTCCAGGGAGATGTTGCTGCTTTGCTTGAAATGTTCCCCAGAATGTTATTAAACGTACTTTTATTGCTCAAAAATACCTTGAAGAACTTGCATCTTTACTGCAGTACAGTCTAGCTGGCTCGCCTCTCCACATAAATACTTGTCTCCATGGAGATAGATACATTTCATGCCATACTGTGAAACATTTGAGGAAAAAACTAAAACTTCTCCACGGGGACAAGGAAGTAGCGGACCCTGCCCCAGAAAAGTTACGCAGTGCACTTTTAAACCATCGAAAGCCATTAGTGCAGGGCTTCCTCACTAGTACTCATCTCTTGGCCCATTCAGGTCCAGAGCAAGACTCTCCATAGGTCTGCATTTCTGTGAGTTGTGAACTGTGAGCTGTCAGTGCTTCTGGGACATCCCACAGTGAGCGTCCTCTTGGGAGAGCAGGCCAGTCCTGTCTCCACACGCCGCCACAATAATCAATTACGCACCATTTTCTCTGCTCCACTACTTCAGCCTCTCGTTCTCCAATCTCAGTTCTTATCTCGCCAGTGCTCATACACAAAGAGTCTCCAGAGAGGGAGCACAATGCGCACAGACTTGTCTTCAGGGGTTTGTGGACCTGTCATGATTTATGTAAAGACACAGCCCAGTCGAGCGGTCTTCCTCCCTCACTAGCCACTTCCGTAATCCATCTCCCAAGGTTTGTCTGGCACAGCAACGGAAAATATCCCCCACCCTCCCTTGTGCTCTATCCATGCAATTACACCACAAAATCCAAGTGTAAAAAATAGTTATGATAGAAATCTCATGTGGCTTTTGAAGCAGGAAGCGACCAAAGTAAAATATTCAACAACTGCTAATAAAGGTCAGTTGCATCTATGCGCACAGCTCGACAGTACAGTAAGCTAAACAGGGGGGGATATCGGTCCGGAAATAATTTAGCTTAGCCTCGTGGGACGCCAATGAGAATGACAAATGAGACATGGGGGCCGTCAGAACCCCAGAGGTTTACACAGCGTTCGCCAAACACTGAGCGGTGTGGACAAATGAGCAAAAGAACAACAGTGTTAGGGGGGGAAAGAACTTGGAGCCAAACAGAACCAAGGACAAAGACGGATGTGACTGTATTTCTCTGCACTGCTCAGCTGCCATCACCTCTCCCTTTGAGTTAATACTTGGGACTGAGCTGGTTAAAGACAATCAGAAGTGAGATAAAAACTGGAACATGTAATGACAATGAAGCTGTCTTGTGATGATGAGTATTTGGGACTCAAGGCGATGGGATAAAGTGTTTGATTGATGGCGTGTATAACGGTTCATGCCAGCATTGTGCTGTGAGATATGACAGTCTCTCATTTGTCAAAAGCTGATACAGTAAATGGTTTTGATGCAATGTTGCAAATATCTGTTGAATAGTTTGACATCATTGTGTGAGAATATCCAAAATGCAAAAAACTGAGGTAGAAAGATCTGGGTCACTGAGACTGGAGAGAGGACGACATCCAACATGACACCACTTATAGCCTCTGAGCCAGTGGAGGCGCTACATGACTCATGCTTTTAATGTGATTGGCTTTTGGAGATGATGGTTTGTGTCATGGCACCTGGAGCACACAGGCAAAAGAACAGCTTTGCTCCTTTGCATGTATGAATGCATCCAGAGCAGCACCCGGGCACGGCTCTTGTATTGTGCAGAAGCAGCCAGTGAGATGAAACCACCAAAGGAAATTTCTGTGCCAAAGTCTATTAATAATTTCATTAAAATATCCTCCTGGCAGAGACGCTTGTAAATCTGTGTTCTCTCTCTGCCTTTGTAAGCGAACAGAAGTGTGTGGGAGAATAAAGAGGTGCAGAATTGCAATCAAAGCACCCGGTCCTGATGAATTGCATGTTTCTCATTAAAACATGAATTTGTAATATTACTATTTTATACTGTCTTTGTTAGACTTGTGCACTCCTCCTGCAGCTTTTCCTCATTGCAATGGGAGTGCTGTAAAGTGCAAAGTCTATGCTGCATCTGGAAAAACCCCGGTCCCCAGACAACCGCTACATGAAAAGGTTACACTGTGGAGAACAGATGATGAATAAGATGTGTCAAAATCTTACTTGGACGTAGATACGCAGTTAATTAGGCGGAGACAAATATTTGCTTATATGATAGATGAGCCAACTCTATCACTGCTCAGGCTTACACAGACACATAGCCCGCAGACTGCTGGCCTAGTAAACACCTCTCCAAGAGCACTGTAGTGGTTCAGCGGCACCTCTCGTAAATTAAGGGGGATAATAAGCCAGCGCTGACATGGCCCCTGAGCATAAAACACTGGAATCTTCTCATTCTGTGCTTGTTCAATAAAACAGTACATTTTGCATTTGATGCACACCAACTTCATAGATCTATTTCCTACAGGCAATGGGTTATAACGAATGCATTGAAAAGTATATGAGTATATATAGAAAGTTTCTAATTACCGTATTCATTTAAAGTATACATTTCTGCCCATATGCATTATGTTACTCTAACTAAAACATCAGCATCAGTGTAAAGCCAGTATATGTTTCCTGAGTAATACCTTTACTGAAAGGTAGAGAGACTGCACTGCAAAACTATTTGGCTACTATACCCCATTATGAATAAATCATTTATATTAGAGAAATCTAAGTTTGTGTTTCATTAACTTTTTAATAATTTATTTTATACATTCAGTAATTTATTCTGTTCATATTCACATCCCAGAAAATATAATTGTTATGTAAACTGAATTGCAATTCATATAATTTACCCTGTTTTTCTTTTACAGATTCTTTCACCGCTCCCTCACCAATCTTTGCAGTTTTGGAAAGTACCGTACCTAATTTTTAGGTATCTGAGTGGCTATCTGAACTTTCTACTCCACTACATTTCAAAAAGGACTGAAAAGTATTTAGTACTTTCCATTTGAGTTTGAGGGGTTATTTTTTTTAGCAAATTCATGGTAACCGCCTCACTAAAGGTTCTGAGTTCAAAGTCCAAACTTTCAGTAAACAAAAATAGATAGATACCGTATTTGCGGGCTATAAGCGCTATTTTGTCAGATGTTTTGAGCATGCGGCTTATTTAGAGGCTGCGGCTTTTCTGTGGTTTTTTTCTTTCACCGCTAGGGGCGAACTAACGGAATTAGAATCAAAACTAACAGAAAAGTTAAGCAAAGAAGCAGATGTTGCTTTTTTATTCAGCTAGCAATAGAACACGGCACGACAAATTACCAACTATAAATTATTTTCAAATTCTTGCCGCATCATTATGGAACCCAAACGAAGAAGTTCGTACGAAGCAAGTTTTAAGCTGAAGGCCATCGATCTTGCTAGAAAAACCGCGCGGACTGCACGCAAGCTTAACATCAATGAATGTACGGTGAGACGCTGGAGGGGAGAGCACGCTGGAGGGGGGACAGCGGGACGAGCTCATGCGATGCCAAAAGTCAAGGAAAGAGTTCTGCGCCTATACAAAAGGTGCGGCCTATGTATTGTTTTATTATCCGTTTTTTAAAAATAGAGCAAATGCGGCTTATATAGGGGAGCGGCTAAAAAGTCCGGAAAATACGGTATAATAAAAGTTAAGAATCATTAAGAATTGATTGACAAAAAAATCTTTAAAATTCAATATCAGATCACCACATTTCCCTCTTTAGGAGTTATCAAAATATGTGCTAAATGAAAGAAGCATTTTAAACATTTTCAAAATGTAAAGAGGGTAATTTTGTTTGCTGGACGAGAATAAAAGGTATATACTTCACAATGGACGACCATAAAAAATGGAAGCAATTCTGTTGGAAGAATGTGACCCGTTTTTCAATAACACCAAGTCATTACTCACAGGGAAACACTGAATGTTGGAGAAATTGTGGTTGGAAACCATTATCGTGTTCTGGGAGTGTCTTCTAAAAAAAACAAATCTAAAAAAATCTAATCTACTAATCTAAAAAACTATTGGACAGAAATTAACCCAGACTTTGGCCGTGCCACCATCCCACTCAATTCCAGAACTTTGTATTTGGGCCTCTTCCATGGCCAACACAAGAGGATACTTTTGGAACATACTTCTGGCAACTGGGGAAAAGCCACTGCAAAAAATGGATGACACAAACTGCACCGATGACTAAGGACTGGACCGACACCATAACGGACATACGGACAATGGAAAAAAATCACAGACTCAACTTGAAATTTAACAGAAACTGGAATGAATGAGACACCTATCTTTGACCTTATGTGCCTTTTTTTTCTAAATTCTTATTTTCAACTTTCCAAAATGTGTTTTTTTGTTTTGGTCCTGTCTTGTCTGTTTTTGTTATTTTTTGTGTCTGTTTTTGTGTTGTTTTCTTTCTGTGAAACAAATTGATGTAATCCCTAAATTCTTTATTTGTGATACTTACTGTTCATTTCTTTGTAAAAATACTTTTACTCAAGTAAAAAAATAATAGTACTTCTTCCCCCACTGACTGGTTGTAATGCAGCCAGCTACAGATTTCAAAGCTAATCTCCCTGTTCTCATCTTTCCTGCTCCAGAGTCCAGCACCTCTCTTCCCTCTCACTTATCGCGTGTGTGGGAATAAGACACTGACCTGTGCTCTCCGTGGCATCCAGACTGCCGGCTAACTGCTCCAGGAGGCGTGCCCGGGCCGCGTTCCTTCTGTGTTTTTTGCCCTCGTAGTGTTGTTGTGCCATCAGCGGGTTGTTGAACCAGGCTCCACATAAGCAGCAGTATTTCCCCGCCTCTCTCCCACCATTGGCACCGACAACAGTCACAGGCCAGGGCAACGTGGGGGCAGGATTGGGGCACATATTTGGGTCTGTGGGCAGTGGAGTAGGTGGCGACGAATCTTTGAAAAATGAAAGGGAGAGCGGGAATTAGAATCCAGGATTGCAGGATCATAAATGAGGGGATTTTGTCTTCGATGTCGGAAAGAACAATGGACATGGTAGGACATCTGGCTGAAAAATATGTCAATATGCAAATCACTGAAAGAAAGATGAGTATGATTTTTTGTAGATTAGGGATGTCAAATTTTAGTGTGACGATTATTGTGAGAGAATACAAATTTTAGTGTGACGATTATTGTGAGAGAATACATCACAATTTATCCTGAGAATGTGACCAAACAACTGGGAAAAGTCTTTCGGAAAAACAAAATAAAATGAATGTGACAAAAACAGCCATATTATTATTATTATTATTATTATAGTTTGAATTAAAAATGCTTAATTTTGCTTCTAAAATGCTCAAAATTATATATTTTTTGTTCTCATGATTATATTGTGATCTGAATAATCACGATTAACAATCAGCCTAATTATCTTGACATTCCTATTGTGGATTGAGCCTAATGAATACAGTCAGCATCCAGTCTTCTGGTAGTGTCCAGTGTGTCTTGTGAGCATCCTCTCAACCTTCATCCTTTTTTAATCTCCATTATTCTCTCTCATCTCGGCCCGCCTGTGACCTGCTCCTCATGACATGACACTGTTACCATGGTGATCGCCCATTAATAGCCAACGGCACAGACATGTCCACGGGACTCTACTGAGAATCCCACTGTGATGCTGCTTATGGGAGCATTATGAGTTTGTATGCTTTAACAATTTTAAATTTTTATAATAACAAATCATCAAAGGCTGTGTTGTATTTGAGACTATAGGTAAAGCTTTACCATGCAAACTGTTTGTACACAGCTAGTGGTGTTAGGTCCATCGCCAAACTCAGAGAATGCTTACCAAATGCCAGATGGTCTGCCCAAATGTGCAGATTTACCAGCTATAGAGTGTCAATGACTTTGAACCTACAATGACCACACACCACAATGCAGCCTGTTTAGACTTTTGACTCATCAGAAAAACAAAAGCCCACTCACAGATGACTCATGTGACTAATCTGAATACAGTCATGAAGTATGAGCTCCATGTGTCTGTTATTTTGTTTGTGTTGACTGTACTGCTGCGAGCCGGCACATAGTTACTGAAGCTAAGGCGACATGTCTTGTCTCACTAACCGCACCCACAGACCAGAGACAGCTGCTTTACTTGAGCTTGATGTCCACATAGCAAGAAAGTTAAAAAAAACAAAAACAACAATAACATGACAATTATCTTTTGTCCTACTTTAACATTTCTCTGATATTTTGTTTGTGTGTGATCTGGTATGAACCGCAACATGTTTCTTTAATCAGCAGGGAAATATGGCTTGAAATAAATAGAACACAGGTCGTCAAGCACCTTTTCGAGAATCGTTCATCCATGTCTGCTCTTCTACTCCCAGGGGACTTGTACGAAACGTGTGTGCCAATTGTTTTTTTAAGGAAAACCATGTTTATTCAGTGTATCTCTCATTTTGTCTGATTATATTTATGTCTGTGCAGAAGCCTGTCAGTTTGGCTAGGCCTTCATAAAGCACACACATCTTGAGTTTTTATGAAAGCAGCTTTTGACTCTAATCTATTTTGAAGTCCTCTTCTCTCCCAGGTCATTCTGTCTTCTTCCTATTCATGTTTTCCTCTTGGACCCACTGTTACAAAACTCCATGGCAAAGGCTCCTGCTACAAGCTTTCCTTTCTCAATAGTGTGTGGACAAATAGAAAATGTGTCTTTAGAGGAGTCATCTATTTTTTGTGTTACCTGTGTTTGTAGGACTGTTGAGTGCTGCAGGCGGCTCCCCCAGGACCAAGCGGACTCTCTTCGCGTGCGTCTTGCCCTGATAGTGCGACTGGGCCACAATGGCGGAGGTGAAGAACATGTTACACAGCGTGCAGCACTTGTTCCGGTCCACTTCAGTCTCTGCGCAGTCCTGCAGGTGAGAAAGCAGTCAAGTGCAGAAAATGATGATATTGGCAGAAAATTAAAAATAGATGCAGCGATGAAATTGGAGGTGTAATATCAAAAGGTGAACTCTGCATTGACCTCCACACTCTTCGTCTCAATCTGGCACTCGCATATTTGCACACGCTAAGCAAAGAGCAGCCTGATCAAATATTCATCTATCCCTGGTTTCAGGCCATGGCCATGCTTTTCCACTGTGTATTCTGCAACACTAATGATGAGGCCCACCGCTCCCCATACATGAACCAACACAAACTGTATCCGACTTACACACACAAACACACAAGTCAAAACCAGCTTTTTAATGATTTGTCTGTGATTAACAATAGGAGCCTCCAGCTGTTCTCGGTAGCAGTGATGGAAAAATGACTTCAATTAACAAGGGTTTCAAAAATCTCCTGCTAAGCCAATTGTAATCACAGCCCCCTTTGACACACCGAAACAGCATTTAAATAAAAGTAATGTTTCCTCAGAGACACTGTGTAAAATACACTGATTGAAACAAAATAGACCCCTGGCATCAACCACATCCTCTTTTAATTATTCTATTAACACACATCCCCAGTGGGAGAATAAGACTCAATTGTCTGTCAGTCTCCTAAAAAGACAAGCACAACAGTCTAGAATACTTACTGTATACTTTAAAATTGAGCGGGCCAGAATTCTATGATTATTGATGTTTACCTGTCAGATTGTAGATTTGTTGACCTGGTTCATTGTTCATCTCTCTGTAATTACTGCAACCTGCCCACATGAAAGTTCAACACCGTCTCTGTCAGTATAATTGACTGATTTCATTTGATTGATTGACTTTATTTCGAGTTTATGACGCATTTGGTTTACAATATCTACTGATCAAACAAAACAAAAGTCAAATTAGCTTTTCACAGCAGCCTCAGAAAGTGGCCATTATTCAACACCAAAGACCTGATTATTGTCAGTTGAAAGGACTTTAAACCTTAAGATTAATATTGTGGACTCAATCCCCAACAAACAATAATAAGGTTAAACATTTTTTAGCTTTCTATTTTGGATAATCCCTTCAAAAACCGTTAAATCTCACATGGAGTTACTACATAAGCCCCGGCCCTCCATCTGCGGTAATGAGATTATAAAATTCTACATTAATCAAAATATATCCAAATCCTAACATCTAGTGTTTTAAGTTTGTGTTGCGTGATATTTTAGTATATTGTCTGGCCCATAATGCATTGTCCTAAAAATAATACCCGTCTCCCCTGTGTCTCCTGACCTACTTCTGTGCCCTTCTCTGGAGCCCTCTCACACCAGTGCTCTCTATGGTCCAGGTGTCATGGCGCGTTGGTTGAGAAGCGGCCCGCTGGTGGAGAGGACAATAATAGCAGCGTGTCTGGATGTGTGTGTTTACCAGTGTCAGAGCGGGTTAGCGTCAGCCGCGGTGGACGCCACAGTTAAGGACACCTTTACCTTCCAGGCTCAGCTCTCGTCTCTCAGCTCACATCTCTCTCCTCACCCTTTTCCTCCTCTTTCCTTCATGTGCGCCTTGAGCCTCTACAGACAAACCCTGCCTCCCCGTTTCCCTTTGGGCATCGCTTGCACCGCTGTTCTTCCCTAAATCCATGTGCTATTCCCACAATCATGTGTTATGGATGTATTAAAATGGATTTCATGCCTTTGATTTGCATTATAATGTTCCATGGTGCCACTAGAAATTATCGTTGGAGTTTTCGCACATTCTAATTTTATACCACAATGTTTATTCATGAGCGCAAAAGCTTGGAGTTTATGATGGGTCCTTGTTTCAGAATAATGCTTTTTCTTTTGACTTTGTGCACGATTCTTTTCTCATCCTTCTTCATACCGGCACTTCCCTCTCTTGGGCATTTCAGCTTTTATCATGTTTTACTGAAGTGTAAAACAAAAAACCCACCCCACCACAGTTTCACTCACTGCTCATGATGCCACAATATGTTCCGGTAGTTAAAAAATCTCCAGCATCAGTTAGTTAATCAATCTAAAATAAAATGTGTAGAATAAAAGTGATTTAAATACAATGTTTATACAACAAGATCCGATCTGTTCATGCTAAAGACACGGATGCACTTACAGACAAGTTTTGAACTCTGTGAGACTGGATGATGATTGGTTTATATGCAGCAAAATTCTGCCAATGAACTGCTTTATCCTGATGTGGCACACAGGCTTTAGTGGTATTGAATAGTTTTCTCCTGTAAAAGTATGTTAAATTATTTCAGTATAAATAGTGAATATGACTCTTATAAAATGTCTCTATATTCATTATCTAGTTTGTGTGTATCATGACCTAGAATGCCCTCCAGTGTACAAAAACTTCACAACTAAACTTTTTCTTCTGATTAGTTTTAGAAAACTTTTCAACAATGTCTTGCAGTGTGTGGTGGCTCCTGGCTCATTACAGCTGCCATTCCACTGAACTGTTTTTAACAAGGAAAACTTGTCTGATTTATTATTCACTCATGTGCCCTTTCTCCACCATCAAGCTTCAGTCTGCTCTGCCTTCCACCTGCTTTTAACAACTGTTGCCTCTATTTGCATATGACCTAATTGCATTGAGTTCCTGTTTGTGTTTTCCATATATTTGACAGTGATGTCTGAATAGATTTTGTTTGGGTGTATTGATCGCTTTTATACACCTAACAATAGGTTCCTAATTAGCTGTGTTTATCTAGCTCCCCTTCTGTTGTTGCTTTCTGCGCCTCTTCTTCCACTGTTCTGTGTTGTGGCGCTGTGGGAAACATAGCTAAATATACACACGGAGCTGCACGGGGAAGCAGACGTGCTCATTTGGTGTAAGAAGACGTGCTCAAAGTGTAAATTGAAAGCACCACAGAGCAAATATAGCATTAGTGCAAGATGAAACGTGATGAAAATAAAGCGTTTTGTAATACCTGGATCGGAGTGTAGTGGAAGAGGATATGGAAGAACACAGACTCTAACGTCGGTTATGTCTCGCTCCTCCTCCTCACCTGCTTTCATCTGAGAGCACCTTTATGACCTACTTTCTCCATGTTTGTTCCATGACAAAACACCTTATACTTGCCAAGATGCAATCCTCAAGGCATGGCATTTTACACCAATAAGACGATGGCTTTTCTTTCCGCTTCATCCAAACTGGAACTACAAACATTAATTCTTTCATTCATTTTCTACCGCTTGTTCCCGTTAGGGGTCGCGGTTGACTGGAGCCTAACCCAGTGCCTTTGGGCCTTAGGCGGGGTACACCCTGGACAGGGGCCAGCTCATCGCAGGGTTAACACAGAGACATAGACACACAGACAACCATTCACTCTCACGTTCATTCACTAGGGCCAATTTACAGTTGCCAATTTTACCTAACACATGCATGTCTCTGGGCCAGGTATGTCTAAACTACGGCCCGGGGGCCAATTGGGGCCCTCCGGCTTCCTGCCAAGTTGGTCCAAACAACAAAAAGTAGTACTTTTTACTGTAAAATAGAAAAAATTCAAATATTTTGATATTATGTCAACCTAATATTAATGTTACAAGCCTTATTAAAGGTGTGGAGGCGCATCGAAACGATGTCAAATGCAAAATTTCAAATGATTCACTTCATTGTCTGGTTGTCGGTGGCCCCCTGCTCCGTATAAGGTTCAAAATGTGGCCCTAGGTGAAAAAAGTTTGGACACCCCTGCTCTGGGTGGTGGGAGGAAGCCGGAGAACCCGGAAAGAACGCACGGTAACACAGGGAGGACATGCAGACTCCACCCAGAGAGATCATGCCATGTTGAACTACAAACAGAATGCTGTGAATAGGTGTTGTGTATGATATGTCGGAGGTTATGAATGAAATTCAAACACTTTCCGGTGAACTATCATCATGCCATTCTGGTTAAAACAATAAATACTGACTTCAGGAAGCTCTACAAAATATATAGTCTATATCATCTATGTTATAGACTATATGTTATATAGTCATAATCTATGTTATGAAGCCATTTGCTCTTTATAAACACTTCATCTTCAGCTTTAAAACATTAAATAGATTTATTACAGAGAATTCTCAGTGTGGATCAGGCTAATCGTTAGCACTGTCTTTTCCCATTATAAGGTGGTAAAGAGTGGAATGGATCTCAGCTCTGCCGGGGAGGACTGTAGTGAGTAGTGTGGCGTGTTTGTGTGTGTTTACTGTCCCATGTGAAGTGAGAGCCAGGAGGGCTGAGTCATGTCTCACTCGGGCAGACAGATGGAGACGCAGGTGTATGTGTTTGTGCATCATCATCTATATATCTTCATAATGAGACCACACAAATCACACAATTCCAACGTCTCACTGGGAGCTTGCTTTGGAAGTTGTGTCAGTTTTGGTACCACATTACTGAAATATGTTCTACAGAATGTATCTCACAGTAATCCATTCGCTTTGTGTACATATTTGAGTTCCTAGTGTCTATATACTAAACTGACACCAATATGCACTTCAACCAAAGGTCACTGTATGCCAAATGCATGCGCAGCCTCAGCATCATATAGCTAGATGTGAAATACAATCCCACCAACAGCACACACAGTAATTTAACAATGCATGGATTTCCCTAACCATAGCCTGCAGCAGTGTGATAGTGAGACTCGTGGCTTGTTCTACTTCCACTAAATCCTATAGGAATAAACAGGGCTAAGAAACACGTTCTTGGGAGTGCGCACCACATACAACAAAGTGGTCCGCATTATTCCCATGAGCCTTTGCTTCTGCGAACTGAATAAGCAGAGTAGAAGTCTGTTCAGGAGCGGGTCACTTTGAGCGTCTGTGAAAGTGTGTCAAGGACATAGGCTACTCATTCACACATTGCAAATATCACTGCTCTTCTTTGGAAAGAAATCTCTGGTGGTAAATTGCATTGGAACAGACTCCTGTCAGGAGCACTTACTGGGTTGTCTGGTCTCAGCCGTTTGGATGGCGGTCCTCCATCCTCAGGGTGAAGCATATAGAACAAGCGGACTTTGTTGGCATGCTTCTTACTCTGTAAACAAAAGGAGAGAGAGAGAGAGCTGTGTTAGCCTGTAAAGAACACTTTATTTTATCAAGTGGAATAAAATCAATCACTGTCACTCCCCCTCGACTAATCTATCCTTGGCTTTTATCTCTGTTCAGCTGTTTACGCTGGTCCACTTTTTGCTACTATTGATGAGACCAGAAGCTTTGGTACTGAAGAAGACAGAGAAGTAAAGGGAAAAAGGTTTTAAGGCTCATGTTTTAAAGTTCAGATTAATAGTCCTCGCCAGTGATGCAGTGGTTTAAGGCAGTGCTCATGTGTTAAGACCTCGTGGGTTTGCTTCCGGGCCTTGACCATTTGCCAAATGTCTCTACCCTCTCTCTCCTAAAGCTGCCATGTGAAATAAAGCCCTCACGATAGAAAATTGTTCAAAAAAAAATATACAATTACATACTATAATAATTAATAAACAATACAATTACATACTATAATAATTAATAAACAATACAATTACATACTATAATAATTCGATTTATATATTTATACAGCTGCCCCTTATCACAAGGACGCAAATTGTAATTTTTATATATTAAACAAATAAAGCTAGAACAAAGATGATGAGTCAAAACCACCATAGGCACCAGAAGTACCGGTACAAGAAACCCTACTCATTTTCTCCACTTGGACATGGACACCTATGCAGGTTCTCAGTAGGGGACGCTCCCTGTATAGATATTGTGAATATAATAAGCCGAAGCCCACAGTAGTTTTACTCGAGCGGACAGTGGTGTCCTTGAGGCGGCTCACCACCTCTTAAATGAAATTCTCCAGACACATCTTAACACTGACCGTTGTTATGTGTTTGACAGCTCTGCATGTTGATGCGGCCATCTCCTTCCGTACATATCATTTTATTGGCCTGGCCTGACCTTGACTCCCTTCTACTATAACACATCTATTATTATCTGTACTGTGCTGCGGATGTGGGAGGTCTAGTGAGATGTTTTTTCACACGTATCACAGGAAAGCAGAGTTACACAAACGATTGGCGACATGACTATAGTGATGTGATAGCAATATAACTTTTTTCTTGTCTCCTCTTCAAAAAAAGATCATTGGAGACACAGTAATCATTCTGTCCTTCTGACACACTGGAGTCTCGTGCTGCCACATCCTCACTTGTCAGACAACTTGAATGTATTATAAGCATTGCTTGTGTTTATCTGCGTTACATTGTCAAGTGAGGTTTCTGGGACTAAAAGTGGGAGCCGTGGTCACTATGGTTACCCTACGCTGACCCTCAGAAGTTAGCCGTTTGTAATGGACTATGCATGTCTGATTTCTCTGCTTTTTGACAGAGTTTTTTGCTTTTGTCTTGAATGTCAAGATGAGGCGGCAGACAGGAGACGCCTCAAAGCACATGTGACATTTAATGATAACAACTGTAAACAAATATAGTTTGAAGCATGTCGCATGTATGGACAGCATATATCACATTCTTGATTTAGCCGCATTTGTATTGGAATATTGCTCCTTTGATTGTTTTGGTAACTGTGACTTGTGATACATGCAATGATCCATCTTGCTTTGTCTAGTCAGCTTCTCTTGCATGCAAAGGTCTGAAGTCTTAATTTGCTTTATATGATCTACAATACATGCATTTCAAAAACTACTTCAATGAATCACTTGACCCAATTGACACACCATAAAAGTTTACAAGCCACAAGAAATTATTGATTCTGATATAGCATATGCGGCATGCCCCATAAATAATTCTCTTTGCCTTGGCTCACTGACCTTACAGCCTTGAGTGCGACAAGAGTAAATGCAGTGGAACAGTTTGTCAATTTGCTGTAGCGACTGGCAGCCATGTGCTGTCTATATCTTAAGAGAAAGGACCAGATAACACATGCAGGCGCTCACATTGTCCTCCTTGGTTAGCTCTCTCGATAAGGCCGCTGTCCTCATTAGTGCGCTCGTTAATCCCAGTTGTGCTTTGTAATCAAGGACAACCTTGTTGCAGTATACACAAGTGGACACACATACCTCCAAGTTAAATAAAGCACAGGGCTGAGTAGTTAATGATAATTCATTAAATTAGTCTGAGGGAGTCCGAGTACATAAAGGAGGAAACAGCGTGTGCATGTTTCTGTGTAAGTGCTATCATTACCATGCTGCATTAACTATATGTATAATGGATGAGCTCGGGTTTTGAACGACATGACCACAGATTGGTACAAATCTGACTAATGCAACATGCACAGTGCAAGAATGCGCCTGTCGGAGGAGTGGTAGCAGAATGTTTGGTTATAGAAACAGAGAGGACTAAAAAGAAGTGTTGTAGGAAAGGCAGACTGACCTCATAGTGAGCAGTACGCTGGGACTCAGAGATGAGCTGGGCGTTGCAGATGTTACAGTAGCTCTCTGTAAACAAGCCTCCATCCACCACGCCCGCAGACTTCATCTTCATCTGAGACTGCAACACAAATGGGGTTAAAATGCAGAAATGTCAATGAACCTTTGTCTAACTTTGCATGTGTTTGACTCGCATTTAAGTAGAAACAGTTTTAATAATGGACGCTGCCTCCCTTCTCAACTCAAACATGTTGAGCATCTCGTGGCCCAGGGTTAATCTGTTGCTTTATTCATTATTAACATCAGGCCTCAAGTAACAATCACACCAGCCACAAGGGGTCCAAAGCGATTGTCCTCCTGTTGTCAGCGCCAAATCTGATAAAAGATTTGTTTAATTAGAAACTGCGTTTGGTGTGATACCGATGCCAAATAATTTCAGTTGGTTATCCATGGAGAACCAAAACAAAAAAACAAACAAAAACAGAAGAACAGATGCAGTAAATATTTTTAAATAAGGAGAAGCTCTTTCCAACATAATTCTTGGCAGATAAAGATTGACAAAATTAAGTTATTCCTCATCATGTTTTACCTCTAAAATCTGTTTACACGAGTCAATACTGAAGTACTAAATATACAAAATATGCAGTAGATTATTATTATTATTATTATTATTATTATAGGCATGTATTGTCAGTGCTTTGCTTGCGTCCTGCTGTGTGGTGGTGGCATCTTAACACCGTGGCAATTGTGTTTTCTTTCCATTCTCTGTGTACCATCATATACAGTAAAACGCTCTAATGATGTACTCTGGGGGGGTCTTCTGTTCAATGTTCTATTCTTTTCATTAGGTCTAGCCCCCTGGAGCATTATTAGACTGAGTAACATGTCCAAAGGCGCGTCTCCCATTAAAACAGCCCAGACTTGTTGCCTCCAGGAAGAGAACGCCTCATAAGTCACCCACATGAAAAGCTACAGAGGTCAGTTCTTTTACGATGTCGTTGTAATTCAGGATGAGATCACACCAAATTTCCGCTTCCCGCCATCACTAATATTTTGAGGACGTTATACCATTCAAAAGATGTAATATTTTGTGTTAATTTCATCACTCTGAAACCCATGGAAACAAGCACAAGTCAGCAGGGCACGGGATTGATGGAAATTGCTATTCTTTATCTCAAGTCTGGTGTGCAATTACTTCCAACACAATGCGCCGCTCTCCGCACAATGAAGCGCTTTGGTAATTACCGCTGTCTCTTCTCCTCGACTGTTTAACGCACCTTTTGGACCTTCCAATTAACAAGAGACATGCTGCATGGACACTTCCCAGCACATCAGTCACAACCTGAGCATGACCCCAAGACCAAATGAAGGAGGAGATGCGTTAGACAAAACAACCTCTGATAGCTTTTATGCGAAGCGCTGAATAAGCCATTAACATCAGCGAGGGACAATATTCATTCAAATGTTTCTGGCGGCACTCAGGGGAACACCAAGACACACAAAGCTATTAAGTAATTTATCGTAATATAGCAAACTGTATCGACCATAAATCATTGACAAAGTGACAGTCATAATTGGTGAAAAATGTGCCGTGCTGTGGATTTGAGCCAAGCCAATTCTAATCTTCCAGAAAATGAAAAGTCATTGTGAATGCAGAACTGTCCATATCTCCTAATATCTCCATTACCTAATTATCACATGCAAGATAGGAGATGAGAACTAATTAATAGAAAGCAATCTGTTGCTGAGATTAATGGAATGGCAGAGGCAATGGAGCACAGAGATGGAGACAGATAAAGTGAAATAATTAAAGAGAGGCAGAAGGAGAGAAGTCTGGTGCTGTAAGGGAGGATTTCAATATCATAAATCCTGTTAGTGTTGTGACTCCAGCTGGAATAATACAATTCTTATCGGTGGCTACATAAGGCCAAACAATAGAAAGCATCCAAAAATGGCTATAATTGGAGGCGAGGGACAGTTAATCTGAAAATCCATAATTTATTAGTCTATATACGGTGTTATACATTCGGCCAAGGGATTCCTAACAGCGAATTAAAATAGGTTACTGATAAGAAGTCATATTTTTTATTTTACAGGGTTGGTTTTCATAGGCAGTTTCTAACCTTGTCTTAAAGAACAAGGCCTTCATTCTTAATTCAAATTCAAGCTTCATGTGCTGCAAACACATTTGGTGTTTAATTGCCGTTTAATGTCTGTGAATGCTTGTTTATTAATTTTTCTTGTGTCGTTTATGAACTAGACATCTATGAATGAGAGTGAAGAAGACAAGATAATACTGTGCGTTGGTTGTAATTGAGAAGGTGGTTGGAAAAACTATTACAGACGGCATTCTAATATCAAGTGAGTTGCATACGTCTTAATGCAAGTAAATCAAAGTGCTGAATAAATGAAGGAATTTATATCTTCATGTTTGGTAGCCTTAGGAAATCTTTAAAACGCTGTTTACATTTGTGCCTAACATGAAAAGGAATTCAATAAACATATTAAATGTACATTGCAGCCCATGGTCCTTGTAAATCATTTGTCTGAAGTCCTTGCCTAGAGAGGTCTTATTCATTTCTCACATTGCATCCTAATTTGAAGCAAAAAAGTATTTGGATATAATAGATTTGAACACATTCAAAAGGTGCACTAAAAGGGCCAAGTAATGACATCTCCATGGAGACAAGCAGGTGGCAAATTCCTACCAAAAGAGTCCCGTTGCGCAAAATGTAAGTAGATTCATAAAATAATCTACAACGTAAAATGAGCCACCAAACTCATTATAAATCCTACAGTGGTTTTCACTTATAGGCTATTCATAGTTCATTTGTATTTGAAACAATAATAACTTTGTTACCAGGGTCTTCTATTAGTGCCAGCTACAGTTGGTCAATCCACATTAATTGCACCCGTTTCTAATTGTAAGGCTTGTAATCTGTAGTAAATCACTGCCAAATTTAAAAAGCAATCACTGAATGCTTGTATTATCCCTGGAATAGCTAAAAGCAAGTCTCCAGTGTGTGTGGCCCCAGTCCCTAGTTCCTACTGTGTGTGGACGTGCATTAAATGGAGACTCGTACTAAAAAGTGCTTGTAATAAGAGAAGGTTCCTAAAGTGTGAAATCCCCCCTATTATGTTTTTATCTGCATTTGGACATTTAAAATCACGCTATTAATCTAAAATGACTTGGCAAAAGAAACAAGTCCATTAATTAAAAAGAATACAGCTATGTTTTTGTACTGTCCAGTTAGCATAATCCGACTGTATTGTAAATGCAGTGCTGCTGGTGTTGACAGGAGACCGCTGCCGCAGCATGTAAAGGATACAGTACAAACACATGAGCGACTGACAGAGACGGCGCGATAATGAGGAGAACAGCAGGTGGTCAGACAGTAGGGTCCTTTTAACTCACTACTTCCACTCCGCCCGCATGGTAATGTGTGGACTGGGCTCATATGGTCAGAATTTGGGGCTGCGTTCAAATGTCTTTCAAATTACGCATAAATAGGATAAGATATTGACTTGTGACCAGTTTAATGAGTCTCGGCTGGGACTGGCAAAATTGTCTTAATAATAATAAACGCATCCTGCAGTAAATTGATGCTTTTTGATATTTTGACTGCGTCTGTTGCTCCTGGTAATGTAATCTTTCTCCGTATAGCTCTTTCTTTGCCCCTCCTCATGCACACTCTAAGATTAACAACTCTCCCCTTTGTACACTGGCAATCAAAGGTAGAAGACTGAGGGAATGAAGCCTTCAAAGGAACCCAAGCCAAAGTCTCCCATTCAAGGCCCCTCTCAGTTCTGTTTGCACAGCAGCAGCTGGCTTTGTACTATGCTCGCTAAATAACTCCTAAATATCATGATTTTTATTCCTAGTCCTTGAAACGAGTTTTATACTAACATAAATGGATACAAATGAAATGCCAATGATAAAAAAAACGTGAACGGAATCTTTAACAAATTCCTGAAATCACACCTTATAATAGAGTTTACCATGACGAATTATAGTCATCATTGTTTATGACTCAAACAGTTCAAGCGAGTGCATCGGGGGGTTGTACTAGAGAGATGTAGAAATGATGGTAAAAAAGGGCCGGTGCTTTTCAAGAATCAAGTCAGAGAGACAAAACAATTTAAACTAATGCATGTGTTTTTTAGATTGCTAGTAGTTTTCTCTCTCAAAAATCCTATTTTCTTTGCTATATTAAAAGTGCACCATGTAACTTTCTGCTTGATGTTACCTAAAATGTTCACAGAAAGCAAAAATATACAAAAGTTACTTCACACAATGTCCAACATAAACGTCCAAAGTTTAGAATGCATGTTTTTCAACTTTGAGCTGTAAAAACACATACATGTACAGTAAATAGGTTTAATGCCATACTGTGGAACATTCCAGAAAGAGTAATGACGTCTTTATAAAGTAGGTGGCGGGTGCACCTTAATTACTAACCAAACCAAACTTCCTTTTGAAATGAAATCCTCTGCTGACTTATTACAGTGACTATGTTTCAAATAAAAATAGCAGCAGCAGTTTAATCTTAGTATCTGCTAAAGACTATATACTATGTAAAAATGAATGCCCTGAGTCCCATGAAACTTGATCTTAACTTACAGCGCACCTGCAATAGTCTGTCTCAGCAAAGTACATTGATCACCTTGGTAGAAACAAAACAAAACAGGTAGATAAAAAAAAGTTCTCTATCTCCCAACAGTGGTCCGAGCCTGGAGGGCAAAGTACAATTCATGAAAGATGGAGGAGCGATGGAGGCGAGACGTCTTCTGCTAAAAAGTTGAGCACATACAATAAACACGTTTTTCACACCAGATCATTCTCTCTCACAGTGGGGACAGTAATCCAACGGACCCTTTAAATGAATTATACATGTGTTTAAAACTGCTAAGCAAGGGACGAGGTTGTTCTAAAAATGTACTGCAGTGTAGCTGAGATTTAATGTGCTCACTTTTGCTTTGTAATTAATCTCATGAATTATGGCACAATTAAAATTAACTTTCACTTTCTGCTCCTAATTTAAATTGAGTTATGCTGTTTAAAACCTTTTTTTCCAGGAGCAATAGTGGCTTGTGAAATCATGAGACTGTGGTATTTTGGGAAGGAATCAGTTGAATATTAGAGAAGCAAACCGCGTCAATAATCGCAGGAATATTGCTTAAACATTTAAGTGGCAAGTAACCACCCAAACAGGATAATGACTTCAACTGAAATACTGTTTTTCTTTTGATGCAGCGCAAAATGCCAAAGAGCAAATAATGTATTCGTACTTTCAAATGTGCATGAACTACACTTGAGATTAAAGGTTGTTTTGGAAATATGCTAAATTAGAGTATCAAGAATTTCGTCTATGATTAAAAAAAAAAAAAAGAAGGGGGGCATAAATTAATAAAAAACTTGCAGTGTAATCTTTCAAACAATATTGTAAAATTAACCATTCTGTGGTTAATTTGACTGTTCATTCACGTTTTGTGCGATATCTGGACCACAGAAATGGATTGCATTATATTTTAACACATTACTGATGGATTCCTAAAATGTAGTCTGAAAATCGTCATTGCATCAAAACAAATCGAAATAAATTCGGCTTTAGACCTGTACTTTGGATTGCAAAGCAGTTACAGTAAATATGCCACACTGGACGACATAGTTCTTCTTCTAAAGTCTAATATTATGACACCTTTTAAAAGATTACCATTAAGCTCATCATCCTTTTGGCTTCTTGATTACATAAACACAGTGAGATAGTGAGGCTGCATTGTGCTTGGATTGGCTCGATGATTTGCACTGTGCCATCCCTGTAACATGTGCAGAGGTTTGGAGTGTGGCGTTGAAAGCGCTCTGCCTTAATAGGACCTCTTCTTCTCACCAGGGCTGCGGCGCTGCTATATTTGACTGTTTCTCACTCTGGGTCATTAGATGTTAATGGGATTAATAGCACAGCTAGCGCTTTAGGGCTCAATATGCTTTCATTAGAGGGTTGAATGAAGACTATTATCAGGGGTAAAGTTTTTCCCAGTTTGTTAGAAGTTTAGGTGACTGTGTGAATGTGCTTGTGTTGTCGAACAAACTTTGACAAACCGAGTTAATTGTGGGAGACAAAAGGCATCTGTAGAATTGAACGGGGTTGTTTAGTGGCTGTACCATATGGAGCTGCTGTGCTGAATGGCAACTGTATATGCTCCCTCTGCTCTATTAGGGCGTTGTAACACTACTGCCTTCCCAGTTCAGTTCAGTTCAGTTCGGTTTGGTTTATTCAGACATTTTCCCAAAGGCTAAAGTAAAATAAATTGTCAGGTCCAATTTATTCAATACATTAACCCCAACAACTGATTTACAGTGCTGCTTTATATTTGTTCTAACATTTTCTAAATATATCACACCCACTCTCCCTCTTTTGAAACAGTTCCAGAGGTAAGTGTTTGCTCTTTATTTTATACATGAATTGTGCTGAATTTTACAGCATTTTTTTAAGATAAAGTTTGTCCGTATGTGCCCTGTAAGTCAAGACAAGTTCAAAAATAAGACATTCCAGGGACTGATTTCTACAAAAATATACAACAAAAAGCTATGGTGTTTCAACAAATATCTTATTTGAATTTAAACCAATTCTGGGTCATAAAAGTGTCCAGTCCAATAATTCATGACTAAAACAAGTCAAAACAGCTGCGACAACATAGTGAAATTTCTATAACACAACAACTTAATTGTTCATTGTAAATGTAACCGTTTGTAATTATTATTGGAACATCATCTAATCTTCCACCATGTTGTTCCTATCTCACTTTATTTCACAATCCTAAAGATGTATTCATCACATTGGGTTGCTAATGATGAAGTTTTTCCTCTGGGGACATGCACACTAATGTCCTTGTAGCATCTACTGTCAATCACTGTGATCCAATTTGTAAATGCGTTGAAGGATTAGACTGGCCGTGTGGTATGTGTGATTTTGCTAGATGAGTTGTGCTTGCGGCAAGCCCAACAATCGCCCAGAGGTAAGAAACAATTTATTTAGACTCATTTTAAGAGATAGAAACTGCGTGTGCTGGTCATGTCCTCAAACAATGTTTCTGTGAAAGCTATTGGCTGTCATTGTGCTGGGCTGCTTATGTAAGACTTATACCTAATCTAATGTCGCCTGGACACTGGCATTATTTATAAGGATATTCTAGTAGTAAAGTATTTAATGCCGGTTATGATTGTCTCCAACAACATTAGACCAAAAAGGATTACAAGGATTAAGGATTCAGTTTCAATTTATGAATAGCAAAAGGCAGTTATTGATTTGTACATAGAATTCTAAGACTTTTATGTATTAATCATTTGTAACTAATCTGATGGAGAGTCTGCTACCTGCTTGTCTCCATGGAGAAGTTTTTTTGCTTGGCCTTGAATGTTCCAGTGTATGGCTCAAAAAGACCTTGCATTCTTATTGTGAGTGAGTCGCCTCTGCACAGATCAGAAAACGTTACACGCAGTCTTTAAGTCTTTAAAATATGTGAGAAGTTGTACGTTGTTTTGCGACTGCATGTATCAATGGTTGTAGTAGCAGACAATGCTAAATTATACTACGGTAATAATAATGCAGCTTACTTACTTTCAGAACACCCAATGTCATTTTAAAAGTAAAAGCAGGATTATAGAATCAACTACTCACAACTAACTAGAGCTGAGGCCTGCCACGATAAAAATATTTGATGTTGTAACAGAAAATATCTCAATAAATGATAATATTGAAACTATTTTACAGAAACAATAATCTTGAAGCAGGATGATACCAGTAAACACTCTAAGGATGTGAGACAGGCCGCTACTCTGGCAATGTTGAAATCTAAGCTAAAAACTGTTTTGTTTGGCTGTGCATATGACTGAAATGCTTTTCTTTGCACTCTTCTCTTTTATGTCTTGAACTAAGATTGTGATTTGTGCCATGTCTTTGTGATTTTAATGCATTTTTTCCTGTTGTGTGAAGCACTTTGAATTGCCTTGTGTACAAATTGTGCTCTACAAATAAACTTGCCTTGCCTTGCCTAAATATATCCAAAAACATACATAAATAAACAGCAGAAATAAATAAATAAATAAATAATACATTAATTATTCTACCCTCTACAGTTCAGATATCACATTACTGTACCATGATTTTCCTATACTATTGCAGAGCTTATGTACACAAGTTAAATATTGAGCCCCCAAAAACATGAACCCTTCGTCTCATTTATTGAACGTTGAGTCGAGTCATTATCGTGACAGGCGTACGCTCCAGTTCATATAACCTCCAATGACTGTAATATGGACACGTTTTATTGCTTACTCAAATGAACTCATGGTTGAATATTAAATTATACATTTAAATGTTTATATTAACTATATTTGTTTTATTGTTTATTGTTTCTGTGATTTTCTAGCCACTGTCGCCTCATCCTCAGGGACCCAAGGACAGTTAGGTGCATCTGTGCTTGGGCCGAAACGATCTCCCCAAACCCCAGAGAGCCCTGCACCGTACTGCTTTTATGTCTGTAATAAAGAACACCATTATTTGTCCTAAAAGCCTTTTCCCAGATGCGCACACAATACTCATTTATTTACAATGGCCTCAAAGTAAAAAGAAGATGATACTAAATGATATAAGGCTGTGTAATTTTTCAGATCTAGTTCAGAACACTTGGCTGGCAATATGCACTTGCAATGACAGACGCTTGGTGTAAATGGGGCATGACCTTGTAGAGATGCCTTACTGTGTGTGCCATGTGAATATCAGCATGTCACACCCACAGGGAGACAAAATGATGACTGCAAATGTAAAAACAAGAACCAACGGTACACCTTTTAGCATATTATGCTGATCTGGCACCGGGCCAGTTTCCAAATCACAATGATGATAGCTCGAAAGAAAATTGATTTCTAAAGAGCCCCGGTCTGCTATGCTCCGATATGAAATATGCAACCGGCTATTAGTCCGACGCTGATATTAACATAACGCGACAACCGTGGCAGGCTGTGCATTAAATATGTCCCTTCTGCTTCCTGTTGCAGTTGAAACAGACTAAGAAATAAAGTGTGACTTATTCAAGACCGCGGCAATCATGAGTAATAGAGCGTTCATATCTGCAAAAACAAAAATGGAAAAGGGTTGTTTGCAGCTTGTGTCAAGAGGTAAACACATTCATAAATGATTAATACAACGATGTGTGTATATTTTGAAAAGGTTAGAGAGGTCACACGCCAATAAGGATCTTTCACACCCGCACATATAAACAAGTATAAGGCAACAGTTGAAAGGTCATCCGGTGTGAGAAATAAGATATTAGAAGAAGATATGCCGCCTGTTGCTATGGAGCAGACCAGAAGTCAGACACATAAACTGTGATGGATCGTATAAAGAAACGAGAAGTAGACTAAAAGATCAATAATACAACCACGGGCAAGAAAAGTGAATAAAACTAATCATATTTTTGCGTGGCTGGACTTTATGACAGAATAGTTCATTTTTATTCCATTTATATTTTTTTCTCATCAGAGAACAAAAAAATGTCTTTCAATCCTAACTTCATGTAAAAACAAGAAGACATACCATAAATCAGTTAGCCGACCAGCTAAGCCCACACGCTTTGATAGTACTTTACAAGGATGTTTGGGCTGGATCCATATTCTGTCTCTCGATTTCAGATGGGCATGATTGACAAGCGGATTAACCAATCAGAGAAACATCACTAAACAAACATGGCGGTTTATGGACTGCCTCTGTATCTGAGGTCAAGTTATATTTTGTTCTGAATGATACGTGAATATTCAAGAGACGCGGGCTACAGATAGCGGCGGTGGTTGGGCCGTCCCACGTTAGAATAGTTTTTGACCCCCTTCATGGTGTGGCTCCAGATCCTGCTGCATTCGAAAAGAATGTAGGGACTGGCTGGTCAGGCCAATTAATCAGTGTTTTCAGTTTATTTCTCTAAAATCTCTGCAGACACATGCTTCTACTGGCAGAAAATTGTCTGTAGACCTGTCAATCAAAAAGCCCCAAGATGATTGGAGAAGTTTTGAAACAGAATTGAATTTTTTAGGACCTGGAAAATCCTCAAAAATAAGCCTAAGAACAAACATAAGAACAAACATATATTAGGTCTAATGGTAATAGGCCTGTTTTGTGGTAGAAGCAGGACAAATAGAATAGTATTAGTACTTGGCAAGTTTAAGGAGGCCAAACTGTGAGAAAACTGTATCTCCAAAACTTTTATACCCTTGGTCTCTAGTGACATTTATCAAAGTCCGTTCATATATTTTCTTCGGCCAATAGGCAAAGGAAAAACATGCATAAAAGTAGAAATATAACATTTAACATTTTAAAGTAATCCAAGAAAACAAGATCAAAAGAAAGCAATATAATCGTCATAGATGTGCTAAGGCTTTTTTGTTCCCACACAAATAAAGAATCCTGTCTTTCAAATAATCTGTGACTGTCTGTAGTTTATACTTGATTTGTAGGTAAACAAAACTCTCGTTCTTCACCTGTTCCATTACATATGTGTCGCCAGTCCCTTAATCACACTCCCAAGTGTCCCAAGAGATGCGTGAAAGACAGAAAAAAAAAAAGCTCCTTCCAAGCGGCAGAGAAAATCCCTCAGCGTTCCACATTATGAACATGCTAATTAACTTGTCATTTCTGCGCTACTTCTCACTTTTGCTCTATTTGTGCATAAGACATTGACCTAAATTTGAGTTGTTAGGCTACACCTTCCCTCTTAGCTTTCCCATTCACAGCAATCCTCTGCCCCCATGTGCACTCTGACTAGAGGTGGGAGATATATCCAAATACTGATAATATTGCAATAGTTGTTTTTTGAGATATGCAATATATGGTCTTTAATAAAAAATAGAAAAGATAAAAAAGATCAGATTAAAACTAAAACATGCTGGAATAATATTTCAAACACACATATAAAGTGATATTTCCTTACTTTTGATTTACGTTTCACAGCCCCTACTGTTCATGTAATACTTGAACCTCAACCAAGACATTTACAGGCACATTTTAGCACATTTCTGATGGATGATCAGAATATCGTCTGAATGCCATCATCGAAACGCCAAAACAAATCGAGATATTCATTTTCGTCAATATTGCCCACCGCTAGCTCTGAAGTATAATCTTGAAATACAAAACAATTTTTATTTTACTTTGGTTTTACGAGTCCTGGAAAAGCTCAAGGTCATTTATAGTACTGATACCTGCTCAAATGAGTACGAGTTTTGATCGTTTGAATATTCATTTTCATATTTTTACACTGGTTTGAATATTCATTTGCATTTGAGCTGCATCTTCTTTTTGCCATGTGCCATCCTCAATCGTGCAGGTTTAGGACTGGCACAAATGTACACTGGTCCAACACGATTTGTTACAGTATGAGCATCAGAACTGACTGAAATATTTGCTTGCCTATATAACTGCGCCTATAATCATATTGTGTTTCATTATAAAGCAGAGGTAAAAAAGTTCACCTGCCTGTGTTATTATGGCTCATCAAAGACAGTTATTCTCAGCTTGTCTGCTGCAGTGACCTGTACTACAGTAAGTCATTGCGGGTAAAAATCGATCCCAGCTGAGGACGGAAGACCTCGTGTGCATACTTTAATCAATAAGTGTATGTAAACAGAGTATGAAGCCTGAGCCCCAAAGGCACCGAGTTTGTATAGAGGAGACTTATTGGAGTTTGCTGTCAGTGGAGCCCTAATAAAGCATCTGTGTCTTACGTAGTGAATGTGAGTGAATGAGTGATATATTGGGAGTACATTGGGAGTACATTGGGAGTACATTGCGTATAGTTGTGGTGAAGGGACAGACAAGCCCATTGGTATGCTGCAGGTGGAAAACAATAAACTAGATCAGCAGACTTGTTTTTCTTCAATGATTTTGGAAAGTCAGTGGCAAATTGACTTTGAAATAGCTTGGCAAATGTGTTTTGTAATTGATTAAAGTCTGTAAAAGTTGTCTTGAATGCAATTAAACCCTTCGTGAAAAGGCAGCAAATGAATCAATTCTATTCACTAGAGTAGAAACTAAATTAGAGTAGCTCTGGAGTCTTTACAACTTTTGGTAAAAAATAATTTCTGTCGTGACATGCTTTTGATAATGCCTCTCAAATTGTTGCACTTTAGATTGTAATGTGAGTTGGAACTTTTTTTCAAAGCTTGCATGTGACAAATAAATATCGTGTCCAATAGGCAATGATGGACAAAAGGTTTGTTATGGTCTGTCCTTGGTCTGCCCATCACTCACCTTGCACAGAGGCAGCGACTCCTCTTCGCAAAAACCCACCACCATCCGCGAGCCGATCTGCGTAATCCTCAGCGCACCTTTGCCGTTCACCGCGTCCAAACTCAAATGCACTCGCTCTTCAAACGTCTCCGTGGTAACACTCTTATCAAAAGCGAAGCGTATTGTTTATGTTTTCTTCTTTTCCCGCGACCACTGCCTCCTGTTACTCCCGTGCGTCTTCTCGAGCGCTCCTCTCCCTGTTGCGGCTGTTATCTCATTCACTTTAAACTTTACACGAGAGCAGCGGCACCAAACTGGAGTGGAGTGATCCCAGCGCGAGCGGAGGCAGACTGAGGGGAGATTGTAGCCAGAAGGTACGAAGGCAGAAGGCGTTCTCGTCCACGCCGCGTGTGTGGTGCTCGCGCAGCGCCCCACTCGCATCATCTGAGTGGGAACACTGGTAGAGCGAGGAGTTTTACGCATGGTGCGCCAGCGTGAATATCAGCTGTCACGAAGTCCACGCGCTTGGATCGAGAGTCAAAAATGTCATCAGACTGCAGTGGGGATGTTTTTGTGTCGTAGATTTGTATTTCTGCAATGTGATTTGGTGATATTTGTTGAATTATTTGTGTCTACATTTCTGTAACGTTATGTAGCCCTTAATTGAAGAACAAATGGCCTTGTGTTTTATTGTCTGGGCTCCTCCTAAAAGCTAAAAATGGTCCTCCAAAACCATATAGTCGAGTCTGTCTGAAGTTTACAGCCTCAACACATGCAGCCCATGAAGGTACTGTGATACATGTCATTCATGGTCACTTGGTCGGCCTGTATGGTGATTATGTTGCACAGTGTGACCATAAGGCATTGAACACAAAACAATACAATTACAACGCTTCCTTACGATCATCAGACAGCCTATTGAAATAGATCTCGTCGGTGAAAAATTTGTTTTATACAAGAGTTTGTACTAGTTTGCAAATAACAGGCAATGACTCACATTTTAGCAAACACAAACAATGGTTTATTTTTAGAAAGCATTTTACTTCAGGTGTGAAGAAGAGCAGCTACAGCAGTACATGAATCATTATGTACGTTTTTGCTCCTGTGCTTTGTATTCTTTTGGAATAAGCAGCACACATTTGAATCAGATGCAAGTTTAGCTTGTGGTAATGAGCCAACGACTTTCATGTTATCAAATCTGTTCTATATTGTATTATTGTGCTGTATGGCTGTCAGGACATTAGTGTGTTGAGCTGTTTGCAGCTTAGTGACCGCTCAGGCTGCAGAGGTTCTCAGGGATTTGCTCCACAAACTTTCACTTTTGTTTGTTTATCCAGTTGGTGATTACATTGAGCTTTGTGTCTGTTTTTGTTTTATGTGGCTATGCCCAGTAATTACAGAGATATTAAACATAAATCGAGTCAACACATTTGCAATCTATCAGTTAAACAGGAAATTCCACCAATTCTGACCTGACTTCATGCTCAATTTTAAACTATAGACACCGATAGGTTGACCTATAGAACATACTGAACATACGAACATACTGTCTCCAGCACAGTCTGGCAACATCTTGGGATTGAGGAATCTTGGTGGGGCTAGTATCTTTGGTATTTGTAGATGACTTCTCCTGTTTCCCAGCGCTTTTATGTGTTGGGAGTTGGATTGATAAATTCACTGGAATAAAAACGTCTCCATAAACTATAATCATTGTTTTGTGGCAACAGATGAACAGAAAGTGTCCCATAAAACCAAATTATTTCAAAATATTTAAACGAATGATAGAACATTTGACTAATGCTCATGAGCAAATACAACAATAAAGTATTTTGGTTTATGCTTATTATCTTAGCCGATTTATGCTTTTAAATGCCTTCTATTCAGAACCAGCGTAGTAGTAGTAGCAATAATAGCAGCAGTAATAGCAGTAGTAGTAGTAGCAGCAGTAGTAGCAGCAGTAGTAGCAGCAGCAGCAGCAGCAGCAGCAGCAGTAGTTTGTAGTTCTCATCAAACAAGTTACAAACCCATAGTCTAATCAGTAAGTAAACCAATGCATTTTTGAGTACCACTGAAAAGAAAACGTTTCAAAGTCGTGAATCAGTCCAACTCTCAGAAATCTTACATTTAGTGCCAGAACGTGTGGCTTGATCCTGTGAATTGGAGAGCATTCACTGTGACATGCAATCACGTCCTAAACTATCATTTACTTTTTGGAGCTCTGCTGAAGACAATGTCAATTCCTTGGCTTTGTTCATATTTTTTTCTGCTTGATTATCCAGTCTTTGTGAAACACCATTTTCATGCTGGTGTGTGTATTCACTGTGGGAGAATGGGCACCTATTAGAGGCTTTCAGAGGCTGTGACAGCAGCGCTTGTCAAGGAAGCCAAAACACTTCACAGTTCTGACAATATATCCGCCACATACGCACAAACCACATGTGAACGCACTCACTGAACACATACGCACAAACAGTGACTCAATGCACTGCAGAAAGATGAAAGGACCAATTTATCAAACCAGCAACGCCATCCAAAACAAAGTCTATTATTAGTATTACTCCCAAGCAGTCCTCATCAACATTCTTACATTTAGGTTTTGTACTGATGTATAAAGTCATCATTATACACACAATTTGATCAGAAATACATTTACACGTCGACTCGATTAGCTTAAACTTCACCAGAATTGTCAAACTAGGGAAAACTGGGCAAGCGTTTTAGTAAAATCTTAACTATAATAATTATGTTAACTATGTTTTGCTGAAATGAGTTGGTTAACCTTTCATGTTCATTATTGTTCTGTATTAGGATGCAAAATGTCTGTGCGTTTTAATGAAAGGAGTGGAGAACATAAAAAAGCACAAAAACAAGAGCTGGTGTTTTTTTCCTGTTATTTCACATTGAGCGACTGGATCAATGCTCATTCTTTCTGCTTTACAACTTTCATAAGCCTGAGCTAATCCACTATTACACACAAAAAGAGCCCCAGAGAAGGAAAGAGCTGTGCCAATACTAAATTACTGGCTTTCACAGTTAATCTTGCACAATAGAAAATACCACTTTGGTTTATATGATCAATACAAATGTTCTTAAAGAAGACATTTTTTTTACCAGGTATTTACTCTTAAACTATAACATACGTAGATCATTTTACATTTAGTTTCTTTGTAAACTGCAATATTGATCTAAAACGGCTTATTAATAGAAACAGGTTCATTGACTTCCTGTTCAAAATTGCAGTACTGATTCTCTGTTGCTGGCCCCATCTGCTTGTTTTTATTATTTAAAAATGTACGTGACAATTTCATTCTGTATACATTAATGATCCGGACTCTGAATCAATCAAAATACAACTTTGAGGAAGTTAATGCTGAGGGAACACTGTTATAAAATGCATAAAAGCTCAGAAAAGTGGATTTTGCATAACATGTCCTCTTCAATGAGAATTATCCCACTAGATGATTTTGCCAACAGATAAGTGAATCATTAAAAAATCTATTACATACGCTTAATATCAATGTATTTTTTTATTTTTTTAAAATTCAATTTCCCTAAAGCAGGACGTTCATCAAAAGCGCTTCAATGAGGAAACTTTATCTGTTGTAGAAATCAGAGAAGGGAAGAAAATGGCAGGTGATTAAAAAGTAGCCGTCAGATTTGAGTTCTAGAGCGATTTCCTTGGCCCAGGGCTGTTTATATTTAGCAATGAATTTGTGAGTGTTTATGTGAGAGGCAGAACATTTCAAAGGGTAGGCTCTGATTTTGTGATGTGGACTTCAGAGTGGTGCATCTGCTGGCGTTGGCTGCTGCGCTCCTGGCCCGTGCAGCGTGATTCGGTTCCAGGGTCTGGGGGTAGCCTGCTGGCCCTGTCTGCTGGTGGACTGTCCGATATCCCACTGTATTTGAAAACAAAGAGGTGTATCACTGTGTAGAGACTCCATGCTTTGATGCTCCTCAAGTCTAGGGACTCATTGTTCCAGATGGCTGGGTGGGTTTTACTGAGCCAAACCTGTGCTCTAATTTCAATTAGTGCCATAGGCAGGCAGACATCAAGAATAACTTCAAACATGAAATGTTTTTCTTAACATATTTCGATTTCCTCAAGGCGAGTGGAGTGTTTCAGACTTCCCAACGTCACAGAAATGTACAAAACCAAGACTTGATAGTCCAATAAATGTTTTATGTTAGAATCATATTTTAAACGTGTAGTAAGGACCAAGAAAACCATGCGCGACTAAACAAGGACCAGATACAGGCCATGTGACCATACCACAAAGCACACCAGATCTTGTCTGATCTCAGAGGCTAAGCAGGGTGGGCCTGGTTAATACTTGGATGAGAGACGGCAGGGAAAACCAGGTGTCATAGTGGGAGCAGCGGCTCTAGTGCAAACTATCATTGTGTCTTTAGGCCAGACATGTCACCAGCCTTGCTTACAGTGCGTGTGTGTTGGAAGCCTTGCATTCGTTAGTCTGCTGCAGGGCAGCTGTGGCTACAGTAATATTTTACCACCGAGTGTTGAATGAGTTAAAGAATAACGTCTGAAATTGTAAAGCAAATTTGAGCCTTCGCTATATTTCTATAAAAAGATAGAAATATTTGGCCATTCTACGTCATGCATTTCTTTCATTTATTTTGAATTCATGCTTGGTGAACTAAATTGATGTTTGGTTCACCAAAGTAATATGAAGAACTACTTCTTTTTTTTGAGGGTTTTTGACGATCTATAAGAACATGTTTAGTTCTGAATAGGCTGCGTTCATGTGACATCACGACATGCGAGAATGCCTATAGTTTAACGTTGAGCTAGAGCAGTTCAGAATCCTATGGTTGGATTTGCTGTTTAACTTAACTTTCAGATTGTAAGACAAGGCAAGTTTATTTGTAGAGCACAATTCGTTCACAAGGCAATTCAAAGTGCTTCACACAAGAATTTCAGGAAAAATGTGCATTGAAATCACAAAGACAAGACAGAAATCACAAAACCATTTTCAGGCTATCCGTCAAATAGTTTAAGACATAAAAGAGTATAGTGCAAAGAAAATCATTTGTCATATGCACAGCCAAACAAAACAGTTTTTAGCTTAGATTTGAACAATGCCAGAGTAGAGGCCTGTTCCACATCCTTGTAGATTTATTGACCTGGTTTATGATTAATATCTCCGTAATCACTGTGCCTATCCACATGAAACAGAAACTGGCACAAAGTTCAACGCCTTCTCTGTCAGCATAAACAAACAAAACTGATTTTTTTCCCAATAGCCTCAGAAAGTAATTGCCATTATTCAACTCCAAATATGTGATTGGACTTTAAGCCAGAAAATGAATATGACAAGTCTTTGGAGCCAATCCCAAACAAATAATGAGAAAGTTCAACTTTTTATGTATTTCCATTTTCTCTGCCCACCATCTGAGATTATGACATGATCAAATTCTAGAAAATGAACACAACCTACTGTTAATTGCGATGTAACTGATCAAATGTTGTATTACTTTCAAACCCATTGATAAATCTTAAGGATGATAAAGGGCTCAGAGAGAACCACTCATACGCAGTCAAACAGTAAAAATTACAAACATAGAAATGTGTGCTTTGGCAAATATCAATGTGCCCTTAATCGGGACGTTTATTGGCAACAGGTGACAAATAATCCAGGAAGGAGGATGGATTTCAACATAATCAGCAAACTTCCAGCTCAGATCATTTACAGCAGTCCGCATTTAGAGGACAGCTGACACTCAGAGCAGCTAAATCAAAATTAATGTTCTTATGTCAGCACCCAGAACACCAGAGAACAAACAAGTGTCATCTATCTTCACTGCCTCAGCCCCTTCAGACCACCCCAGTCAGTTATTTAGGGTCATTTGTAAGTTTGAGTAGCCCTACATATGCTATTTCAGTATCATTTTTCAAATGATTTTGTATAATGTGTAAAACATTGATTTGATGAGAAGTGTTATAACTTTATTGATGCATGTTTTGCATTAATCATCTCTATTTCTTCACCCAAACTCTTTGTCTCGCTGAAGTTGTGAACATTCCTGGACTTGTTTGATGATCAGATCACATCAGATTTTTGATACCTATTTCTTGTGTAGGCTATTTTATTTTGTAATGGAAAATACCTATTTTACCCATATAGCAGGACTATTTCTAAATAAACATTTTGGTATGCTCCTGCTGATTGTCAACCTCCTTCCCCTGCAGCCTTTTCTATTTAAAGCGAGGCACTTTAGTTCACTATGTTTCAGCGACATTTTTCAGTCTGATGTGATACAAATCAGAGGAAAGTGACGTTGCGTGAAGTAAGCCCTGTGCTGTGAGGAAGATTTATAGTGGCGTCAGACAGATCACACTGTGCTCCTGTCTACAAACATGATCCCTGTCACCACCACATGTCGGTCTGAGCAGTATTTTTACTTTTAACACTCACATTCGGATGTGATTAGATTCTGTCACATGGTCCAAGAGTTGTGACTGTCACTGTATCCAGTGGTGCATCTTACAGCGCCTAATATGTGTCATCTTTTTCTTCAGCATTTTCTTTGGAGCTACAGGCAGATGCCTTTCTCCTTGCAGAAGATGTCTGTCACCATCTCGAGGTTAGTTTTGTGCATTACACTACAATGTGTATACATTACATAGAAGTCATTACTTTGACTATTGGACCCTATGTTCAAATTCAGAAATGTAGCTGTGTTTTCATTTTGTCAACCACAACATTCTTATTGCTGTTATTGAGGTGAAAATGGATGCAGTCATTCCAGTCATCATTTTTGTTTGTTTGTTTGTTTGTTTGTTTGTTGTTTATTTTAAGGTTTGTAAGATTGAATAATTATGATTATGATTATGATTATGATTATAAATGCAGCAAGTATTTTCTGACATCGCTTTATGTTGTTTGTAGGATTCCCTTTGAAACACTAGATGTCACTAGAGTGCTTCTGTTCATGACTTTGTTTTGTGTAATAGCAAAGTCAGCTCAGTATTATTGTATCTAGATACAGTGATTGACGCTCATTTTCAGTCTTGTTTAAACATATTCACTACCATCTATATTTTCAATTTGCTACTAAAAATAAATTCCATATTTCACTGCAGATTTGGACACACTGGGATGTTTGATACCTTTTTCACTTTAAATTGTATTCTAATTGATTCCAAGGTTTACCGATTCCAAATACAAATAACATACACATACAGTATATTTCATTAATGCAGTATATTTTGTCTCTGAGTCTTGTTCACAAGTGAAGGAAGGCTGTAGCGTGAGATTGACAGGCAGATTGATGCACCATCTGTAGTGATGTGGTTGCTGTATTGGACTGTTTTGGTGAAGGAGCTGGGTCGAAAGGCAAAGCTCTCGATTTACGTTCCTACCCTCACCTATGGTCATGAGCTTTGGGTAATGACAAATGGACAAGATCTTGGATACAAGCGGTCAAAATGAGTTTCCTCCGCAGGGTGGCTGGGCGCTCCCTTAGAGATAGGGTGAGGAGCTTAGTCACACAGGAGGAGCTCGGAGTAGAGCCGCTGCTCCTCCATGTGGCGAGAAACCAGCCGAGGTGGCTCGGGCATCTGTTCCGGATGCTTCCTGTTCTGGGAATGTCCCATCCACAAGAAGAAGCCCCCCAGGGAAGACCTGGAGGTTGGGATCTGGAGCTGGAGGAAGTGTCTGGGGTGAGGGAAGTCTGGGAGTACCTGCTTAGATTACTGCCCCCGTGATCCGGCCCCGGATAAGCAGAAGATGGATGAATAGATTTTGTTTATAACCTACACAGATTGTTACTTATTAACAACACTGCTAATTATGCATAGTCATAAAAGTGGTCTTAAACCTTTGTATCCTAACAACTGAAATATCCACAGTCTATAAAGAGAATCTATAAGAGCTAATCATAAAAGCAATTCTACAGTTTGTTTGCTGGTTTCTAAATTTTATGATGCAGCTTTGTGACAAAAGTCCATTTGTAATTTTCTGGAAGTATCGATCCATTTAGAGCAGTAACAGTATATTAAGTAAGAGCGGCTGGTATATGAAAAGTAACAATACCTAAAATAGATTTTCACATCCCTACCTACGTATGTGTCAAAACATGGACCCAAGCAGACATATTGGTAAGAGGGTTTCTTTTTGTATCGGCTTTACAAAAATGTTTTAATGCCGATTGCCAACCTTTTCAATTCACCTTTTGAATTATATAAGACCAGGCATAGGATTAATGGGTTTTTCTTATAGTGACATTCAAGGCTATTCCTGGTGCATGTATCTCAGACTGTATTTGCATTTGTAGCTTGCTTACATAGGCCATCCAAAAGCACTGACCAAACAGCAAATCTAATAAAAAGCTGCAAGTGTTTAAACATAGTTGGCACTCTGAGAGAAATGGAAGTTGGGGCTCTTAAAGCTATCAAACAGAATTATCGTGAGCACTGCTGAGCTGGCTCTACAGGAACTTGTGTGCGTGTTTGTGCAAAGAATGTTATTCCACTAATTCAATCTCCATCATTTCCTACAATTTTCTGCCTTCATTTCTGTGCACGAGGCCAGTATGTGATTGACAGCTGTGTTGGGCAGGTTGTTGCTGAACACTGTTAAGGTTTGGTTTGAATGTTTTATGATTCTTCAGAGATGCTTTCTGTGTCAAATGGCAAACAGTTAGTTTGCTGAAAAGATCAATCAAGGAATCAATTGATGTGGTCTTGATATAGCTGTGAAACATTGAACTTATGAACTGATGATAGATTTAAAACATTTAAAATTGAGTTTTTATGAGCTTTTAACCATCTTGTAACAGTGTTTTTTTCACCATACGGTCAAAATTTGTGTATTTTGATAGATACATGCATGTTTGAGCGGTCCTGTATTGTCCTGCTTTCGAGGCTTGAGTGCTCTGAAAATGTAGGTTTTCATCAGTCTCTACTTACTTGGCTATATTAAAAAAATCCGACTCTGGATCATACATGAAGGGTTAGAAAATGTCACATAGCCCTTTTTAACAAAATCTGCATCTTACTACATTGAGCATGTCTGGTGTGACCACCAAAATGGTCACACCAGACATGCTCAGTGTATGAACTGACTGGTTTTCTGACCCCCACATACCCCCCACTAAAGCAAAATTGAACATTTCAGAGCGTCTTTTATTGTGGCCAGCCTAAGGCACACCTGTGCATTAAGGCACGCAAGTTTATTTGTAGAGCACAATTCGTACACAAGGCAATTCAAAGTGCTTCACACAACAGGAAAAAAATGCATTAAAATTATAAAGACATTACAGAAATCACAAAACCTTAATTTAAAGACATTTAAAGGTGCCATTTTCAGGCTATCTGTCAATAGTTTAAGACAGAAAAGAGAAGAGTGCAAAGAAAAGCATTTCAGTCATATGCTCAGCCAAACAAAACAGTTTTTTAGCTTAGATTTGAACAATGCCAGAGCAGCGGCCTGTCTCACATCCTCAGGAAGACTGTTCCAGATTTTAGCTGCATAAAACTGAAACGCAGATTCCCCATGTTTAGTCCTGACTCTGGGCACCAGCAGGAGGCCGGTGCCTGAGATCCTCAGAGTCCGAGATAGTTCATATGGCACTAACATGTCCGAGATGTACATTGGTGCTAGGCCATGGAGAGACTTGTTTCAAGCAGAGCTGCTTTGAAGTCTATTCTCTGAGCCACAGGGAGCAAGTGCAGAGACCTGAGCACAGGACTAATGTGATCATACTTCCTGGTTCTAGTCAGGACCCGAGCAGCAGCGTTCTGGATGTACTGCAGCTGTTTTACAGCTCGTTTGGAGAGGCCAGTGAGCAGGCCGTTACAGTAGTCTAATCTACTAGAGACAAACGCATGGATAAGTCTCTCCAGGTCTGGTTTAGACACTATACTTTTGATTTTGGCAATGTTTTTTAGATGGTAAAAGGCTGCTGATGTTATTGATTTGACGTGGCTATTAAAATTCAAGTCTGAGTCCATTATTACCCCCAGATTTCTAACTTGATTTCCAACTTTGAGAGCGAGATTCTGGAGGTGACTGCCAAAGACGATGATTTCAGTCTTGTCTGAGTTCCACACACTGATCTGTTGCATACAGTGACAGAGTGAATCCACTGGTTCATATTCACCTGCTGTCAGTGAAACACAAATCTGAGTGTCGTCTGCATAATTGTGATAGGACACATTTCTGCTGCGTATCACCTGACCTAACGGCAGCATCTAGAGGTAGGACTTTAACCAGTTTAGGGCAGTGCCAGTGATGCCCACCCAGTCCTCTAGTTTCTGTAAGAGGATCCCATGATCGACAGTGTCAAAAGAAGCACTCTTCTAACAGATCTAACAGAATTAAGACTGAGGCTTTGCCCGCGTTAGTGTTCAGGTGGATGTCATTTGTCACCTTGATAAGAGCAGTCTCAGTGCTGTGATGAGGTCTAAAACCTGACTGGAAAACATCAAATTAGTTGTTTATTAAGAGGAAATCAATGAGCTGTTGGTAAACAACCTTTTCAAGGACTTTGCCTCAAAATGGCAGATTAGAGATGGGCCGGTAATTACTTAGTACTGCGGCATCACGACTGCTCTTCTTTAGGAGAGGCTTTATGACAGCAGTTTTCAAAGACATTGGGAATGTTCCAGATTTAAGCGACATGTGAGTGAGTGGTGCTAACAAACTGTTCAGCACAGACTTTAGAAATCTGGTGGGTAACACATCGAGGCAGCATGTAGATGAACTCAGACTGGTGATGATCTCCTGGACAGTTTTGTCAGTTACAGATGCAAAGTGAGTCAGCTCTAAGTGTGTATGTGGTTATAGGGTTATTTTTTGTATTGTAGAATTTATAGCATTTTTACTGCCCTGAACTTTGTCATTAAAGAATAATGCAAACACATTACAATTGGATGTGGAAATGAGTTCTAACGGCAGCTGAGCTGGAGGATTTGTTAATCTGTTTACTGTGGCAAACAGGACACACGAGTTGTTACTACAGCTTCCAATTATTTCAGAAAATATCCTTCCCTAGTTCTACATAAAATGAGGTTGTACATATACAACTTCTCTCTGTAAATCTCTTTTTGAGCCTGGAGCTTTGGCCCAACGGTACTCCCTTTTCTGTGCCCTGACCAAATCATAATTTCTCCATGGCACCTTCAGCTTATTTTTAACAATTTTAGCCTTCATAGGGGCAATGGTGCTGAGAACATTCAAAACACTAGATGTAACAGAGTTCAACAAATCATTTACATTAGAACATGAGATATTTTCAAAGTTCATAATTTCCATAAACAGTTTTCCTGTGCTGTCATTTATGTGTCTCCTCTGAACAATTGCAGGACCAGCCGGTTTTGGGGAAAAACATACAGGTCAAAGAACACACAGAAATGATCAGACAGAGCAACATCGACCACATTGACGTTTGAAATATTAACCCCCTTTGTAATTAGAAGATCTAGAGTGTGCCCTCTGCTGTGGGTGGGGCCACTCACATGCAGAGTAAGACCGAAAGTTTCAAGGACAGCATGAAGCTTGTTTCTGTCATAAATATTATCAACATGAACGTTAAAATCACCTGACCAAACCATCAAAGTCTGTGCATATGACTGAAAGCATCTCAGTAAAATCATCAATACAACTTTGGCAGTGCTGAGGAGGCTTGTATAAAACAATGTGACTACAGAAATAGCACTAGGGGAGGCTGTTTTTACACAGGGCCCCTGTGTTGGTTTGATTATTATTATGACTATAAGTCCCGGCAACGCTGAGACCCAGTGCATCCTAGCTATGGGAGATACCAGGTGAAAGGCGAGGGGGGATAGGTGGGGGGGCTTTTGTTGGTGTACCGGAAGCCGGTGAGAGTTTGGGACCAGGTGGGGCAGTTTTTGTCTGTATAGCAGCAGTAAGGAGAGAGTTCATCATCGTTGATATCAGAACTCTTGATCTTATATTAGGCGTGAGTGGAGCCATCTTAATGCCTGATTTGATCAGATATTCAAGATGGCTGGGAAGGCCCCTGGGGGAGGGTGGAGATGGAAAGTAGAGTGAGGAATCTGTAGTGGAAGTAGTTGTTGCAGGGGGGATCCAGGGCTAGTCTGAGGGCAGGGGCGATGGCAGGGATGCTGCCAGGCCTGCCACAGATGGGTCCAAGGCCTTTGATGAGGACCGTGCGGGAAAGAACTGAAATGACTCCTGCGCTGGCCGTGGTGAAGATTGTTGTGGTGCTGCTGCTGATGAGTCCTTCGCTGGAGGCGGTGGAGGTGAATGTGGAGCAGCTATGGGTTGAATTCTTTGCTGGTGGTGGTGGAGCGGCTGCTAATGAATCCTTCGGTGGAAGCTGTGGTTGTGGTGCTGCTGTTGTAACATTGGCTTGGTCTCTGGCTGATGGAGCAGGAATTCTTTTATCATAACTATCTGCTCAGGACCTTGTCCAGGCCCAGTTCAATGCCTCAGAGCGTGGCGCACACTCTCTGTCAGCACCTTCACTTCACCTCTGTATAGGTGTGGGCAATTTCTCTTAAATAGGTCCTCTCGTTTCCAGAATAGATAGAAGTTCTCAATGTAGTGTAATCCTCTTGGTGCTCTTTGGGCAGCCATGTGTTCAGCTGAAGCAGTCGGCTAAACTTGTTTATCTTCCTGTCAATGTTTGGAAGAGGTCCACTTAAGAATGTGTATGACGTTGGGAAAAGAATGTGTTTTCATTTTTTCATGCATCCTATGATTTATCGCGCCATCCCCAATCAAGACGACCTTGACGGTTGGCACAGATTCTCTCTCTGTTTGCTGCCTTTTGGCCACGTCATGCATTACATTTTTCCTTTGTTCATTTACTTCAGTCTCTGAAAGTGGTAAAAATCTGTTTGCAAGCGGTATTTTAGGTGACGTTACATTATCTTTGTATTGCTTAGGCTTCGCACCGAGTTTGTTCCAAGATACAGTTCGGTCTTTAGACAGTTTTGGGAACGACACAGAGTCAGTCCGGTTTAGATTGCAAGTTTTTCTTGCCACTTCTTACCACTGGATGACACTGGAAATGTATCTTGGAGTCCTTTTTCAGATTCCAAAGCGAATATCCGTGCTTGTAGCTCATGAATTTCTTGTTGATATTTCCAATATTGTTGTTTCCCTTCTTCCGGACAAGTCGCTGTCAGATTTCTTGATTAAAACTCTAAAAATGTTCTTAAAATCCTTCCAAACATTAAAAATGCTTGGAAGACAAAAACTGATTAAAAAGCAAAATAAATAAGGAAAGCAGCTACAGTAAGCAGGAGCAAGCAGGAAAGCGTCTGCACTCTTTGGAAGCAGGAAGAGCAGTAATATTCATGCCATCTCATCATAATCCTGATATGCCACACTTGTGAGATGGAATGGGTTATTCATTTTAAAAATAATTGCACAGCTTTTGATACATTTGTGAATAATATTTGAGAGAAAAGGGTCTTGTGTGTGTCTTGGGTCTTATATTTTTGTTCAGTGTATGTCTTCTGTAAGGTGTCTTTGTAGCCGTCCACATGCTTCGGTGCAGCCATTAGCGCTGCTCAAAATAGACAGTTTTTATATTCATAAACATTCATCTTGCCAACAGCAAGATTGTATATCCTATAAGCAAAATTAAGGTTTGTTTGACAGTATATTTTTCCAATGACTTATGCATATGTTAATCAACAAAGGTCTATTTTCAGTGTAGACACTGTTGAACATGCATTTAAACGCACAGAGCCGGCACTAAGACTAAGTGAATGACCACCCACAGAGAAACAGGTCTAAAATGTCATGGACAACCACTGTGACCCGCTTGTGTCGACATGTCAGTAACACATTCTAAATGAACAGAGGAAGGGTGGGCTAAAATATATCCAGTATTATATTAATTTATAAGCTGCTGATAGACATTTAAACAGTTTGTAACCACCTCGGGTCCAGGGTGAGGCGCTAATGTTAACCGTGTACACTGCAAAAAAGGAATATTGGCATGATGAGTAAAGGGACTTCAGATTTGTCTCATGATCTTGTGGCTCCATATGAAGATAATTTATCTTAAATCTGGAAAGTTGATCTGATAAGTGCAGTTTTTGTACCCCATTGAACATTTTCTTTAATTACTTGTACACTTGGTGGGGTACTGCATGTAAATGAACATACACTGTATATTATGTTTTAATCATGACAAATTGTAGCTATGGGCAAATTCCCATCAGTATTCACTTTCATAAACTCACTCTCATTCATAAACGAGTGTGCATGGAAGTGTCTTGCCCAAGGACACAACGGCAATGTGTTAGCTTCCAAGATCCGGTCGGGCATTCTCAAGGTGATATGGTAGTAATGTATCCAAACCAAACAAGTAAAATAGTCTGGGTTTTTGAAGTAAATACATCAAAAAATGTCTTTAAATTAAGATTGACATTCTGAATTCAAGTTTACGCCCCTAATATTATTTTGGCAGCATAGCGTAGTGAAGTGCTGTCTCCTCACCCACAGACCTGGTGTGTACTCCTGCAGACTGCTCTGTAGAGACTTGGCGTCAGATGTGCTGTTTAGAGCCCAGACCATGAGATACTCTGTACAGTGTGTCCTGCAGTCAAAGTACACTGAGGTCAGGAGTGAGGTCACGGCTCATATAAACACGGGGCAGAAGCCAAATCCCGCATTTAAACTTATCTGGATTCTTTTATGCCCTTTATGCTCTTCTAACAGCTAAAGGTATACACAGGCATAGTTCTTTTCCTGTTTATAGGGTTTTACACGCAAAGCACATTTGACAGAAGTTGATACTTGGGTATTTAGTTTGAGTGTGTATTTAGATTGCGATTTAAAACTGCCTTCAAGAATAGGATGTGGAAAAGGACTCTGGGGGCCTATAGACTCATAGACATTCTGCTCTCTATGATTGTGTTTTTAAAATGTACATGTTTGGGGCTTTTCCTATCTGAATAACTACATGCAATTGCTGTATGGCATCTTTTAGCAACTGGTGCTGGTCCTTCACAGCTTAAC